>JAQPZY010000777.1:170000-440183 GCA_029931535.1 Margaritifera margaritifera
CTGCGATTTCTATAAATTTGTTGCCCCTTTGACTTGGTTATTGCTGAATGCAATATATGTCAGAAGATTCCGAACGCAACTTGTGTTGCAGTTATTTATGGATTTCTATCATACTTGGCGCATATAATGGGTATCATCTGAAGATGCGCGTACTGACCAACCACTGAACTCCCTTGATTTTTGCAGGAGTTATTGCCCGTTTTAATTTAAAACTGGGTACAATATATGACACAATCTTTGATTCCAATTGACCCTTTTCTAAAACTTTAACCGGAGAGTCATGAGTCATGTCTCTCATGCTAGTAGCATATCGAGAGCGAGGCTAAAGGTATAAACGCACTGTCTGACAACAGACCGAGGCAAAGAATACGGTGAGGCATTATATGTCGCTCTCATATATTTGAGTGTATTAAACTATAAATCATATTCCATAGTGTTTATTGGGTCAAAGTTGTATTCTTCCTTGTTTCTCTTCTTTTAATAAACGTGTTTATTCACATACTTGTTCTATACATGCCAAACATTTGAGCTTCCCCTCCCCCTACCAATTGTATAGGATATTTATTTATTTATTTTTCAGAGAAACGTGTCATTTGAATTATGGATATGCGGTTAGTATATAAACCGTATACTTTACTTCATTTATTAATATGCAAATCACGACTTTGCATGCCAGTCAAACAAGGGAGAGGGTGCGTCTACACGCGGGTGCATATCAAATATTGCCAGTCGGTAAGACTTTGATGGCTCTGTATTTCTCATACTTTCTTGTGGCAGTCACTTTTCCTTTCAAACAATTTTATTTCCTTATCCCTTCTTTATCACACTTGTTGGTGTATATTCTACCTTAAAGAATTTATAGCAAATCTCAGTTTTTCACAGCAAACCACCATTGGTTTTTCTTTAACCATACGCCCATATCCTCACTACTAATAAGTCAAAGAAGCTGATTAAAGTTACATAGTGGAAATAATTTAAAGTAATTATCTTATTTATTATCAACCTTGAAAGGTCTATCAAGGTAGTAGAAATTTAATTTTGTAAAACCCAACTGGTTTGCGAGTTTATTTTGATGAAGCATGACACACGTGCTCGAAGTGTTGACCTTGGGGACAGGATAGAGACCATACGATCCAGTTAGTGGACTGTATTTATCCTCAGACCCATTTTTATTATTTATATTTTTCGTTCGATTTGTAAAGACTTTCTTTCAAAACTAGGACCACTAAAGTTCAATAACAGAGCTAAGTGGGCCGTTCGGGTATAATAGATCACCATTGTCTTTAGTACACAGGCCAGAACAGAACAGAACAAAACTTTATTGAAAAAATCATACTCAGGCCATTCATATATGGTATATGAGTCAAGAACAACCAAAGGTCCATTATATAAGAAGTCACTATGGTGTACTATAAATGAGAGAGAGAGAGAGAGAGAGAGAGAGAGAGAGAGAGAGAGAGAGAGAGAGAGAGAGAGAGAGAGAGAGAGGGAGAGAGAGAAAAAGAGACTGGGAGAGAGAGAGAGAGAGAGGAACATGGATTATCTAAGCATTATAAGTCCAAGGAGTATCTTAAGAAAAGTGAACTTTACATTTGAAATGCTCAATGGATTTCTGTACAAAATTAATATCGATAATTTAAATGAATTTTTTAAAATATATAATTCACTTAATATATAAAACAGTCGCGAGCGGTTGAAATGTTTAATCAGCATATGTAGCTATCGAGACCTGTATTCAATTTCTGATTCGTTCATACTTTTACTCAGAAATATGCTTAACTTGTTCACTAATATTTTACTTGTATTTGTTCCTAAATGTTGATATTTTAAGCTATTTGGACGTATGTAATAATGTTTCCTAATTAAATTCAGTCAAGGCTCCCTAAAAACTTCACACTCAGAGAGGTAATAAAATTCGTCACCTAAACATTATTCTGACATTTTGTGCATTTTATATCTTCATATGGAATTTTATCCCATCGACCAGTTTCAACACGTAATTTATGGTCTGAGGTGATAAATATTATTTCTGTCACTTAACCATAAATCATATCTTCCTACTTTTAAAGAATTGTCTTTCTATGTGTTATACACTTCATGACCAAATAAGGCCAGAATCGACCTCTAAGCGCACTAGTCTATGTACCATATTTGATGATTGAGAGCCAAAAGTTAACCATGCGCATTATGTATGGTGATGTCTAGTGGAGACTGGCCAAATTTTGAACGTAATATATAGACTGGATTACATCTTCGTAAGTTGGTGAATTTCCTTAGAAATTCATTATGGAATTTATCTTTTTTGATCCAGATTTTCATATATCCAGATTTTACTCCCATTGGTAAGCACTGGTGTAATAGGTATAGTGGAATAATTTTAACTATAGATCTAAAGGTAAATTGAAGTTCCTTATTTTCCTAAGCAATAGGTTAAGAGCCTTACAGGTTTGGTCAATAACATGATTCCTTGTCTTGCAAAAGTTCCTCGATTTTCAGAGAAAAAACCTGGATAATTATAATAATAACTACTTCTAAGCTATAACCATCTCAAATGAATTGTAACTGCTTGACGTATTTTGCTCCAAAAAACATTATTTTGGTTCCATTATAACTAATACTTACTTTCCAATCATTGTAGTATTGTAGAAAATAATTTAAACTCCGCTAGAGTTTTATTTAAAAGTCTTTTAGTGTGACAGCACCATCTGAACAAAGAAGAATTAAAACCTCGAGTGACATTTCCATCACAGTTATTTTGACAGAAAAATAATTATAAACCATTAAGAAATATAGAAAAGAGTAAAGGAGAGCGATTTTTCCCTTGTCGAAGACCATTATTATTACAAGCGAGAAAAAGCTGTTTGCTCATCTTTCAACTTAATACAAGATTTTATACCCTGGTACATAGGATAAATTGTCCTTAATAAGTTTCCATGAATATTGTTTTCATTTAGCTTTTGGCAAAGACCAACTCTCCAAACTGAATCAAACGCTCTTTGAAAGTCACAAAACAGCAAAATAATTTCTTTTTCCTTACTTTCAGAATGTGAACAACGGAATGCAGAACACAAATATTATAAATTGTCGAGTACCCTTTACGAAATCAAGTTTAGTTTGTTTCTAGAATACCAGAATAAGCGATACAAATATGTTAATCTGTTGTTCAAGATTGATGTGAATAATTTTCCTAAACGACTTGCTATTGTTATTGGACGGTAATTCTCTGGATTTATTTGATTTCCTATAGTTACTGGACGGTAATTCTCTGGATTAATTTGACTTCCGGTACCATTGTAAATACGTGTCACAATCCCCTCATTTAAAATTCCGTCACTGAAAAGCCTAGCAATTCATAAGCTTCTTAAAACATACGGTAATTTCATGACTAGGAATGTAGCCATTGAGGATTTCATGACTAGGAATGTAGGCATTGATGATTTCATCACTAGTAATGTCGGCATTGAGGATTTCATCACTAGTAATGTAGGCATTGAGGATTTCATCACTAGTAATGTAGGCATTGAGGATTTCATCACTTGTAATGTAGGCATTGAAGATGACATCACTAATAATGTAGGGATTGAGGACTGGATCCTCATTCTCATCGATATTCAACTCTACCTCACAATTTTTATTTACCACTGGAGTTGTGTTTAATTTTCTTTTTTAACAAAGCACATAACTCTTCAATTTTAATGTTCGAATTCTCATGTTGCATTTCTAACTTGTTCTTAATCTTCCAAAAATCTTTTCATTTCCTAGAGTGAAGTTTTCTAAGCTTATTTCTCGTGATATTGTTGCGAATATGTATATATTTATTCATAGTTTTCTTATAATTTCTACATTTTTTGTTTCATTTTTCTTCATTTATCTGTGTTGGGTATATGCTAAACATATAGGAGGCATACACAGTAAGCCTCGCTTTCGATCCGCGAGATAATACGATAACTCGCATAACCTTTCATTTTCGGTAATTGTTAAACTGGTCTATTACTCTTGCACTTAGAGATTGATTTCAGTGATATTTTATCCTTTTCACGGGGATTATATGAAGATGTGCATATTAACTAATAAACGTGCTTCCATAGTTTTGGTTGAGTGTATTTCCCATTGTTCTGTGTAGCTAAAGGCAACTAGTATCACAGTTGTGTAATGGAGACAGTACTATAGGTTCATCCACATTAAGGACATTAGGTGGGATATGGGGTAGAGTCCAATATGCCTGGCGAAAGGGCGTTCTACTATCAGCCAGGTTCATTGCATACTCTGAGCAAGACACAGAGACAGGAAAAACACAGACAAATCTTTAATTTTTAACCTCGACTGTCGAAACATTCCTACTAGAATCTGTATAGTCATCATGTAGGAAATGGCCTCCACTTCTACTAGTAGTGCACCTGTAGTAATCAGTAGTGATATTAGTTCCTTTTTTAAATTCTGATTTTATTTTATTTCGCTTACATGCCATTTTTCAGAGACAACATTAAGATATAGAGACAACACAGCTATCCTGACAACTCATTTCCTTCGTTTGCACATGCATAGTCAGAACGATCTTATCATGCAACAATTTTCTTCCTGCTTTCCCCGCGTGCAGCATTCATGGTTGAGTCAGTTTTGGCGAGCGTTGCTCTCGCTTTATCTGCCTATCTAATGGTCTGACTGTCTACCTTTGTATTCCTGTCTGTCCGTTTGCCTAGGTCCCCGTAT
Source organism: Margaritifera margaritifera (assembly GCA_029931535.1). NCBI lineage: Eukaryota > Metazoa > Mollusca > Bivalvia > Unionida > Margaritiferidae > Margaritifera > Margaritifera margaritifera. The sequence continues at coordinate 174,711 of JAQPZY010000777.1, forward strand.
GAATATATTTATATGGCTTGTCGTCTTATAAAATTACTATCTAACGGAAAAAGTTATTTTCATGGTTTATAAATTGAACGACTAATTTTTCTGGCAGGTTGGCTTTCATTGGTAAGACAGTATATCAAAGTGAAGTAAATGGTGCAAACTGGAAGTGGAGAGTAGGATTGAGAATCATCCTAATCATTCTTACAATGATTATGTGTATCATATATATGGCCTTTGTACATGCACCGAAACAAGAGAAGACAATAAAAGAAAGATTTATACAGGAATAAAGTGTGTTTGCATCGAAAAAGATAGCTGGAGTAGGAATTTATCCGGGTCAGTACCCACGAATGTAGTCCCAGTCTATTTTTAGAGCATTTTTTCCTCTCTTATTTTGGTGGTGATGATGAGTTAGATTTAGTCATTCTTGGTATTGATTTAAAGAAAATTGCTTATTCTTTATAATGTGATTATCATGGTGTGGTTGTCTGTGTGTATTTTGGCGACAGTGCACAGTGAGTAATGAGGCATTGATGCTGGTCCTGAAGTGTAATATGTGACTCACTGCACGTTGTTTGTTTACAGCCAGCCTCTCCAAAAAAAATGTCAGATAAAATATGAGACAAACTTCACCGTGAGTTCATCTTTGAAGATACATTAGATAAACATAAGATTTATTAGGATTTGGACACATTAGAAAGTTCAGTACTGACAAACAAATGTAGAGACTATATAGGACAAATAATTGCGATCTGACTCCTTATTGCAAAGACGGCAAAGTTTCTGAACAATATAAGCGTAAAATGGTCTTTTACAAATATTTTAATATATATATATATATATATATATATATATATATATATATATATATATATATATATGGCATTTCTGGAGAGTAGAAGAGTATATTAGTAGCCATGTCTATGAGAAAGAGACTTTGAAAGTCGCTTATATTTCAATGTTACAGTCATAAATGAGCTTTGAAGAGCATCGTTAAAACTGGGGTCTCTTCCCAATTTTGTTTCCTATCTAACTGTGCTTATTTGGTGACTGTATTCACCTTAGACCAATTCACATCGCATATTTTCATATAGAAGAGAGGCAAAGAGCGGTATATATATATATATATATATATATATATATATATATATATATATATATATATATATATTGTTAGATGGATGAACTAATGTAGTAATGACTGATGACAGTCTTGTGTAGTAAAAACCCCAGAAATTTAACGTGCCAAACATAGGTTGGATTGAATGGTGTATTGACAAAACATAAATTTAAGGCACACAAAACAGAGACAGGCTTGAAGGTTGGTAGATAGATAAACAGATGGATAAAAATGTGGATGGGTGGATGAACGGACGGACGGATGGATGCATAGATACACAGATAGATGCGACTTAATCTATCTGAATGATCCTGCACAATGTTTGATAAAAAATAACGTTTAAAAAAAGAAAATAAAGAAGAAAAAAATGCACTGTCAGTGGAATTTCAAAATTAATTTCAGCTCTTAAACGATCAATCCAGAAATTTTCTTTTACTTCTATCCGCTTTTGATCAACAGATGTTGTGTTCGGTGCCAATCACTCTCAAATTAATGTCTCTACAGTTTGTAGTAAAATGTTTAGATAGATGTTTTATTTGTCTTTGCAGTCGTATGTCAGAAAAGTGCCCCTCCATCTTAACGCGTAAATTTCTTTCCGTTTTCCTCTAGATACTGCTTTTTACTGTTTAAACAATGCACCACATGTATTAAATATTGTGCATCACATGAAATATGTTGTTTAATTTGACAATTTCTACCTGTTTTCAAGACTTACAATGACTGAATTAATAAGAAAATCACACAGCTTACAACCACTAAATTCACAAATAAAACAACCAGGTTTGTCAATATTCGACAGTCTGGATCTAACTAAAAAGTACCTCATGTTCTTATTTCGTTTGTAAGCTGTAACCAAAGTGCATGTTCCTAACTCTTCAGGAAATTTTTGTTGCAAATCACTCAAATTTTCTCTAGCATACTTTGATGCAGAGACTGAACGTCTATTGAAACGAACAATAAACGAAATTATTTCTTGTGCTTTGTTGCGAATATTTATTTTTATTAATGCCTCAAAATTCATTTTCCTAAGTTCCCCAATTTTTTTAATGCTGGACGATTCGGACCATGGCTGATTCGGACCAAATTATAGGCTGATTTGGACCAAATGCCAGGTTTACTCGGACCATAAGAAATATTATAAGAAAAAGAGTGGAACACACACACACACAGACACACACACATCAGATTTATTTGAGTAGTTATTACTGTTTTGCAAACATAGTAAGAAAATATTAAAGGATGATTTTGAGCTTTTAAATTTATGTAAGATAGTTCTACGTGAATTTCTAGCCGAAATCAGAACAAACTAAATGATATTGTATTGAAATAAATCAGAAATTTGACGGGACCCCAGTTTCATTTTTTGGTATATAAGCTTTTTTAGTAACATTAGTATATAATACAATATACAGTATAAAGATAAATTCTACGTAAATCTAACAAAAGCGTTTAGATACCCAGAACAGTATATACAGATGAAAAAATTCTAACAAAAGCATTAACTTACGCAGACCAATATATAAATATAGACGTAAAAATGACTATACTGACCCTGTTTTCACGATTTTTTTCAGTGTTATTAATTGTATTATTTCTCAATAAAATAAAGCAAACTATTTAAATTTTGCACAAAGGCGACTGAGTTGCTTTGAAAATATTTCACTATTAAATTCCAATGCAAGATAAACAGTCTTACATTATTTGATTTGATTTTTATATGGAACACATAATTATCTCGCGTAAAATCGGGATTTTGTTTTCTTAAATACAGTCATGAACTGCTCAACGTACCTGGGAAATAATGATAAATATCATATTTTAAACAATTGTCAGTGTCACATTTAAATCTAAGAGGAAACTTAATAATATTTAATATGATCCGAATTAGCCCGTAATATGGTCCGAATCAGCCTAGCTTTTCGTCCGAATCAGCCTCTAGGTACGAATAAGCCTGATCCAAATCAGCCACGGTCCTAATCAGCCTTAACTCGATTTTGCATCCTCTTTTTCGTAGTCCTGCGCAAAGTAATGAACAAGCGTCATGAAAGTCTGGTATTTGGGATTTAATAATGCTCCTGAACGTATGCCATGTATGAAAACTATTTTGATTTAGTAACTGATGAGTGTCAGTTGCCTTGAAATATATCCTGGTATCCAGATTATCTCCGTTTGCAAAGTTAATTCCATTGTATATTGTGTCAGCTAAGAAGTCTACATTTTCTTTAGTAATTTTAGTTTTAATTTTCATTGATGAATGATGGTTATCCATCCAGTTCAGAAACTCTTTTAGTTCTTCTTCGGAATGGGTTCAAATGAAGAAAATATCATCAATAATTAAAAAAAGAGAAACAAATTGTACCTTTTGGACCTTAGCACATATTTTGTCTCCATTTAGCTGCATAAATGTTTGCAGAAGATTGAGCAAACTTCTTCCCCATATCTATACCTTTGTGAAATTGTTTTATTTACAAATAAAATCGTTCTTTGGAAGACATATTTTTAGTAAATTCACAATTTCGTCATTCGGTCGATTTGGATCCGTATCCTTTCTACAAGCAGCCAAACCATGATCATGCTCGATGTTAGTATGAAGGCTATCAATATCTGCTGTAACAAGAATAAAGTTTTTATGAGGTTTAATGTTACACATTTTCCAGGAAATCATTTGTATCTTTAACATGTTTCCAAGCCAAAGAGTTAAATAAATATCAATCCATTTGGCAATAAGCTCAGTCTCACTTGAACAATCTGAAACAATGTGCCTACCTTGAGGAACTTCCCTTTGTATAGTCTCGTTAGGAAGAAGACAAAACTACCCTTGGTTTTGAATTATTCGGAAACAAGAAGTAAAATTTCCTTTTGTCCCAAAAACAGCCTTCACGTAATTTTCGAAGTTGGCGTCTGACTGAAAATGTTATGTCATGATAAACTGGGTTTGAAAGAGGCTGATAATATTCTAAACCATTTAATTTAGAATCTTCCAAAATATACTGATCTTGGTTCATGAGAACGATGGTATCTCCCTTATCTGCCTTCATTATTACCAAAGAATTGCTTTCGGAATAATTTTGTAACGCCCTAATTTCTGATTTACTCAGGTTTGAATTCTCAATAAAAACGTCCTACATGCTTTTGTTTGTAATGTCAGAAATGCAATTCTGTAATCCTCCGGTACATACGCAGGCTGCCGACTGGATTTGGTTTTTAATTTGGATCCACAAGGCTGCCAAATAGGTGAAATGAAATTTTACCGAAAAACGCTTTTCACAACCTTGTATATCCTCATTCAAGGTATTTAGATTTTCCAGTGTCGGGATAAAATTGAGGCATTTTGAAAGTAAGCTGTGCTTCGCACAAGTAAGAACGTGATGTTTGGAAAGATCTACCACTGAAATACCTGGTCCAGAATGCAGACCTATAAAAATGTGTACCAGTGCTTAGTGAATATAGCCGCAGTCTCGTCCGTCCATTGTACGTTGCCAGTCCCTGTACGGAACTTGGAGTATTCAAGTTTAGGAATAAAATCAAAGTTTTGGAGATTAAAAAATTTAGCATGTCCAGATTTATGCGTTCATCAAAGGCAAGTTTCAGAGCGTGATCTACCGACTGAAAAAAGATTTTTGCATTGTGAAACGCGCTCTCGAGGTGGCATTTGTCTTGTAAAGCACGTGTTAAATTTGAAGTGCCAATTACTACCACCTCTTTACAAAATTTAGGTAGGACCGGTCGTTGTATTTCCGTTGCATTCTCATGTGCGTTCTCAATGTGGTTTTTTTGTGTGCACGAATTCTAGTGGTTGGAGGGGTTAGTTCAGTGAAAGGTTGCACGTTTATCGAAATGGGTGTTCGCGTGCATACACAATCTACATAAAAAAAAAATTTCGAACCCGCGACACTTGGGTTTTGAGTCCGATGGTCTTCCAACTGAGCTACTGCGGCTCCACTTATTTTTAGATATATAGATGGATGGATGGATGGAAGAATGGATGGATGGATGGAAGAATGGATGGATGGATAGATAGATAGGCTGGTGTTGGTTGGTTGGTTGGTTCTTTGATCTTTTGCGAGTATTATACCTTATTTAGAGCTTACATGTACTTAGAATGCAAAATATGAAAGCAATAAATAAAATGCCATGGAGACTGAAAGCGAGTCTAATAAATCTTTAATCAAAATACCAATGCTGGAAAATTACAGTTAGTGTTGAATAATAATAATAATAATAATAATAATAATAATAATAATATAATAATAATAGCTAACTACATACTGATGATAGGCTGGCCTAATAAATTTTGTAGAAAATCTTCTTGCTTCATACAGGCTGAAGTAGATGTACAATGCATGCATGATATGAGCATGGGTTAACCCTATTAATATCTATAGGGGCAAAAGATTAGTCAATATCAGCTTCACCCAATACTATATTCATTTGATTTAGCATCCTGAGTATGAGCTTTGTAACTACATAAAATAATATAAAAGGGCGGGGGATTTCAATGAATCAATTTCCTATTATTGTAATATCTATCATCGAATAAAGTAGCACCCCTATTCCGTTCGATAGAATCTTCCTTTTGTGCTACAATCTGGTCATGATATCATGCATGCACTGTAAACATGCATATTGCGTACCTCATGGCATGTGTGATTGGAATACTTACAATTTAAAGTAAAACTATGACAATGATGTTAGCATCTAGATGCAAAAATAGTATGCTTTATAATTTTTTTGACCTTGTTTAATACAAAAGATTTATGATCACTTTGAAGCTTGCCTATGTTGGATATAAAGGATACATGTTAATATAGGGCAATATTAAGTATCCTTTTCATATTTTGACATATATATTTAACCTCTATGCAGGATAACTGTCTACAAGGAGAAAATTTTGCAGTCTCCTATAGACAGCTGACATTGTGTAAGTATTCTAATGCAAAATAATAATAATAATAATAATAATATCAACAACAACAAAGTAAACCTTCTCAAGCAAACACATTAATTTAAAGGACATCCACTCATGTAGGACGACCTTTATAAACCCTATTCATACAGGACAAACTTTATTCACATACATATTAGTCTGTGTATAAAGGACACTTGCTAAAAAGGACAGTTCTGTGTTACTTTGAATGTCTTTCAGAAACCAGCTTGAATCAATAACTGGACGCCGACATATAAAAGACAGACAGTCTCTTTACCCAATTTCACATACATATTTAAGCCTAAATATAAAGGACACTTGTCAACAGAGGACAACCTGGTGATCCTTAAAGTATCCTTTACATACATATTTAACTGTATTAGTACGGTATTCAAATATACAAGCATGCTAGTAATCCTCTTACCTTGCCTCATCAAATTTAAATAGAAAAATGAAATATACCAATTTCATCATTCCACCTAATCTTAAAAGAAGAACAGCAATAATAATAATAATAATAATAATAATAATAATAATAATAATAATAATAGGAAGAAGAAGAAATACCCCCCGCCTATTGCATCGATATGTTTTTCATGAAAAGATTAACAAAATATGAAAAATGGCATCATATTATATGACAATAAGCCGCCAGATAACATAAATTATACACACCTATAGTGATATTTCAAGGTGCCTAATCTGAGCATGAAAAAGTATATATAAATTATATTAATAACATACCATGAAACATTATACACTGCTGTCCCCAATCTCCGATACACATCAATCGTTTGATATGACATTGTGTTCAGTACAAGGAAATATTATACACTATGTATGTGTCCTCTGATCTCTGACGGGGGGGGGGGAGGGGGGTGCTCTCAGAATTTGTCATAACAAGGGTCTTTACAGAGAAAATACACTATGCTATCTTTATCTCATGCATAGTAAAGTTTATACACATAATAGTAGACTCTGAAGCAATTATATGTTTGATCTGATTGAGTGGATTTCTAATAAGGGATAGGCATACATTTTCATCCAAAAAGACAATACAAATTCTGCATGCAAAGGCCACCAAAGTGAGTGTTCTTTAACTCTGAATATTTTGAATATCATGGCTTAGATCAGGTAGGTACAATTTTACAGAATGCATGACATTATATATATATATATATATATATATATATATATATATATATATATATATATATATATAAATGGTAAATAATTTTAATAATACCAAATTCCAATTCAAAATTTCCCAGGTGTCTGTACAATAATTAAGAATATACATGATCAGCCAATTTCAAATGAATAATGATATTTAAGTGCAAACAAGCGAATGAATAGTTTAGAAAAATTTCTAACTTTATTCACTGTTTTATGGTTTTATGTAAATCCTTATTTAATCCTTTAAAATGAATTTGATTAGAGAAGTCAACAGTACCCAAAACATGACATTATTACAAAAGAATCACATCTATCACGACATTGGTCAGAATCTGTAGATTTCCAAACCATGTTCAACACCTGTTGGCCATGAACAATTCAACACATTTGATTTACAGAGAAATAAATCATATTTACATTTATGATGATGTTAACATTTCATTTCTATACCTCTTGAAATCAGTATATCTTTTTTTCTTTGAGAATTGCATTACTGGTACATGAAATGCTACATGTACACTGCACAAAGTGAACCGAGACTTTGTCAAGATTGTCTGGAATAAGATCCATGTGAACATTATCACCATGTCTTGATTTGCACAGAACAGACTTTATTTCACATGTTGAACATACCAATTATTAAACATTCTTTCTCAATTTTTAAAAAAAAATTTCACAGCCTAACCAGGCGGCCTGGATAACATGCCATGCACTGGTTGTAAAACTATGATTTTTAACTGATAAAAATCAATTAGATTTTCACCATTGCTTTGTAATAATAATAATATTGCTACTACAAATAAACAAAAATGATAATAATAATAGCATAATTAAACATGTTTTTTTTGGTGTTATCACAAAAGCTAACTCAACAAACGTAAGCATTTAAAGTCTCTTTATCTATACCATTTGTTTTTATTCACAATACGCTAGAGTCAATCGACTCGAACACTGAAGTTCATAAATTGTAATAAAAAGGTGTTCAAAATTTACACTGAATTGTATTATGTAAGTTAAACGGACCTAATTGTTGGTCTAGCGTATATCAATCATTCCCTGAATTGGAAACCTATTGTAATTTTGAGGGCGTAAGCTTTCATAATACAATACTCAGTAGAACCTGCAGCAAACAAAATTGGCTACATAGTATCAATAATCCTACTACTTGTGGTAACACTAACAATAGGTTGCAGTTTGGTTTTCTGTTATAATTAAATGCACACACACTCCCTGTAGGTATCGATTTTTGGTCAAATTATCAAAGTATTGTTTTGTTTTTGATATCATGCTATTAGCTAAGTAGGTCAATGATGTCATGGTTCAACACACGTTGCACCACTATAGTTAAGTATATCAATATGCCGTATGCAGAGTATAATCAAAAAATAATTTTACATATACTTATTGCCGGGACATAATTATAAAAAGAATGTGAGGGCAATCGATTGTCCGGCTTTTTTATTTATAATAGCTGGACCAAACTGACTGGCGAATTTGATTTTCATTTGTTTATCTATAAAAGCCTAATTCAGCCAACAAAATGGTGCATACAAAAGTCAACAACACCATTATAGTCCATGTTTATAAATAAACACTTACAAGTATACGTTAGCAAGGATAGGGGATGCAATTTGGTTGATATGGATAACTAAGGTTTCAGAGTATTAAGTAGAACTGACTATTAGCATCCACTTTTATTTCAATCACTAGTATTTGTTATTAAAAAAAATAGACTATATCATACACAAAGAGTTATTATAAATGTGAAGTATGATGACTCTAATACCATAATTTCAAGAGGATGGATCAATATTTAGATTCCCAGATGTGCCAAAGTGTTTAAGTATGTTTGAACAAGATATTTCCCCATTGCAAATTACTATTTTATGAAAGATCAAACCGCGGGTCAAGGAGTCGAGCTATATATTCTATGCTTCATTCTAATGTCTAACCTATACTGAACATGGTTTATACAGTCACTTTTCAGGTCATGATTTTGGAGGAGAAAAGTTTCCAAACTTTCATTAAAGGATATTTATACTATTCTAAAGATAAGCGAAACAGTAGGAAAACAATGTGTTGCTGAACAACATATGCATTTCGATACAAATGGTGTACTCTAATGTAAACTATATGGCAGAGATATTTCTAAATACAGATGGGATATACCATCAGGTTTCCTTAACATATGCATAAAATTATTTTTCATTAAATTGCATGTCCTTCTAGCAATCTCCAATAAAAAATTGCAAATCTGTAATGCTATAAATTGAGGTAAAAGAAAGTGAGCTGAAGTGTGGAATTTTTTTCCTATCAGAATCTTTCCCTGCTAAATGTTCAGGTGAATATTTAAAGAAAATGTATTATAATTCAAAAGTAGATATAATATTAATATCTCGATACAAGAACACAATATAATGAAGAAAAAAAAAGATGAACTTTGTGAAAATTTGTGTTGTATCAAAATCTAAAACAAAATTTAAAACAAATGCAATGCTGCGAGCATCGAAATATGCACTTGAATACATGGCAGGTATTATATTTATTTAAAATAGAACATGTTCATTGCTATGAATTGATCACAATGGTTTATTATTCTTAAGCACATAAACCAAAATCATATTAGAAACAAAATTCAATATATAATACAAAAATACATTTTGTTACATTATTTTGAAATCAGCCATGATTGAAGAAAAGTATTATTTCAAAAGTCTTGTAAATTTCACTGACTTTAGTTCATGAAGTTTTGATTCAAATCCAAACACAGACCCTTGTGTTTTACAACCTACATACACAGTTTTTTCAGCTTAGTCAAAATTCTTAAATTGAAAAGAACATTTACAAATCCTCCACCAGTACATGTTTGGTCACATAAATTTAATAATCTCTTCCTTTTCAATTTTTTTTATAAAATCAAAGTATCTCAAAGCACAATACTGACATACGACGAATACATTTCAAGAATAGTGTTAGAGGAACAATTTTCCACATTTGAAATTTCTTTTGCATCTCAGCTCTACAACGTTTTTTTTCTTTCTAAGATTTGTTAAAAATAATAATAATAATGTTTAAAGAATTTAATCTAGAAAAGAGTGTATATTCACAATAATGAAACCAACTTCAAGCAGCAATAAGTAATTACCTCTAATTGTTGAGTTTTGTCTCAAGCATTGAACGTTTTCATGATTTACATAAATACACATTGGTTTGAGATAAAGGCTCTCGAACATAGATTATTGATGCAAGAAAACGTACAAATTATATTGCTGAAAAATATCAAATTTTGACAGAAATATACGATAAACAATTAGAGTTAAATACTTTAGGCTACAACATTAAACTGTAATTACTTACATAGCAAATTGAGAGGAACGACTCTCCTATGTGGACATTGCTATATGCACTATTTTCTGCATATGCAAGTGACGAAAAAGGACAATGCAGTATAGATTAAAATGAAGAATTGAAATTTCTAAGAGCTGCAAAATTATTTTACCTTAAATATTGTATTTCAATCTTGAAGTGTACAGGCAGTGCAATATATATATAGATAGATATATAACATGAAAAGGTCTACAAATATAAACACTGAAGATTATGGTGCTTATATCAACATAAGTACAAGAGCTATATAAAAAAGAATGCATTGTTGTGTGTTCACATACAGTCTGATTATATTGCTGTTTACATTTTCATAACATTTCATATTACACAATTTGAATATTGATTATACCGAGGAATAACTTTCCTCAGTAAGCTAAAGTATAATCAGGAAACATTCAAGAGTATTATAAATTATGAATTTGATCCTTTAAGTTTTTAAGGCCTGAATAGACAAGTTCATATTCCTTTGATAATTACATAAGCATTTAAGGCCTGAATAGACAAGTTCACATTCATTTGATAATTACATAAGCACTTAATGGAATGAATAGACAAGTTCATATTCCTTTGATAATTATATAAGCATTTAATGGAATGAAGAGAGGATGCTTGTTTAATTTTCTTCACTTGATGGAGACTTCAACAATAAAAGTAAAATTTGGAAAAAATACAGCAAGTGCCTTACACATTTATATTCTGTACATTATTTACACAGTTGTAATAAATACATTTTTATTTATATGAAAAATTTGTTGCACACTTTTTCCAAATTGATTAAACTATGAAAGATATCTTGACAAAAAGAACAGAACTTCCTGTGTTATTTACATTAATTACACACAGAGTTTGGTATATTGGTTTACTACTTTGAACATGTTGATACAGCAATACTCCTTTAATCCATCCAATCATTCAATTTGAAGTCTCTGATAAAATGGCTGATATTCAGCTATCTACATGATTGAATTCGAACATGACTGAAGAATAGTATAATTATAAAAGTCTTGTAAATTTCATTGAATAGTATCATTATAAAAGTCTTGTAAATTTCATTGACTTGAGTTCATGAAGTATCAATTATGATTTGAAGTCCAAACTCAGGCCCATGTGTTTTGCAATCTTCATGCATAGCTTTTTCAATTTCAAAATTTCTAAACTGAAAAGAACATTTACAAATCCTTGAACAATACATGCTTGATCACAGATATTTAATAATCACTTTTTCAACTTGCATATAAAAATCAGTATCTCAAAGCACAAAACTCAGCAAACAATGTATCAAACTGACATACAATGCATGCATTTCAAGAATACTGCTAAAAGAACAATTTTCCATATTTGCAATTTCTTTTGCATCTCAGCTCTACAACGTTTTCGTTTTTCTAAGAAGTTTTCAAATAATACTAATATTAATAAACATATTTAAAGAATTTAATACAAAAAAGATTTTATATTCACAATAATCAGTCAACTTCAAGCAACAATAACTAACTACCTCTAATTGTTGATTTTTGTCTTAAGTATTGAACATATTCATGATTTACATAAATACATAGAGATTTGAGAAAAAGGCACTCAGACATCGATTATATATGCAAGAAAACGTACAAATTATTTTGCCAAAAAATATTCTATATATTCACATTTTGACAGAAATTTATGATAAACACTTAGAGTTGAATAACTCCTGACCAGCTACAAAATTAAACTGTAATTACTGACATGGTAAACTGAGAGGAAAGATCCTGCTATGTGGACATTATTATATGCACTATTTTCTGCACATGCATGTGACCATAACGAATAATGCAATATAACTTAAAATGAAGAATTGTGATGTTCTAAGTGCTGCAAACTTATCTGACCTTAAATATTGTATTTCAATCTTTAAATGTACAAGCAATACAATATATACTGATCATGTTAATTTGCTTTTGCCATCGAAATCTCTATATAGTGCAATGTAAGCTGTTTGGTGTGTGCAATCATATTAAAACTAATGCATAATATTATCATTAAATAAAATACAATGAAAACACTAAAAGATACAGAAAATATAAACACCATCTATACTCGCTTATAAGACAAGTCCAACTGCAAACTGCACAGACCCAGAACTGCCATCGCATAATGTGCTGGCATATATGGGTCCATGTAGTTTGTTAGGAGTAATCAGCAGAACAAACAACATAGACCATGATCTGCCAGTGTGATGGCAGATCAGGTTTATGTCATTTTCAGTTGGACTCAACTAATAAGCGAATATATATATGGTAGGAAGATTCCTGTGCTTATATCAACATAATTACAAGCAGTACATAACAAGGATTACATTATTAAGTGTTCACACACAGTCTGATTATGCTCATATATACATTTTGATGGCATTTTCTATGAAATAATTTGCATATTGATTATACTTTAGGAATACATTTTCTCAATAACCTGAAGTATAATCAGGAAACACTCGACAGTACAATAAGTTATGAATTTGATCCTTGAAGTTTTTTAAAAAAGAATAGACAAGTTCGTATATCTTTGATAATTACAAAAGCATTTAATGAAATGAAGAGGAGCATACAATGGTCATTTACTTTCTTCACTGGATCGTAACTTCGACAATAAAAGTAAAATTTGGACAAAAATACATTAAGTGCCTTACACATTTATATTCTCTACTTTTTTTACACAGTAATTTTTGTTTTATATGCAAATTTGTTACATGGTTTTCCAAATAGATTAAACTATAAAAGACATTGTTACAAAAAGAATTGGTACAGCAATACTCGTTCTATCTTTTACACAGCTGTCCAATCATTCAATCTGAAGTCTATGATAAAACAGCTGATATTTAGATATCTTCATAAAGTGCATGAATACTTTATAAAGAATAGCATTTACATACATTATACATATAACTGGGAAGATCCTGTTTAGATATGTATTCTAGCACAAGTCATATCTAAGTCTCCTACTGAAAAAACAGTGAACATATCAAGATTAATAAAATTAATGCAGTTTGTAGGTAAGTAAGGATAAGATTAAAAATATTTCTTCCCTTTATCATTGAAATTTGAAATAAAACAATTGTTCAAAATAAGATAATGGCATTAATCATTGTTTATACACGTGTATTTACAAATCATGTATCAATCCCATCTATTACAAATCATGTATCAATCCCATCTAGCTGAATAGAGAAACGAATTTTCCAATTGCAAAATAAGGGTGGTACTACATTTTGTATAAATATGTACAGAACATAATAAGTTGCTTTTAAAGAAAGGACCACTAAGCAAGATCGATACACAAGAGTAAAGTAAGTGCATGCACCTAAAATATACATTGAAAGAGTGAAATGAAGGTGTGATTGCTAAACACCTTAAAATCCAAAATAAATTAGAAAAAATATTTTATACTCTTATTTTGTAAAAGATATATTATTTACAATATGTACTGAAAAATATCTAATACAGCAATGTCTGTTACATAATATTATTTCTTGATGTGTGTTATACCTACTGTGCTAGCTTTCAGTACAAGATATATCACAAAAATGTACATGTTGATCGTTTTTTTAAATACATATATTAGTTTTTCAAAATAAATTTGAGACAGTGTTTACAATGGTAGACTAAAAGTCATTGGACCATATCAACAAGCATATAATATTTATTTCACTATTTCTTTAAACCCTAACCCCATTTTGAAAGCTTTCTACCTAGCTTCGGTATTATGACAGTTTGTCATAAAATCTGCAACAAGGAACAAAGATGTTATCGATATGGATCTGAAACTGCCAGGCCATCCCATATATCTGCTAAAATAATAACAAAAAAACATAAGCTGCCCAGCTAACAACAGCAAAATCATCTAGAACCAAGAATAAAGGCAACACTATCAACAACAGCACAATAACAAACAAAATGTTACTAACGAAACAAGAGTATACCATGAATGGCACATTATACGCCTGCCCCGCTTTTAACATTCATCAATATAAGCACTTATTGAGGAATGATTGACTCTGGAGATTACTGGCTGAGTCTCAATGACCTGGCCTCGGTTTCACTAAACATCCCAAACATTATTCCTGAAAGTGAGATTTTACAATACATGTATCTCTCTTATTGCTTGGTTTGAAACAGTAAGTTATTCACTGAACATTACGATGGGCATTCAGGATTAAAATATAGGTATAATATATGGCCTTTTCCTGAAATTAGTCTTCTTTTATCGAGCATTTCCTGAAATCTGAGGAATTCCTCAACTCGTTTTTCAAAAATGAAATGACCACAAGGTGTACAATTTTAAATCTACAGAGTTATTTTTCATTCTTTATATTGTATGTACCTCTCCAAAAACTCCCAATGTTGTCATAAGTCACATAAGCAAGATAATGCAAAATATCAATTTGAGGAGAATGTTTGAGAATAGTGAAACTGGGACCAGCATCTTTAGTCGAGGTATGCAGTCTTGAACTAAACTTACAGTCCAGAAACTATCATTTTGCTATTAGATTTACAATAACCATGACCTTTTACCTTTAGAGTCCATACTTTATAGGTTTGTTTATAAACTTATGTTTGGTCAAGGAACTTAATCTAGAACAAAGGTTAAAGGGTAAAACACATTTTTCTTTCACAATGACCCTGTGCTTTGAACTTTTCACCCCAAGATCAGTCAGTCTCTTTTATACCTTAAGTGCAAGTCCTCTACAAACTTTGGATAAAGTACCTAGTCCAGAACTAAAGTCAGTATGCACAAACCATTTTTCTTCTTTCAGACAATGAGACCATCACTTTTAACCTTTTGACTCCAACAAAATGAATACGGTTCTTTCTTATCCAATGTGTGTTATCTCCAAACTTTGGTGACAGTACATGGTCAAAATCTGAATTGTTGAATGCAGAAACCATTTTTTTTTTTCATTTTGCAGCTGCAGTAAATATGACCTTGTGACATTTTGATCCCAAAATTAATTGGCTTATTCCAAGTGCAAACCATCCTTAAAGTTTAGTCTAGATCTGTGATTAACACCCAAAGTTATTGTACAGAAACTATTTTTCTTCTTTCAGTCAGTTATCCTGACGGGTGACCCCAAAATAAATAGGCTTCTTCCTTACCCCAAGTGCTAGCTATCTACAAGGCTTGGTCAAAGTCTGTGATGTAGAACTATGTTATTGACCAAAAACAATTTTCTTCTTTCAGTCTCAGTAACCTTGATCTCTGACTGTTTAACCCCGATATCAATAAGCTTATTCCTTACCCCAAGTGAAAGAGATCTACAATGGAAGGTAATGGTAGATGGTAAAGAACTCGAGTTATTATTCCGAAATGAAGTAGGGTATAGACAGAGGAATGAATGGAAAACATCATAACATATTATGCTCCACCTCACAAAAAAGGAAAAGTGAAGAATCGATGTGAGTAGTATTGCCTTTTAACAGTCTATTCGTGATATATTCCACATGAGACTCAAACGAGTTCTACAAGCCTATGCATCCTACCTTTGACTACATATAAACAGCAAACATATGACAGGAGGACAGTACTCAAGGAGGGATAATCAAAGTTGGCCATGTAAATATATACCTAAATTAATACCAGTGTTGCATTTTGGTGCAAACATGTAGCAACATTTGAGATGCACTGTTCAATGTATGTAGTTCTGATCCACCAATACAATCAACCGCTCCACAATTTCCAAAGCGGTTGTAGCTTGTAAATCTGTATAAATGTCTGCTGGAATTTGTCTCCTAGAAATGGAATCTGGATACCTCATTTTGCTGTGCTCCACCAGGCAATACTCTAGATCTCTGACAATCTGGACACAATCGCTGCTCAATTCGCCATTTGTAGCTATGGAGGCAAGCTTGTGACTTCTCAGATCCACTTTGTTGGCATCTTTTGCATATATGGCAGCTTTCAGAGCTTTCTCAGCAGCCTTTGTTTTCAAAAAGGAGGAAGAATAATTAAAAGCTACACACACACACACATATATATATATATATATATATATATATATATACATATACATATATATATATATATATATATATATATATATATATATATATATATATACCAATGAATCATATGGATTTTAATTTAGTTCTAAAATAACGATATAAATGTTAGTACAGTCCTACCCACTTATATCGACATCACTTATGTTGACAAGCCGCCTATGTCAACAAAAAAGCAAAGTCCCAGTCCCTTGGTCTACTATTACTACCAAATTTGTCATGCTTATGTCGACGTCGAGATAAAAAATAAACGTACATGTCGACAGAAGCCCTTGGTCCCAGCTTTAACAAATCCATTGTTTTCTAATCATTTATGTCGACAAGCTGCCAGCTCCGACCCATACTTTGTTCAACAATTAGTTGATCTTGACGCCAAGCTTTAATTTTGCCGCCGGGTCATTTATGTCGACAAGCTGCCAGTTCCGACCTGTACTTTGTTCAACAATTAGTTGATCTTGCCGCCAGGTTTTAATGTCTCGGTGGATTAAAAAACAGGCTTTTGTTTGGTCCTATAAAGTTGGCCTCTCTCGGTGACTTAAATAACACATGTACCCTTCATCAAAGCAAGCCGGTTACAATGTTCAACAAAAACAATCCACCCTTCATAAAAAAAATCATCACCAAACTTGAATAAAAGCAATGAAATCTGATAGATTGTTGCATTTTCCAAAGTGATCGGTGATTAAAACAAGTTTATTATGCTGTGAAAGTTTCTTTTTTAACTTTATTTATGTTTACGATGGCTACCAATGGCAGCGTAAAACGCACATTAAATTTAGTCTCTGGAAACTAAATATCTGGCTGTTAAGGAAGTTGAAGGTGAGGCATCTCGCAAATATGTCTGTGAAAACTTTTTACTTAAACATAACACCCTGTCAGGATGGATGATAAACCAACAAGTTGTTCTGCGCCTTATTTTGTTTAAATTTTATTTTTTACTGGTGGTCGACCAGTAAAAAAATAAAAAAAAGGAGGAGAACAACTTGTTGGTCTAGATGGATGAAAGCTGCTGAGTCTATAAAGAAAGGCTATGTTGAAGGTAAATTAATCATATCAGCCGCATATCTCTTGTTCAGTTGTATGTACTTTTCACAATGACTTCCGGAAATAAATACATGTTATCATTTCCCTGTGAATAGCCCCATCCCCTTGGTAGCCTCAGTAAGATGGGAACATTGTTTCAGGCTGACCAAAATCTAGGCCACTTTAAGTACATGTACATGTACTTTGTAGCATGTAAATAACAACTATGCAACCATGTGCTACTGGAATGAATATCGTAGTGAATTGTGTAGACGTGTTAAATCAAATGAGGACAACCATTTTTTATACATATGTTTCCTATCAGGATGTGACCGATGCATACATTTTCTAACATGAGACCCGTACACGAATTCATGAATTTTTCATCTACATGCACTTAACGCATGGTGGATTTTATTACACGAAGGTAACCAAAATGTAATTTGTCAATATAGAAATGTATTTCCATTGTTTGTTTTCTCAAAGTGTAAATCCTGCTCACCGACGACAGGTCACCCCATACAGATGAATTTAACTTGTATGCAGGTCCAAGAGAAATGTGCTTTTTTTAGCCCCCCCCCCCCAACACTTATCTTGACATCCGCTTATGTCGACAATATTTCCTCAGGGCCAGAGGATGTCGACATAAACGGGTAGGACTGTATATAAAATTGTTTATGAACCTTAGGTACAACAGTTAAAATTCCATTGGTATGAAAATATTCTCAACATTGTCACTTGAATTTGGATAACTGAGCCTTTAAAAATGAATATTTTTGAAATGTCAGAAAAGATTTTGAAACCGAGGAAATGTATCACACATTAAATTTATCAAAAGTATTACGTGCGGTTTTCAGGAGTTAAAAACAATTGAAAGTCAGATAAATTATTATGACATAATCCTGGGTAACCTTTCAACTTTCAAGATGAGAAACTAATGTAGAGATAATCTGAAGAATTTAGATAAAATTTTAAGTTTAAATTTTCTTTAGGATCTGAAAGAAGTAGCCATATTTGACATCCACCCGATCTTTATGTCTACAAACTCTGGATTTGGTAGGTACATATGCACTCGAGAAGTTTATTATTATACCAGTTCAAGATTCGGCACATAAATAAGTACTGTATTGAAGAAGTTTATAATAGATACCACTTTCGTCACCTCCTAACTAACTAAAAGATAACATGCAAAGACCTACAATGTACAATGGCAAGTCCTTAAAATAACAGCATCCCCAGACCTAGTGAAGATTTCAGATTAAAATAAATCATGAAAAGGCGGGAGGGGGGGACTATAGCAAAACATCTCCTTAGAGTTATTAGGGTGAAATAAACAAGGCAACTAAATTGTTATTTTATTTATGTTTGACATGTAGGTAAATTAGTAGATTTGTTTTCACCAGCGAAAAATGAAATTGTAAAATAATTAAGTTTATATCATTATAACTTTAGGAAGAAACTTGTAAAATATTTGTTAAATCCTCTCCACAAGAATGTCTGAAGTATTTTTTTCCATCTGAAACATATATCTACATTAATAAGCCTTTATTCTTCGTGTCTAGATAGCTACATTCCTGGATACCTCGCACTTAATAATGGGTACAGTTGCTCAACGGATGAATCTAAATCTGATTAAAAAGACAGATATAGTTAGATATTGGGCATATGTAAAATTACGGGATGATTCCATGTTTGGACTGCAATTTTAATTTTCCTTTCAGTTTTGCAATCTAAAACTGTCCCCAACAGTCAAGGTCATTGAGGCCAAGAAAAGATCTTTTCTTGCAAACTGTAAGTGTAAACAGAAGCAAATAAATCGATGGCTTAAAGTGTCCTACTTTTAAAATTTGGTTTTGTATGAATTTTAGCGATGCAATAACAGCAAAATGTAATCACCATTATAGAAAGAATATCTCGCTACAATAAAAATGTTTCCACTATTTAATGAATGTAAGCATATTTCGAGTTCAGGACCAATTCATACATTTGTTTAGATAGTATTATCTACCATAGCCTTTTATATAACCAAAATACTTGCCACTAGTTGTAAAGCATCAGAGATACAAAACAACCTATTCTACTGCAAAATTCACATTGCTTATGAACGGATCTATAGCTGTCCCAAGCATGAAATGAAACAATAAGTTCTTTTTTTATATATTTTTTTTTGGTAAGAGTTTAGACATACAACTTTGTCAGAACGCATTCAACTCTAGATTCTACATCTAATTACATTTTAGGAGTAAATCAAAATGTATAGAAAACAATTTACCTGATGGCATATGTAGCATATCCAGTTGAAAGCTGGAACATTACCAGCTGAAGGATGGAAAGTCTTGGCTGACGGGAGGTCTTTCTTCGCCTGCAGTATCCAGCGTCGAGCATTATGTATATCTGGGATGGGAAAATATGATGATCGACATGTATGGTGTCCTCTTGTGTGTGTTTCATAGTAAACATTTTCATGCTGACTGTATTGCTCGCTGTACTGCGCACTCATTCTGTTTACTCTTCTGCCCAGATTCTCATACTCTGTACCGGTAAAGCTGCTACTTCCTGCATTGTTTGTAAAATTTATGTTTTCGTCTTCTAATGACTTCCCATCATCCAATCTTGATACCACTTCTTGGATATAAATAAATATCCTCCTGCAGTAGTCTT
The DNA here is from genome assembly GCA_029931535.1 of Margaritifera margaritifera. Classification (NCBI taxonomy): domain Eukaryota; kingdom Metazoa; phylum Mollusca; class Bivalvia; order Unionida; family Margaritiferidae; genus Margaritifera; species Margaritifera margaritifera. The sequence goes on from JAQPZY010000777.1 coordinate 195,022, forward strand.
CCAGACCAATATTTTTATCTGGATGCCATCGCAACAGAAGACGTCTCAAGACTCTTCGGCGTTCTTTTCTTGACAGGGTCCATGCTTCTCTAAGAATAGTCCTTATTATGCGGCAGGTATGGTCAGTAGGAAGAGTACCAGGGGACACACTATCGGCAGATGAAAGTTCTTGTAATCTTGAGACTTCTTTTCGCTCAAACTTGAATAAATTATATGCGCATACAATGATATTACCCCTCTCAGGATCACCAATATCTATTTCGTAACGTGTTGTAATTCCAGTTTCACTCAGTTCAGCTGACTGCACTATTTTAATAATTCGAACATAAATAAAAACTGATGCATCAGTATCTGAATGATTAGGGTCATCTTCATGTTCATATGCCACGGAATCATACTCATGTTGCTCGAACTCTGAAAATCCTTGTTCAAGGAAAGCATGAAATTCTTCAGGAACGTATGTTCCAGGGCATGGAAATATGGAACATGGAAAATTTTGTGGAAGATCATAAGGATCGATATCAAACATGTCTAATATATTGTTGATTTGATACCTGTCATGCAAACAATCTACGATAGCATATAACATGTCAGTTCGATTATGAATAGAGTTGTCTGTGCATCTTTGGACCAATCCAATAACACCATTGTGTCTCACAATCAGGTTGTTCTCTACATTTCTTTCCTTATTTTCATGGAATTGGAAATACAAAGTAAGATTCAGCCTATTGTCATTTGGCGTTTCGTCACCAAACCACAGTTTGCTCCACTTTGAGCTTTCAATTCTTTCTTCTTTGATATATAAAAACGTGTTTAATCCTTCTACCTGTGTTATCTTTGAATTTCGTATGCTATCATCGACTTTCTCCGCATATTCTTTTGTGAACTTCTCGTCATTCTGGGTTTTCTCGTGTTTTACTAACCTCAGAATTCCCTGCACAAATTCTATTGAATGTAGGAAATGCTCAATGTTTTCAGCGACATTGCTCACTACTTCAATCATCTGAGTCAAGTCAACCTGTTCTTTAACTACTTCTGAGAGGAGTTTTGGTCGTCAACAATCAGGTAATGCTTTAATAACTGGTCTAGGATCTGGCACATCCAGACCAATCTCCCTGAAACCTATAAAGTATTCCAATTTGCATTTTACCAGTCTTTTCTCAAAAAGGACTTTATCTGCCACGATCAAGCATTGGGCATCTTTGAGTCTTTCCGATTGGTCAGGTAAATACAGGGTTCCTATATTGAGATCCGTTTGATTTGCTGATTTGCTCATTAGCAACTCCACCATGTTTTTGATAGCTTTTCTGACGGTTCTCGTCTTAGAGGGAAGAAGCCGCTTGTCATGATCTGTCTGTATCTGATATACAGATTCCAAAACTCTAAAGTAGTGATTCAGTGTAACTTGTTTTGAGGCACCGAGGAAAATGAAGAAATCTTTGTATCTTCGATAATATTCCGATGCCATGTACTGGTAAGGTTCGACGATCTCTTCTTTCTTTAGTTCAATAACTATGTTTCTTGCAGGTAAAAACAATTTATTCTCAGGTAGAAAAACAATAGGCGTATGCTTCAATTTTTCTTTCAGCCTTGGATCTTCATTTCTATGATCGGATAAGTATGCGTAGATCTGATCTACAAGATGTAAAAACCAAGAATTTTGATAAACTTTGCTCGAGAAACTATTCTTCTGAACATCAAAAATATTCTGACAGTGTACAACCACCCTTTCCACCGGTGGCTTAGCTTGTACTCCCAGATTTCATCCATCTTTTCTGATTCTGGACAGACCCACTTTGGAAGCAAATTCATGCTCGTCCAGCATAAATATTCGAAAGATGCTGCTATGGATTGTGAAAAGCATAGAAGACTTTCACTTTCTGAATACTGTTTGTGCAATGATGAAAATGTGCTGGATACAACATGGGATGGAATAAACTTTACCTTTGACAATCTTTCAATCGTACTAGTTTCCCAAGAGACAGTAGATGAGTGCCATAAATATTCCACAAGAGTTTTTGATTTGTGGACAATATTCTATGTAATGCAATGTGCTCCTTCCCTAGCCAGTTTCTCTGCAAATTCAACTAACATGGTCTATGTAACTTGTGTTTTTAATCCAGCATGTTTAATGAATTCATTCCAGTGCTTGTCACCAAATGGGCTTGGAGGGAAATCATCTTCGTCACACATGCATGCAAAAACTTCCTGCTGGGGATCATAGAATTATGAGGCAAGTTTCATTCCATCATTTATTGCAATAAAGGCAGTTGATTTCAGAATCAATATCAACTTTTGTTGTCCTGTATCAAATGTTTCTTGGCCAAATGATTCACAGAGCAGTTTCTCTTTTATGAACCACAAATGTCGAAGATAATGACATTTTGGCAGAGATTCAAATCTATGTAATATCTTGGAAGAGTACACATCGACCATACTGGCGAATGTGCATTGAAGTAACTTATGTAGTTCCTCGAGATCCTTGTTTTGTTGAAGAAGAATATTTCCAGTATTATCTGCCCAGTCATCCAGACCCTCAGATGGCATACCTGCTGGAAGAACAAACACTTTTTCATCTCCATCAAGACTTGTTGGTGTTCCCTGTTGCGTTATATGCAATGGCAATGCTTTAATCCAATCCAGAATCCACCAGTTCGTTTCTTCTTGCACGAGTTCTGTCATTTGTCTTGAGAAAAATACGAGAATTGAATTACACTGCTCTGGTGTCAAATGCGCATTCTTGATTTTATCTTTGTGATAGTACAGGCAATTTAGTAATTCCAGTGGTTTTGTTTTTGATGCTACAAGGGAGCATAACATCCCCATTAATGAGCTCAACTGTTTCTCAATAAATATGCTTATATAAAGCTGAGGCAGATTCAGCTCTTCAAGTGCTTTCCTTAAGTCTGAATTCCGATCAAAGGACCAAAGATCAAGCAATGTGTACTCTTTGTTGATGGGTCTTAACAGAAGAGTGTTTTTGTCACTTTGTTTGACTGGCAAAAGGCTCCACTGATTAAAGACTTCAATATTTTTGTCTAGTACTTTATAATCAACAGATCTTACCCCATACTACGAACATCTCAGTGATGTTTCATAAATGAATTCCCAAAAACGGATAATCCATGATGCATTCAGAATTTCAGTTGAAAAAATATTGCACAATACGACATCTCTTGCATTAAATTGCTGAGGAGACAGTGTTAATGGCAAAAGCTTTGCAAACTCTTGTACACAAAGGTCACTCAAAACTCCACTCTCCCCGAAATCTATTGATTGGCAAAGGAATATGAACCCACTATGCAAGAAATGTTCAGAAGAGTGTGGAAACAGATCCCAAAATTTTGAGCAGATGATGGGTCGCTGTGATGAAAATACTCTTAAAACTTCATCACTTGTAACAAGGAGGGGTAGCTGCTTAACTTCTTGGAAGTTTTTTAGCTTCTGAACATACTGAAGCAGGATCCATACATTTTCAACATTTTCTAGTTTTGTGTTAGAGATATGCAAATTAACCTTCAATTTACATCTGTCTTTGGCTGATGAACTGTAGGATTTAATGAATTTCACCACAACCAGCTCAGTTTTTTAACTTTGACCATAGAGGCTTTTAAAGATCTTTTGATTGGGAGTGGACAATCAATAAGTTTCATTCCCAAATTTTTCAGGACATCCACCATAGAGGACCATACTTTATAAACATATGCTGGAAAGTTATGTTCAGCAATTCTAAGAGTACTCCAATCTAAATGTATTTCCTCATCAACAATACCTTCCTGGCTAGCATATGGCAAAGCTCCAAGAATGGGAAACACTGGTATCTCGTCCTTGATAATGAGACAATACATATCTTTAACTAATGATTTCCAGTCAACTTCCTCAGCCATATCAATCAGAGGAAAATAAGAATGAAACTCTTCCAGCAAGCTATAAACAACATGAGGGTATCTCTTGTAATTTCGTTCAAACACATGTTGCTTCATAAACAACAGAGCTGAAACAAATGCAGGTGATATAATACTTGTGAAAAGAGAATAGTTCCAATCAAGACGATAGCCTTTTTCTTCTTTCCACAGCGATCGCCTTGCTTCATGGTCCAAAACAAAATGGCCATTGATATGGCATGGAAAACCAGTTTTTAATGGCAGAGGAAGGAAACAAAAAGCTCTGCCTTTTAGTTTGTTTGGCTTGATATCATTCGTCTTGTAGTTAGTGTCTGTACACATTTTCTCGTTTTCAGGCGCTTTGATAAACTTGTCTATATTTGGCATGACGACTGCAACACCACCAAAAGGAAGTTGTCCCAAATTGTTTTCTTGCAGTGCATGCACCACAGTGTCCGGTACATTAAATCCTTCATTGAACCCTATTCTCTGAACAATATAGAATGACTTTGATCTCCCTTTGCTGTCTGAGACAGTCATTGTGTATCCAACTTCCCTTGATGGCAAATTAACAATGCCAGCTCTGTCTTGTTTATGCTGCAGGATGATGGTCTTGACATACTGAAAGAATTCCTCTCTCTTCTTCTTGTCATCCTCCGAAAGCATTGAGTTTACTTTGTATTCTTCTCTGAGTTTTCCTGAAGAAATATCAGATATTGTTATCTGAGACACATATTTAACAAAAAGAAGTGCATCAAAACTATCATCACAACACTTGCTTAATATCTTATCGACTTTTTCTTTGCCCACCTGTTCAGATAATACACCCATCATGGATGTAATTCCTTCATTTCGAAGAGGAAACCGGAACATTGTCCCATCTTTCGAATTAAATAGGTCTGTTTCTTGATAGCCTGCCAATACATCAGGGTAATTCTTTCTAATCTGTTCCACTAAACACCGCACGCCTGGGTTTTGTTCGGTTACTTTTGGTAAATACTGACATGTTGGGTCAAACACACACAACATTTCTCCATGTTTAAGCCCTGGACCCTTTGTAAGAAAGGATGGAGCAGCTGTAAAGTGGTATACAGCATTGAAACCAACTCCATATTGTCCAGTTTTCAATGGGTCCTCACGCTTGTTTCCGAGGCCCAAATCATGAATACCCTCTATATCTTGTTTTGTGAAGGAACTGTTATTAAACACACACAGAGCTGGGCCTTGAAGAGGTGCATACTTCTCATCAAATATCTTTTCACATGCATGTGTGCGATAGTCTTTTATGAAATGTATCTCAGTTGCATGTGCATCGTCAGCATTTTGTAGCAACTCCTTCATTATTCCGTCGTCACATGGATATGCAGATAGAATTCCTCTTAGCCGAGTTACCAACTTTTCCTTCTGACCACCTGGGATGAGGAAAGAAAGTTCATCAAAGCATTTTCTTCGCTTCGTTTTCACGCCCAAATCTAGAGCCAGCTGTGTAGAAAATTTGCCATGAATAGTTTTTGTATCTGGACCAGTTTCATATTTACTGTCATCAAGACACAGAGTACTTGTTTTTCTCAATACCTTATCCATATCTGGAGCAACAATGTTTCTTCTGAGACACTCATCCAAATCTGTGTATTTAACACTTTCATATATCATTGAATCTTGTAATGCAGACAAAAAGCCATGAACAAGGCCAATATCCTCTACTGATAACGGATTTGGTCCCCATTGTCTCCTTTTATCTGCGAGGACTGTCACTATGTCGTAAATGTTGAAGTGCTCTTTTATACCGATGGCTTTAAAAAAGTACTTATATTTTGCAAATTCACTATTCTGAAGACTGAAAAGAACTGGCATGCAGTCATGTTTCAAATTAAAGGCAACTCTTGAATGATCTAACATTCGATGCCCAAGTAAGATGACTTTTTCTTTTGATAAATCTTTTAAGCATGCATTTCTAATTTCCTCTGATTTTTCACACATCTTATACAGAAAGGAATAGATCTCATCCATGACAGCATTACAGTTGTTATCTGTATCATCCATTGCTATATTACTGTATTCTTGCGCAACGGTCTTCAACTGTCTAACCACTGTTTCAAATGGAACATCCTTCTTTTTTGATCCTTTTACTCTTAGGATTTGGCAGACATCAAGAGTCCAGATACTTGACTCTGCTGCAGTAACCGATGCTTCATCTAAGACTAACTCAACACAGCCAACAAGTTTTTCAGTGCACTGCCGGAAAAGATTTGCAGCTGAGTCAAGTCTGATTATTTTAGAAGGATGATCCCTTTCACATGTCTTTGGGGCTGTATGTTCCTCTGCATTTCCATTCCACGTAAAGTTCCATCGAGATAGCTTCTGAAGAACAGGCAAAAATGGGATATTTCTAAGAGTATGAAGCTCTTCCTGGTTCATACCAAGTCTTTCCTGAACACTGTGTCCACTGATGTATTTCAATATCTTTGAGCAACGTATGATTGCGCAGTGTCTGCATGTTTGTGCAATCTTCATGACTGATTGGCACCTGTCTTCAAGAGAATTCCAAGGCAGATAATTATCCATCATACCCAATCCTATGAGAAGTTCAAGAATCCTTCTGTGCCTAAAGGTTTCATTTCCACATGGAAAAACCTCATCGTTTTTCCTAAACAAATCACTCAAATGACCAAATGGATTAACTAGTTCTGTGGGACATTTCAGAGCACCATTGGGTTCAGATGGAATGCATCTTGTACTGGATAAAGCCTTATTCACTCCTTCATGCTCGTATTCCAAAGCATAGATAACAAGCTTGTCTCTCTTCTGAATATATATATGTGATTGAGTCCAAAAATCTTTCTCTATGTTAGGGAGAAAGACATCTAGGAAAAATTGTTCTTTGGACAAAATTCTATTCCTCAACTCATTTGGGTAATAGGTTTCAAGATTTGTCAATCCATGATCAGGCAATTCCATGACCACAGAGCTCCCTCCAGAATGAAAAGTCAACAACGTTTCAAATGCAGTTTCTCCTATATTCCTGTCATTTCGGAGAGTTGGATCCAAAAATACACACTTTTCGAAACTTTGCCAATGTGCATCCCTTTGAAATAGTCTTGACTGAAGTTGTACTAATTTCTTAAAGAAATATTTTGTGATAGGAATTTCAGCTTTCTGGCATTCCAGAGGCCACAGGGAATAGTATTTGTACTCCCTGGAAGGACCATTTTCTCGTATTCCTTCCAACAAATAGATATATGCATTCACCAAAGCATCTTGAATCAAGGCATTGTTCCAGCTGCTGCATAGGACCTTTTTATCATCTTCTGTCACCATCATTAATTGTCGACGGTCTGATGTAACAGCAAAACATCCAATTATGTGTACCGGTAATAAACAAGAAATGGGAAGAGGTAAGAAACAGAACAAATGGCCGCTTTTGTAAAAGCCAAATGGCAAATCCTTCATTTGCACTGGATAGAATTCATTGTCTCGTATTTCAAACGGCACAGCAACAGCACTGAGAGGAAGCATCCCAGCAATGTCAAGAAATGTTTTTGTAAGTGTGTCACCTGTTCCTGTAGCCCAAGATATAAGCCAAGAAGCATTAACTAACATACCAGCCTCTTTCGTCAGTGTGGGAATAATTGATCCAGCATACAGCTCTAAAGTTTCCTTGATTGTAATTTTTTGCAACCTTTTCAATGTACTTGATCCCAGCTCGCCAGCTGATTTCAATTTTGATACTTGTGAAAGAATATTTTCCTCATTTGAATCTTGTGTATATTCGTGAAAATGCTCCTTAATCATCGAATATATCACTTTCGCATCTTTTGGATCCATGCAATCTGCAGGGAGATGAAAGATTTTAATCTCCTGGACGTGTTGGGTGAACAGCAGCAAATTTCCAGCAGCTAGTATTGTCATGTGCAAGAGTTCAAGACATTCTTTCTTTGAATAGTACTTGTCACATATTTCACTCCTTTTAGCTTGGGAGGCAGTTCGAAGTGGGAAACGAAAGAGAGTACCCTGAAAATGACACGATATATTGCATCTGAAGATATTCTGAAATGGCTTAAACTGATTTTTAAGCCCCTTCATCATTTTTAGATTTTTTATCTTTCCAAAGTCAATTTTCATACCTGGACTTGATCCAGGTAAGGCTTTACCAAGGTGAGATTTGTGTTGATCAAAAATGACAATATTTCTGCCACTGATTAAACTTGGCACATCTGTTAAATTATACACTGAACAAAATCCCAAACCAAACTTTCCAATCTTTTACAGTTCGTCTTTCTTTGTCGCTGCATTTAACCTAGTGATGTTCTTAAAGTCTTTCGTTTGAAACAATGCATCGTTGTATGCCCAGATTGCTGGTCCTTGACATTCTGCCATACCCTCATCCAAAAGGTTCATCTTTGCATCCTCATCTTTTCTTTCATCATAAAGAAAATATACATACTTTTCTCCAGCATCATCAGCATTCTGTACTATCTCTTTGGGAACCGACAATCCGTCCTGGTATCCCTCCTTTAGTAAATGGTGTAATCTTGTTGTGAGCGGTTCCTCCTGACCACATTCTTCCATGACAATTTCCTCAGTGTCTGATAGAAGCTGTTGTGTCAGAGATTTTACACCCAACTCTGCAGCAGTCATATTTGACACATCTTCATGAACATAGTACATGTCTTCTTCATCTTTATCTTCTTCTGTCATATCTCGGACCCATTCTGCATCGCAATATGTGCACTCTGGTCACGGTTTCAGGACTAAGGTTGACTCATTGCCGCAATGAATTGGGAACATAATCTCGTGTAACCGGTCTTGGATCTTGCTCTTTTCCTGCCTCGGTCTGGTGAGAATGCTGATTACTATTGATAGATCTCTCTTTACGTCATCATCAGACTACTGCCCCAACGCATACTTTTCTTTGATTATGACCTGTGTTTTCAGAAGAACGTCAATACTTTGTTCCTTGTTGCAGCCTAGTTTCAGAAAGAATGAGTCTAACCATTTGAACTCCTCCGGAAGCTTGTATAAATAAGGAGTCAGGTCAAGGTCATTTCTCTTTGATTCAAGAAAAATCTCTTGTGGGGAAGAAAACCCATCTCCTCTCCAAATACAGCCATTCCGGAGGAGGGTTTGAAAGTTTGGATCAGCCAATAATTTGTGAATGCTGAATGTGTTGAGCTCTTGCTATATTTCTTTTAAGATAGGTAGCAATTCTGGTTTGTAACAACTCTTGTAAACATTAATCAGCAATCTAAATTGTTCCAAAACTTTATCTTGTGGTGGGTCTTGATTCCATCCAAACACTTCCACCAGCTCCTTGCTTTGGCAATCAATCAGTGGCATCACTGATCCGAGTAGTCTTGAAAACCTTAGGAGTCGTAATTCCGATGGTTTGCTTAGCATCTTTTGCTGTTGAAACCATGGCAATACACTTGGAAAACCTTGATCTTTTGTTACTGAATGCAGCATGCACCTCATGTCCATCAACTTTGACCTCAGAGTATATTCGTGCAGACAATTGCTCAGGAGTACATGTTTGTCCTTCAAAACCTCTAGAAACCGCTTTGCGTTCTCAGGTACAATATACCTGTCTGTTTTACTTTCGCAGCAGATTTCAATAAGGCAAGCCACTTCATATAAAAATATGACTGACATATCGTTGTATGTCTTCAAACCAAGTTTCTTTAGGGCCACAATATCAGTGCTTGTTTGGAAACTTTTTTCTGCTGGAAAGCGATTTTCACCCTGAAACAGTTCAAGCAACTGAGAATCCAATGGGTCAAATAGATCCACTGGAGTACAAATAGCATGAGTAATGTTGGATTCAAGAAAAGCAACTCTACTGGCCATAGTTACCATATTTCTGTCTTGCTCAAACTCTCCAATATGTTGTATGAAGTATCGCATGAAGGTTTGCTTCTCAGATAAACTGTAGTTTTCGCCTTGCATCATTTGTAATGTCTCCAAGATCAAACTTTTTCTATCCATTTCCTTTGCTCCCAGTGTACAAGCCAGGCGACATTCTTCAAGGTTTCCAATGATAAATGGCCGAGGGAACTTCACTGGATATTTTTCAGTTCTAATGACAGTGGTATTCTCTTGAACTGACACAGTCCTACTAAGTGATACACTATCTGTAAATATCTTGAGACACCTCACCAAGCTCCTGCTGTCTGGCTTCCATGACGTGCAACCTGCCATAAAATTAACAAATTCCGTCTTGTCCTCTTCTACACACAAGCTGTTGAAAGCATAAATTAACCCTTCCTTCTCTTTCAAGACAGCAGTTAATCCATCCCAAGAGTTCAATCACTCCATTCACTGTAGAATAATGGAGGTATTGCGATATATGTGATGTCTGAAGCCACAATGGAATGGAGGAAAGAACCTTAACAGATGAGATCTCCAAGCATCTGTAGACACCGTCATGTAAACTTGGTATGTTTTGCATCTGCTTTACAATCAGAGAGTCTGCCAGCTGATACAATTCAATTTCTTGAACATCAGACCAGGAACCATTTTTAAGCAAAGGAATTAATGGCATGTGTTTAAAGTGACCAACATTGTATTTATGTGAGAAAATATGTTCCCATACACTTTGAGTCCAAGTGCCAGCCAAAACAGAAATAGGCCTTACTATCCGTGGACAGGCAGAACCAAAATGCTCTTGTGTCACTGTCTCCAGCAGGGCCCGGAAATTTGCTTCATCCATAAATTGTATCTGGTATAAACCTAGATAACAAACATAAAATATGAACTCAAGAACAAAATATCATAAATAAAGAAGATTTTTTCATGAATGCAATTTATCCAAATTAGTTGCTCTTAGGAAATAATGTCAATATATTTACGGGAAAAAAAAAGATTAAAAAAAAGAAGAAAACAGTATCACATTTTGTGTTTTACAAATTCAAGTAAAATTGTGAAACATCAATTGCTGTTGGTCAATGTTTTGTTATAGATATCTCATAAATATAAATTAAACATGTAACTTTCTTTTGGAAAAAGAGCTCTCTCTCCCTCTTTCTCAATCATTCTAAGTGTAGCAGTAAATACTTAATGATTTTAAACTTTCTCTCCCATAATTTTACAGATGTAAAACATTAGTGGCTACTACAAATTCATTAATAACAGGGATAATTTTAAAAGAAAATCGAACAACTTATTCATATAAATGTCACTTTACCTGAACCTGGCATTATTTAAAGCGATACTATGTCAATGCAATCAACATATATAATACGTATAATACCATTGTCACAAGAGATGATTAGAATAGAAGTTCTCTAAATCGTCGCTATTCAGCAACATAAAAAAATTATAACCTTGTCTTGGTGATCACGTTAGATGATATTTATCATTTGTTATTTCCAATCGTGAGAGTAAAAACGTGTTTATAGTCATGTGAAAAATGACAACAATCTCATACATGCTTGGAATTTCCTTTCTTCTTTAGACCTTAATTTAGTTTGGCTAAATGCTGTTAATCACCAAATACTAAATGCAAAGTTCACCATTTACTATTGCAATGCAAAATATAGACATTTATTAAATAAAATGTATATCCTTACCTTGTTTGACCATAACTTGCATATGCTTCTCAAGCCATTGGTTTTGGTGTCCTATAGAAACAAACTTTTTCTCTAGCCCTGGAAAGAGTTCTATATCTTCCTTGTTGCAAAATAAAACCTGGTCAGATCCCATGGGCTTGGAAATAAACATGCCGAAGGTACAGTCTTATAGGGGAAGAAGTTCTAAGCTTTCCAGGAGCTGATACTGACAGTCTTGTGTAAAGAACTCAAGAATATTGAGCTTTTCTTCCCTTGACAATGACATGTACCTTGAATCTTCTTTCAACACAGCTGCAAAACTCTGTGGAGTCATATCTATGAGAGTATCATTGAATTTCGAGAAGAACTCAAACACATGCAAAGGTGCATCCACATACCTCTTATCATACATCTGTAAAACTTTGACTAGGGTTGACTTCACCGTTTGTGGTAAGTTAGTGTGCTGACGAAATGTGGCAAAAAAAGCTTCTAAGCAGCTAATCCAACTCTTCTCTCCAGACTTGTTGACAGTCATTAAAGTAGGACTTGTCATTATTCTCCCAAATAGACTTGACAGTATAGCATTCCATTCATCAACAACCTTGTCAGCTGATGGAATTGATGCATATACACACTGAACAAGGTCATCTGGATTTCCTTTTTTCACGGCGTGATTAATCAGCTCTGTTATAAGAATTTCATATGCATCTGGCAGTACCTCTGACAGGAGCTTTTCATTCCACAACAATGATTTGTCCCTGTGTAGGTGTATCATATCTTGTTCAACCCAAGGCCATTTTATGTGTCGTCTGTTCTGGCTCAATGCAAAGAATCCATTGACATGTACTGGTAATCCCGTCACACTTTTTGTCTTCTGAGGCAGTGGCAGGAAGCAAAATACTTGACCTTTGAACTCATCGCAATTTTTACCCAGTAAGGCAGCCACACCAACTAAAAGACTGTAACCAAGAGAATCGTCCAGAACAAGTTTGCGAAGATCTTCAGATATTTTCCCTCCCTTGTAATAGTTAGTCACCATCCAGTCAGTGGTTATTTCCTCCATGGCACCATCCCCATCAAACGATTTAGCACAGAAGGACAGGAGGTATCTACAGTCTATCGAGCTCTCTGAGACAGACATTTTCAAATGTCTGATATTTGCCAGGAAGACTTTTCTGGATTCTCTTACTTCATCTATGTACTTTACAAGTTCCAGCGTGAATTGCAAGTTAACTGTGTTAGAATTACTCTTTCTCTCATGCAAAGAAACTTTCGTTAAATGTTTCAAAAAGATCAAAATGCTCGAGGCTTCAGTTCGAAATGAAGTGAACAGATCCATCACTTTCTCTTTATTATACACTGTGTCCGACAGCTTTGAAGCCTCAGATCTGAAGGGAAACCAGAATAAAGTTCCATCATACCTCCCCGTCTCTAGAATTTCCTTAGAAACACCAAATGTTCCATCAAGGGTCATGAAAAAATCCTCGATGTTCAACTTCTTCCATTTCTGCAGTTTGGACAGTTTAACTGTCAGACACACACATTCGGCACTTCTGTGAGGATCCATGAAGAGAATCCTATTGCCACTCAAGACAACAGGGTGATCTGTAACAAGGCAGATATATTTTAAGTGATAATCGAACAAATAATGTGTTGTTAAATTTGTAATTCACAAATGTCACATATACTTAAAATATTGCGTAATACCCTTTCACATGCACTGAAAATATGCATTAACAAGGCTATTCGTTCTGAAGTGTTGTACTATGCAAGTTGCATTCATAACTTCTATATAACAACAATTTCCATTATTTCTTTAACATATATTTACCCATTTGGAAAAAAAATAATGACAGCGTTTGGACTCTCTAAAATATAAGTAAATGTTACAATTAAAAATATGACTAGATTTCATTTTATGTTAATTTGTAGATGATTTGAAATTCCAAAGACTGTTATACAGTAGGATTTGCAGCATCATGACATAGAATTTTAAATTTGGCGCCAATTGTAAACTGACCTTAGGATAGACACTGAGATAACATGAGCCTTGCTTTGTTGTTCACAAGGCACTGACATGTCGACAATGCATTTTTAAACTTTTAAAAACAATATATATGATAATAATGACAACCCCAGTAAAAAATGCTAAGGAAAGGGAAGAAATAAGTATCTTTTGCTATAAAACCTGTTCTCGCATGTGTGTTTGTTCAATGCCTAGGCTATGCTCTATCTTCATACACCATCAGAAAAATGAACTAAGATTTGTGGACGTGATATATATATATATGTGGAGGTGAACAACAACTCGATGACATAATATCAGAAGTGGTAGTCTAGGAAATACAATTTTCTTAACCATGACAGGACATGGGTGGGGGGACACGTCTAAGTCGAGAAAGCATGGAATTAAGTTTCTTTTCTAGGATTTCTGCTTTCATTACCAGTGATATGAAAAATTGACTTAAACCCAAGTCCAAATCGTCCAACTTTGAGCGAATCCTCTTCCTTCACACTGCTGTATATCATTTGTATTCCCACCCAGTCTGAGTCACTGAACGTAGCATTGTTAAAAAAGCAAAGAGCTGGTGCCTGTAAAAATAATAATAATAATAATAATACAATACTACTAATAATATTAATAATAATTAATTTTATTATCAATATTATTAAAATGATGTTGGTTGGTTGGTTGGTCTTTAACAGCAATTTCAGCTCTTTATTTGACTACATCATGACAAGGAAATCGGAGCTAAATACCTTCCCAAGGACACACCAAAGCAGCTGACCCGGGCTGGCCTGAGCTGGTATTGATTTAGCGACTCTCGGATTACAAATCCGACACTCCTCCAACTGAGCTATCGCGGCTTCCAAATGAAAAAGAACAAGAGTTAAGGCTAAGACTGATCGAGACATCCAAAACTCCTGTAAGTTCCAATAAAATAAAAAGTTATTAACTTGTCATTGGAAAAATGTTGTGAAAAATGACTTTGTGCTTATGTGATTAATAATAGTGCAGGTTATGCAATTAGCATGTGACATTTGGAAATACTGAAGCGATTATTGATTTGTGTCACACAATTATTTCAACATTTAATGAAAGCATGTTATGTATTTGATTTCTGACCTCACGCTATGTGTAGGCATGTTTTTCGCTATCTTATATTTTGGGTGAGATGCAGAAAATTAATATTTAGTCACTTTCCAAATATCATATTCTGTTATTATCAGTAATAAAATTGCATGTTTGGTTGTGTTTTCGAATTCTACAACTTACCCGGAAAATTTTCCGATATTGGCTTCTTTTGTCTTCTTGCTTATTGATACATCGTTCATCATAGAGGATCTTGACCTCAGTTGCTCCAGCATCCTCGGCATTCTGAAGTAGTTCCTGAAAATAGTAATACATTCATCGGTGATGAGATATTAGAATATGTGTATATATGAATTTCCATAAAAACAATGCAGTTATAAATGTTATAATTATTACTGATTATTTTATTGTGAATCTTTATTCGCCTTAGAATAGCCTATAACGTCAAATTCTCTCTCCCCCTCTCATTAATATTTATATATAAATATATATATATATATATAATTATATATATATATATATGTATATATATATATATATATATTGTTACGACTCTATGGTCTAAAAAAAATGTAACAGAAAGAAAGTGAAACCAACAAATCAAGTAAAAATCAACAAGCAATTTATTACTAGATAATTAAAATGAAAAATCAAAAAGTCACTTACAGTAATGTGTTTTGAAATCCTAATAATCCAATAAGAATGATTGTTCTAATCACAAGTCCTAAATATAGAATGTTCCGAATTCACGGCTGTGTCCTTGAATGTTATGATGTGCTAATGGTCTCCAAAGTCCTGATGTACTAGTAATCTTGATGTGCTGATGTCAAAATGAAGTATTCCAAAATCTCTGAATAAGTTCACTTAAATTCCAAAATCATCAATTAAAAATCCAAAATCCAAAAGTTTATGAGCACTGTTATAATCCAATGAATATTTAAAATAATTCCTCTCTTAGAATTTGGAATGAATTTTCACAACTGTAATAGCTCTTTACAAGACTGATGGTAATGTCAAAACTGAAAAAATGTCCACCAAACATGGTATATATAAAGATTGGTCACATGACAGAATGTTCTAGAACATGAGTCATCTTAATGGAATTCTAACTGTAAACAAAATTTAACCTTGACCTTCAAATTGAGAAAACATATTGATCAAAACAACCTAATTCAAGGACACTAGTTAAACATGTTTTTCCTGATAACATTAAGATTTAAGCAAATATTAAAGTGAAGAAACATTTATAATTTCCTAAAATTTTTATAATATTATATAAACATCATACATAACACCTCCCCTCATAAAGAAAAAGAAAGATTTATATAATAAAGCTTTCTTTTGAATATACATCTAACACTATAATAACCAAAATTACATAAGAACATGTTTTATGATACTGGACTTAATTACATCAAGCAATATTACATTTCTAGGCACGTGAGAGTGCATCTGCAATCACATTGTCTTTTCCCCTGATGTGTTTGATGTCAATGTTATATTCCTGCAATATCAAACTCCATCTCAACAATCTCCGATTTTTATCTTTCATTTTGTTGATGAAAGTAAGGGGATTGTGATCACTGTACACAATAATTGGAGAAAGAGCTGAGGTGACATACACTTCAAAATGCTGTAAAGCCAATATCAAAGCCAAACATTCCTTCTCAATTGTGGAATAATTTTTCTGGTGCTTGTTTAGTTTTTTAGAAAAAATAACACACAGGGTGATCCACACCACTTTTGTCTTCCTGAATCAATACTCCACCAACCCCTACATCACTTGCATCAACAGATAATTTAAATGATTGGCTGAAATTTGGTGCAGAAAGAACTGGTGCATTCTTATGCATGGCCTTTAACTTGTCAAAAGATTCCTGACACTTGTCAGACCAATGAAATTTGGTTTTCTTACTCAATAAACTTGTCAAAGGTTCAGCAATTTTGGAAAAATTGGAACAAAATTTCCGATAATATCCAGCCATACCTAGAAATCGCATCAGTTGCTTTTTACAAATTGGAACTTGAAATTCAGAGATAGCTTTGACCTTAGCTTCTATAGGTTTAACTTGACCTTGTCCCACAATATGTCCTAAAAATGTGACACAAGCATGGCAAAACTCACTTTTGCTCAAATTAATTGTCAGATTCGCATCGCTGAGTCGATCGAAGAATTTTCGAATCGTTTCCAAATGATCTTCCCAGGTGTTGTTGTAGATAATGACGTCATCGATATAAGCGTCACAATTATCAAGACCAAATGTTATCATGTTCATCAGACGTTTGAAACGTTGCAGGCGAATTTTTCATTCCAAACGGCATGACTTTATATTGATAAAGTCCATCTGGAGTTACAAATGCTGAAATTTCTTTTGCCCTTTCCGTCAGTGGAATTTGCCAGAATCCTTTTAAAAGGTCAAACTTGGTGACATATTTAGCATTTCCAATTTTATCAATGCAATCGTCCATTCTTGGGATTGGAAATGAATCAGTTTTGGTGACACTGTTGACTTTTCTATAGTCAGTACACATACGGAATGTATTATCTGGCTTGGGAACAAGAATACATGGTGAACTCCAGTTACTTTTACTTGGTTCTATGAAATCATTCTCCAGTAGATACTGAATTTCTTTCTTCAAATAGTTCTGTTTGAGAGGATTCATCCTATAAGGATGCTGTTTCACAGGCGCAGAATCTACAACGTCAACGTCATGATAAATTTTACTTGTTCGTGTTGGAACATCAGGAAACAAGTGCTCATAGTCATGTAATAGCTGTTTTAGTTCATTTATTTCCTGTTGTTGTAGATGTGAAAGTTTCTGGTCTAGGTTGTTCAATATTTCTGAATTCAGAAGATTGGTTACACCAGAGTCACTATAGTCTGATCGTATTCCATCGTTGATATCTTCACTGTGTGGGACAGGTACAACTAAATTAACAGAATAATTAGCTGAGCTATCTCTGTCAAAATATTCCTTTAACATATTTTTATGACAAAGTTGTTTCTGTTTCCGTCTCCCAGGAGTGTTAATGATATAATTTAAGTCATTTACTTTCTTTTCAACGGTATAAGGACCATAAAATTTAGCCTGAAGAGGATTTTGAGGTATGGGAAAGAGAGCCAGAACTTTGTCACCAGGTTTAAAACTCCTTTCCTGTGTATTTCTGTCATACCTTAATTTCATTTTTGACTGAGTAGTGTGAAGATTAGTTCTTGCTACTTCACAGGCCTTTGACAACTTGTATTTGAAATCAGAGACATAATCAAGAAGATTAATCTTTGAATCTTCATTTGAAAGAAGTTTCTCTTTCAATAATTTCAATGGTCCACGGACAGTATGACCAAAACCTAGTTCAAAGGGACTAAAACCCAACTACTCTTGAACTGATTCCCTAACAGCAAACAACAACAAATGAACACCCTCATCCCAATCCTTTTCTGTATCAAAGCAATATGATCGAATCATATTCTTCAAAGTTTGATGAAATCTTTCCAAAGCACCTTGACTTTCAGGGTGATAGGCAGAAGATTTAAACTGTTGGATGCCTAATTCATGCATAACTTATTGGAAAATTCCAGACATAAAATTTGACCCTTGATCCGACTGGACAGATTTGGGAAGGCCAACAAGTGTAAAAAACTTCACCAAAGCTTTCACAATAGTTTTAGTTTTTATATTTCTCAGAGGAATTGCCTCTGGAAATCTTGTAGATGCACACATGATGGTCAACAAGTATTGGTTGCCTAACTTGGTTTTAGGTAAAGGACCAACACAGTCTACAATTATGCTACTAAATGGTTCATCAAATGCAGGAATAGGTTGCAAATGAGCCTTAGGTATCTTCTGATTGGGTTTTCCTACCATTTGACAAGTGTGACAAGATCTGCAGTATTTAGAAACATCACTTTTGAGTTTCGCCCAATAAAAATGATTCAAGATCTTGTGATAAGTCTTACGGACTCCTAAATGACCAGCCAAAGGAGTTTCATGGGCTAAATTAAGAATTTCCTGTCTATATGACTTAGGAAAAATAATTTGATAGCTCACTGACCACTCGTCACCAGCGGGTACATCAGGTGGTCTCCATTTCCTCATAAGGACCCCATTTTTCACAAAGTAACACACTGGAACTTGTGTGGCTTCAGTTTCACTAATAGCCCTCTGAAACAAACAAGATATCTCGGGATCGTGCTCCTGTTCAACGACAAGGGATTGTCGTTTGTCATCCTGATTAGAACAAAGAGAATGAGTTGCCAAAAGAGGATCACTGTGATCAATACCATTTGATTGATCAATACCTGAGGAAAAAGGAACCTCATCAAAAAACTGACCAATACATGTGTCAGCTAAAGGAATAATATCCTGATCAACATCACTCTCAAGAGCTCTTTTTGCCATAGCTCTAGTAACTGCACAAGCAGGGTACAAATCAGGGATTTCAGTTTCGACAGGATCAACTTTCTGATCCAAACAAGGCTTGTCAGTTACAAGTGGATTAACCACAACCTTATCTCCAGCTAGGTCATTGCTTAGTAATAAATGAACACCCTCTATGGGTAAAGAAGTCACTGCCCCAACAGTCACAGGTCCAGAAACTAAGTCTGATGCCAAATTTACACAATGAAGAGGAACATTTACAAAGCCGCACTCAACTCCCTGAACAAGAACACTTTCACTTGAAGAAGACTCCTCAGACAAAGGCAAAGTACCTGATAATAAAAGACTCTGAGAAGCTCCAGTGTCCCTTAATATTTTAATTGGGATAGGTTTGGCAGAATCACCAATAAGTGATATAGGACCTTCTGACATGAATGGTTCATAAGCCTCCAAAATAGAATCAGACTGGGGTTTGTTTGACCCAACAAATGTATTGCTTTAAATACAAGACCGTGACCTTGACCTCGTAGAAATAAGTCATTTGGAAAAGCTCTGTCTTTACTCTGTTGCTTATTTTTCAACTTGAAGCAATCAGAAATAACGTGCCCTTTCGTTTTACAATAAGTGCACGTAGGAAGAGATAAGGATTTCTGATCAGTCTTATCAGATGTTTGATTCCTAACAGTTGTGCTGTTGTGAAATTTGGAAGTACTCGAATGAGATTGAGATGTTTTTTTACCAGAAAACTACTGAGAGGACGACTTATTACCAAATTAAATTTTGTGAGTCAAAGAATAATCATCAGCCATACGAGCAGCATTTTCCAAAGTTTCCACATTCTGCTCGTCAAGATAGGTTTTAACATCACTATGGATGCACCTTTTGAACTCTTCAATTAACTTTCTCATGCACTCTATCCCCTCCTGGATAGGTTTTGAAATGAAATTCTGAACATTAGATGCCATTGTAAATGCTTGTTGGTTTCACACAAAAAAAATTCTCTATTTAAAAATCTTTGCCAAAGACAAAAAAAATTCCAAGATAAAATCAATATGAATTTCAAAGATAAATTTAATATCTCTAATATGCTTTAAAGAAATTCAGATACCGGAAGACGAGCCCCCAATTTCTGTTACGACTCTATGGTCTAAAAAAAATGTAACAGAAAGAAAGTGAAACCAACAAATCAAGTAAAAATCAACAAGCAATTTATTACTAGATAATTAAAATGAAAAATCAAAAAGTCACTTACAGTAATGTGTTTTGAAATCCTAATAATCCAATAAGAATGATTGTTCTAATCACAAGTCCTAAATATAGAATGTTCCGAATTCACGGCTGTATCCTTGAATGTTATGATGTGCTAATGGTCTCCAAAGTCCTGATGTACTAGTAATCTTGATGTGCTGATGTCAAAATGAAGTATTCCAAAATCTCTGAATAAGTTCACTTAAATTCCAAAATCATCAATTAAAAATCCAAAATCCAAAAGTTTATGAGCACTGTTATAATCCAATGAATATTTAAAATAATTCCTCTCTTAGAATTTGGAATGAATTTTCACAACTGTAATAGCTCTTTACAAGACTGATGGTAATGTCAAAACTGAAAAAATGTCCACCAAACATGGTATATATAAAGATTGGTCACATGACAGAATGTTCTAGAACATGAGTCATCTTAATGGAATTCTAACTGTAAACAAAATTCAACCTTGACCTTCAAATTGAGAAAACATATTGATCAAAACAACCTAATTCAAGGACACTAGTTAAACATGTTTTTCCTGATAACATTAAGATTTAAGCAAATATTAAATTGAAGAAACATTTATAATTTCCTAAAATATTTATAATATTATATAAACATCATACATAATAATATATATATATATATATATATATATGTACACACATACACAAAGCAAGAGTGGGGTAATAGATAAATAGACTGAGACTTAGTCTCTTTAGTCTCTCTACAAATAAAGTTTTAATGACCATTTAGCCTTTGGAAAAGATTTGTATATACTCTTTATAGACACTAACTACAGCAAATAGTTATTGGTGCCTCATTATGGTCCGTGCTCACTACTATTTGTTCCTCAAGGCCACAAACAGAGGTATCTGTGTTGGGAAACCAAAGTTAGGAGAAGATGAACATTTAGTGATCGTAACGCCTCTAAATAATGTTGTGGAATAGTTGAAATCCAATTCGTTCAAAGTCTTATCAAAATAAAGGTTCATGATTAAATTGGCTGACAGGGCTGGAAATGAGTGGTAGTTCAGTAGTCCAGGGGTAGTAAATTTCCTGTCAGACTAGTTGTTTTCATAATATCAATAGTCCGGTGGCTAGTTAATCTTGTTATGCATCTGGTAGGGGTGAAACAAAACACCTGTGCCGCGTATCGATATGATTCATGATACACAGCCTATAATATGATACATTATCGATACACATATCAACTTGATAGTCTTTTCTTCTTTAGAAAGTCCGTCAGTGGTAGGGTGGTGCCCTTGTATGTGTGTTGACATATTGGTTATATTTCCTGTATGTGGATTACAGACAGACAGTGACTTAGCATCTGCTAATATGCCATTCTCATCCATGACAAGATAAAAAAAAATACTTCCAAACAGACTACCTGTCAGTTGTCAGTGTTTTTAATTCAACCTCTTAGGCACTTTTCAGGCTGCTCCACTTGATTGGATGCAGGACTCATCTTGGCCCTTTGTTTTGCACTGGATGAATGTTTTAAAAACATCTTATTACCAATTTCATGTCTTCACTTAAACTTTAAGGACATTACAGTGTAATCTTCAAAACAGAATAGTGTAATTTCCTCATGCAAGGAAAATCTCATCTAGAACAAGTCTTTGTGGGGTAGCGGAGATGACTAACAACCAAATCTATCACATTGTACTTCCTCCAGATGCAAAACAACTGTTGCAGCCACAGGTACTCCCCTTCTATAAAACATTGACAAATTTACACAAGGTGACAAAATCGTGCGGTTTGAAATCTTCCCCCTTCACCGATTCTGTGCTAATTTTATTTATCCCGTCGGCACGTTCAGTCCCTGATTACATACATATATCAACATAAACAGAGACATTCCAAACTTGTTCCTCATGTACGATTTAAGTACTTTACAGATCATTTAATAACGCTTTTTCGCGTGAAGTTTCTCTGTTGCTTTGTATCTACTTGGATTGAGTCTGGATGCCAATACTTCCACTGTGTCAGGCAGAGAATAAGCTACATTAACAGTTCTGATTAGTGGTTATTGTTTACCCTGGACTGCAACAAACAATAACCACCAATCAGAATTGAATGTAACATATTTCACTGCATGACACTCTGGAAGTGCAGACTTCAAGTTCGATCCAAGTAGACAAGATGTGAAGCAACAGAAAAACTTCGCGTAAAAGTGGTTATTAAATCATTAGTAAAGTAATTCATCATACATCAGGAATGTATCTTATATGCTGAACATGCTGATGGGATAAAATAATTAGAATTGAATCGTCGAGGGAGGGAGGCAGGTTTCGAACCACGTCACCTTGTGTTAATTTGTAGAGGGCGAGGGGGTAAAGTCAATAGTTTTGTCTTTTATACTGACAAAAATGAGTGCCTGTATCAGTGACGGCTGTCTCAGATGAATTCTCAATTTAAGGGACAAAATTCAAATGACTAATAGTTATTCATGACTGCTGAAGATTAAAGTTACTTGTATATGGTAAGTATCGTTTTGTATAGATTCTTCACCTCTTGTATTGATATGTGTATCGATATGGCAAAAGTATCGATGCATCAATATCTCGATGAATCGTTTCACCCCTAGTGTCTGGCATTGTTTGTGGGAAGGACTTGTCAGGATTCAGCAAGGCATTTAATTTCTCAATCTACTAGTCCTTCTGGCTACAAAGAAATTATGTTAGATTCTAGGCCTGGTTGAAATCAAACATTTTTAGTAAAGTTATACTACATGCCAAAAATTATGAGGATGGCAAATACAGACATGCTGCCAGGATTTTATCTAAAGGGGAGAGCTTCCCCGTTGTCACCAAAAATAAGGGGGGAGTAGAAAAAATTAGGGGAGGAGGAGACAGCCATAGTTCAATATTTACCGAACACATAAATATCCATGTCTTTCTTTCTTCCTGCTCTATTGAAATCATAATCCTCAAAAGATGTTTCCTCTAGTTGTATTAACATTAATCTGTAGATCACTGAACTTAATTTGTTCCGTATCTGTGTATGAATACTGTTCTGTGCCGAGAACCCCCTTTCACATATTCTTAGCTAGCTAAGCCAGCTTGAACAAGCTGGAAAACTGTTCTCATTTTTGCTGTTATGTACAATTTTCAACAGCTCATAGGTATTTATCTCTTGGATATATCTGCTCCAAAATAAAAATTATCACTAGAAAGTGTCCATCCAAAGTCTCACTTTCTTGAATCAGTGTTTTGGTGACTACTATGCCAGATTTCTTATCTGTTCCACAATGTTGTGTTAAGGTTTTAAGTCCATCAATGCCATAGTCAGCTTGATCAGACAGAGGTATTTTGATAAAAAATAAATATCCTTACTTTTTAATTTCTTTTTAGATTCTTATTTATTCAATTTATCTTAACCCTTAGTGTGCTATATAGTTTTTTGAAGCACAAGATACCTCAAGGCAGAATTATTTGAGAAAAGAAATGAAAATTGCACTCTACTTTTAAGTTTTCTGTATTTTAATTAGGCTTAGTATTCTGCCTTTTTGACATTTAATTTCGAAATACCACTTAATAGGGGGTTGACCCGAATGCCGTCTGTTTTTGTCCATCAAGCATGTACATCGGACTCGTATTCAACATTATTTTCGGGTTCAAAATTACTCACTGGTATTTCCAGTAACACTTTCCGGGCTCCAATAATCCCATATACTTCAAAACATGAAAAAATCATTGTCACCATCGCTATCATCGGTTGGTATTCGGCGAACAAAATCGTCATCTGAAGATGAACCATGTTGGGAGTCAGCCATTTTGGATTTTGTACGAGCCCTTACTTTAAACATGCATTTGTAAAACTTCCATCATGAATGCAAGGTTCAACCTCCACAATGCGTGTTTGAGGGCCCAATGTGGCAATCAGATTTAGTTTAACAACCGTTCATGTCAAGCCGAAGTACTCAGATGTGTAAACAGTTGCCTACCGGAAAAGACAGATAACGAGACAAGCGCTATGATACCTCTACTGGCAGCGCGACATATGCCACGACAGGCACTTTGGTAACAGTTAAATAAAAATTGCATACTGCGCAGAGTACATTTGTATATGTGCAACTTTAAACTAATTTGCGGGAGTTCTCGCACATCACTGCTTTCCAACTGCACGAATTCATACAAATTTTGCGCGATTCACACACTCGCGTGCCCTGGCAGCATCTCTGCAAATAGGCCCTCCATCTATTCTATATGATAATGTGGAACGCTGAAAATGAAGCTCAATGATGATCCCGTTAATATCAAAATGGCTTATAGATTTTTTTTAAATCTGACAGTCCTTGCTAAAATAACGCTATGGAAACTAAAGTCAGGAAGACGGACCGGCAAGAGACATAACTCCTGTAAATGATGTCGCAGAATGCTATAAATCGAACTCGTTCAAGGGCTTGTCAATGTAGAGTCAAGTGCAAAGTTTGTTAAAATATAACACATTGTTGTAAGTTTGACTGTGGAAACCAAAGTCAGGGGAAGGGGGAATCTGGGCAAATAACTCCTGTAAATGTCACTTAATACTATTAATCAAACTCCACGTCCTTATCAATGGGAAGCTGCATGCCAAATTTGTTTGAAATTCAACAAACCTTCATCACATTAAGCTGCAGAAGCAAAAGTTAGGAGGACAGGCAATCAGAAGCCATTACTCCTCTAATGGTGACATAGAACCATGAAAATTGAACTCTTTGGGATATTAACAATATAAAGTGCATACAAATTTGTGTAAATTCCAACACTTTCTGTAAAGTAATCTTTCATAAAATAAAAGTGTTGATGGATGGACAAACGTGATTATTATAGGGATACGCTTCATCATCGAGTGGAGACCTAATTAGATGTAATGTATACATTTGTATTTAAGATATTAAGAACTAAATTAAGCAATAGATCATTCAGCAAAAGAAATAGTAAAAAATATTAGAAAGCATTATAAAGTCTCCACCACCCCCGCACCCCCCCCAAATAACCCACGATCATACTTTTCGAGCATGAACAAATGGAAAGATAATCAGTGCGTGGGCATGAATGTATGTATGCAATGGTACCAGTGGGTGTGGATGGATGTGTGTGTGTATAGAGAGAGAGAGAGAGAGAGAAGTGTGTGTGTGTGTGTGGGGGGGGGGGGTACTTTTATAATCTGCCCGTCATCTGGGTACTCCGCAAGAATGGTCTTCAGTTGCTTTATCAGAGGAGGTTGTTCCATTGAGGAATACTCTTCAATATCAGATTCTGGGGCCTCATCCGCTGGAAAGAAATAATTTTTAATTCTTATTTGCACAAAAGGTTAAAAGGTCCTTATTGATAAAAGCATCGCATTTTTAAAAAAAAAATATTTTAACGTCATTGGCTTCTACATGCATATAAAGATGAAGGTAACATTTTCTGTCAAGAGTGTCATTATATCTGGGCTTTCTTCACAATCTTCAGCTGAACAATGCCATTGTTGATGTTAAACATTACTTTTCAAACTATGTGTAGATCATGTTAAAATTGAAAATACTTTTTAACAATGGCAAGGATATTATGATTTTTGTCTCCTTCACAAAGGTAATTAATTTTCTGTCTACATATGTACGCTTTCTTAGTTTTTTGCTTACTGTTGCATCGAGCGATCACGAGTTACTTTAAACTACAGATTTGCTGTGGCATTGATTGTTACAGCCCATACTTACAATCAATGACTACGTCATATCAAGAAAAACATAGATACAAGTTGGATAAAATAAACAAATTAGACAATAAATATGTCACATTTAACTAATTCACACACTAAAAGTCATGCACATGGTTTACATTTGTTTATGATGTTTTTTTTGGCTACTCTAAACAGAACGGGTTTTTAGAGGTATGTACTACAAGGACTTTGAACCCCTCATTTCAAGTGGACTGATTGATAGTTAGTTCCCAGGTGTGTCTAAATACAGTTGCTTGCTTATAAATCTTCCACTTTTTCATGTCTTTCTGCATTGAAAGTAAACCAATAGGTCCGTCATCAAGTGATTGGCTACAAGGTCTCTCATGCTGGTCTTAATAACAAGAGAGAGAGAGAGAAATAGAGAGAGAAAAAAAAAGAGAGAAGGATATTGAGTTAGAATATATATGTCAGGGGTGGGGGTGGCCAATTTTGTATTAGTACTAGACTAGTTTTATTGGGACCAAAAATAAAGTCAGCATCTCAAGAAAGCCGAGTTACATTGGGGGCAGGTTGATATATATATATATATATATATATATATATATATATATATATATATATATATGTATATATATATATGTATATATATATATATATGTATATATATAACAAAATGGATCCTTATATATTATTGCAAGTCATCAGAAAGTGATTACAAGTGATTACATACATAAATCTAGTGTCAACGAGCCTTAGTGGTTTGGGGACATATGGGTCACTCTGTCAAAGACAAATACTCACAAATTACACCAACATAAAACACAACAATTAATGGAGAAAAAGAAAATGTGAAAGCAAAAGAAATACTATGCGATACTACTTGCATCTTCGAATATATAAGAGAACATGCAGTGAAACCCCCCAAAACCGAAAACCCTTGGGACCAAATTTATTTTTCAGTTTTGAGGGTGTTTTGGTTTATTGAATGTTTCCCATATATGAAACAAATATATATTTGTACATGTGCTTATGTGACTCGAGAGAGAGAGGCTTGGTTTGGTTTGGTGCTTTATGGCACAGCAACAGAAGTAGGTTATTTAGTGCCGAGTCAATTGGAGTAAAGTGCCTTGCCCAAGGACACACTATGGTAGCTGACCAAGGCTGGTTCGATAGTAGCATTCGAACCCACACCTTTCGGTCGGGAGTCCGGCATGCTAACCACTAAGCCACCGTGAGAGAGAGAGAGAGTGTAATTAGAGAATGTCTGTGTATGTGTGTGTGTGTAAGAGTGAAAAGAAAAAGAAAACTTTTTTAAACATTTAATGCAAAATTAGCTGTGAACAATGTATGTTTCCTCTGAAAATCACATCTGGTCATGTAAATAAATACAGTCGTTCCACACAGAATTAGCCCTTGTAACAAGAAACATTTAAGAAACAAGATACTTTTGTAACTTTACTGTAAGTCCATTAGAATTAAGAATGATAATCCCTAATATTTAAATACTGCTAATAATGTTCCTATGCCAAATGTTTCCCCTAGTTTCTTCAATGTATGTTTTGGCAATGATTCACACTCTTTGATAGATTAATTTTATCCTGTAAGGATAGTTCAAATCTGGTCAATGTGTGTCAGGAATCTAACAGCTAAAATACATTTCCAAGTTGAAGTGAGTTTCAGTTTTATGGGGCTCTTAAGTGTAAAGTTGAAATCTGGGATCGAAATTTGTTTTGGTTTTTGAAGTTGAGTTGTTTAAGTTTACTGGGGAAAAATAAATGATGATATTAAGAATGGAAAATTTCGGGACCCCCCAAAACAAGTTCGGTTTTGAGGGGATTCCAGTATATCGAGGGTTCTGTTTGGAGGAGTTTCACTGTATTTATATATTTATGAATAGATGAAATTTATTTTTTGTGACACTATCGAGTGATCGAACTGTATGGAATACTGGTGTAATGCTCAATTCGTCTTTTCTTACAGTTTGTTCAATCGATCAAGAAAAATTGAGTGTCACAAAAGAAGTTTAGTCTACTATTTTTATACATATATTTGAAAACACAAGTTGTATCATATAGGATTTTTTAAAAATTTTATTTTCATGTTTTTACAGTTAAATGTGTTTGCGTATTATATATATATATATATATATATATATATATATATATATATATATATATATATATATATAATATGTATGATGTATCTTTCATATACTGGGTATGACAACATGTATACATTTTTCATTAAAATAATACGAGTATCCTTTTAATGACAAATTTATACGAGTGGTATATCAAAGATACAGCATACATACTACTGGTACATACTATATAGTTTATTTATACTACATACAAATACAAATACTTGCATTCCAACAGAGTTAAGACTGACTACAGGAAATTGTAATGACAGAGGGGGTGAGCTCATCACATCCCTGCCCAGTGTGTCCGCTACATACGGCAGCTAAATTTTTAATTTGCTCTTCTTTTTTTAGCTTCTTTTTCCATTCATATTGATTAAATAAATAAAAGACACACTTATGATTTATACATTAAAGTTCGTTCAAATGAAGACATTAGAGCACTACAAACATCACATGGCAAGCTTCTCGAACAGTGAAAGCACGGCCATTCAATCGCCAGTGAGTATATTGAAACAAGTGGGGAAAAGGCCAAGCAAAATGACGAACCAACAAGGTAATTCAAACATTTAAATTTATTCACAGTTGATGTAAGTCATTATTATGCTTTACTTACCATTGCTACCAACCATAAGATTGTTTTTATCCTCCATCTCTCTTTCTCCATTGGTCAGTTTGTCTGTCAGTTTTACCATCATAGGTCAAGAGACATCATTGCATCCATAGGTGAAAATCCACTACGTTCGTTTTTTCGTGCATTTTCACCCATAGTGTGCAATAATGGTCGAGAGAGAGAGAGATGGATCTACTGAGGTAAAACTATCATGTTTGTTGACCAACTATGTGAGAGAGAGAGAGAGACAGAAAGACAGACAGATGAGTGAGGGTGGACTGACCATAATATTGTTTTATTGTCCATCCCTGTTTCTCTGTTGGTCGATTAGTCTCTCAGTTTCACCATCATAGATCCAGAAAGACAGACAGGAGAGTGATCTGGATTAACTGAGGTAAAACTGACATGTTGACTAACCAACCAACACAGTGAGACAGATACAGAGAGACCTTCAGACATTTGAATATTTCAAAATGATCTGTTTTAGAACCTTATTACATGTATCGGTAAAAAAACAAATAATAAATAAAACAAAGCATCGGACAGATTTGAGCACATATATGCCACCTAGCCAGGGGATTTACAGTACTGCCTTCTGGACAGGCTATTGCAACTTTGAACCATTGTTATGGTGTAACACTAGAAAAATCCCACGGAAAGTGTACATATACCATTATAACCACTCTGGGTTCCTCCAGGTTATTTGGTGTAAGTTCAAGTTCAAAGTTTTTGTCAAATTCAAATTAATTTTTTTCTCTCATTCCAAAGATGTACATGGTTTGTTTGTCATTTATGGCATGAGAGAGAGAGAGAGAGAGAGAGAGAGAGAGTGATAAAAAGGAAATCAGAGGGAATTTGATTATGGTTTAATTCATTTAGAAAATGGGTATTATCAATATTTTGTTCCGATTATGTTTTTATTTTAATGATTACTAAGTGATCACTAAGTAAGAGAGCATAGAAGCAATAGTATAATGTCAAGAAAAAAAACAACAATTATATGCTTATTCATACACCGTGGGCAAATCACAATTTGATATACTAACAGTATTGGTATATCAAATAGCTTTATACCAACACTTTAAAAGTCATGTTATTTTTAATGCATATGGAATAAATAAATAAATAATTAAATAAATAAATAAACAAATATATATATATATATATATATATATATATATATATATATATATATATCTGTCTGTGTGATCTTTACATACCCATCTTTTGCGAATGGACTCTGATCGTCACAAAGTTCAATATTAAATCAGGTAATATGACCACGTGAAAACATTTTAGAAGGGCTGAAAAGAAAAGAAAGAGAATATAATAAAAAGTCTTGACTTTTCTCACTGAAACACTCTTCTTCGTTTTGGTCATTGCCGTCATTGTTGTTGTAGTAGTAGTAATCTTCTTGCTTCTTGATTAGATGTTTCGTGCAAGCACAGTAATTCATATGCCTTGTTACGACAAGGGGTAATGTAACAAAAGAAAAGACCCAAACAAGCTTTCAAGATTTAAAATACAAATATTTAATTTCCCAAAATATTAAAATATTTCAACAAAAAATCAAAGTGAAAGAATTGAAAATAACTTACAGTATAGAATATCCTTAAAAGTCCTAAATTGTTCTAAAGTTCACTGATCTGGAAGTTAATCCAAATATTCCGAATGAAGTAGGTTCTGATTGAAACCTTCACTGTACTGATGTACTAACAAGAATCAGTTATATCCAAGTGTTATTAATTCCAAATAGTCCTTGTGAATATGGAATATCACACAAGTTCTAGAAATGTTTCCGATAATTCCACGGAGCTTTATAATTCTTAAAGTTTGACAAGCAGTACTAAATCCTAAATGTACTGTACATGTATAATAATAATAATATCACTGAAACAGAATATCCACACACAAAATGAACCAATCTCGTTTATGACCTCTCAGGCTGAACAAACTATGAAAGAATAATGAACACAGCAATACATCTTATTATATAGCTTCTGACTGCGCAGATCAGAATAAGGAAAACCTATTTAAACTGTATTGCGACTTAAAAACAATTTAATCCTTCTAGAAAACAACCTTCTCTGAACCAATCAGAAACTAGGTTATGCGTGACGCTGCTAAAGTACCTGTGCACTGACGTTATTACCAGTCAACAAAGTATTGACTTCTTAATTGAACATAGAATCTAGGTCAGAAGTTCAACCCTCACATGCTAAATCACGTGATATGACTAATGCTACAACAGACAATATTTCCAAAGACCAATGTACTGAGTCACATTCAAATACCATATATGTACTTTCTGCAAGATGACAGCTGTTAGACTATTATGCAGAGATCATAAACCTATACCATTATTTAAAAACGAAATGATACCTAATTCCGTAACACCTTGCACAATTAAATGGTGTAATGGGTCTAGAGTCTTCAAAGGTCATATATGATGGCGATAATCACTAAATACAATAGGAGTTGAAAAGGCCATGGTCTATAGGAACAGTAGCAATCAAAAGAATCATTAAAAGTCATGTGTATGCCTACATTCAAGTTTGCTTAGAAAAATATGTTACTTTTA
This sequence comes from Margaritifera margaritifera, assembly GCA_029931535.1. Taxonomy (NCBI): domain Eukaryota; kingdom Metazoa; phylum Mollusca; class Bivalvia; order Unionida; family Margaritiferidae; genus Margaritifera; species Margaritifera margaritifera. The sequence goes on from JAQPZY010000777.1 coordinate 226,161, forward strand.
ATGTATTTTTAGTCAAAATGAGACAAGTTGGGATTAGCCACCAGTCGTTTAAAGTTTTTAATATCCTTTACAAAGTACTGCAATAAAAGCTTGATGAAAAAAGAACGGAAAATCAAACTAAAAATAATAAACAATAACATAAATAAAATGAAGAACAACTGAATAGAATAAAAAAGAATGAATAAAAATGTAAAAGTTTCTTTTAAAATTTTAAGGATATTTTTTAATTAACTCTGTACAATTTAAAACACAACTACAATTAGATCAGTGTAGGTAGAAACAAAGTGCTGAAATACACAAATTTATAAAACAACAATTATATACAAACACACAAGGAATCTCTAATCACAATATAAATTTGTTATTTACGAACAATAAACAGATAAAAGGGAACTGTAGTTTATCTAGCTCTAATCAATCACTATTTAATAGAAAACAAAGGTAAGAAGGCAAATATAACAGATGGCATAGCCATGTGCACATGGTGCACCCTTTTCCCAATAAGAGAAGAACTTTCAAAAAATACAAAAAGTAGTGTCTAAAATGTACCCTCGTTACTGCGCTATGATTTTGGATAGCTGATGCAAAATAAGAAGTTTGAAGATGACCCGTAACACTATCAGAATGGAATTCAAACTTACAAAGCCCTAAAATGGTACAGCTAAATTGATATTTGGAATTGAAAACAAAATGTTATTAACAAAATAGTTTCTTGAACTGTTGAAGAAACATATTTTTAAAAGAAAGCCAGATTTGTAAGTAACAATGGTGTGCACAACAAACATAAAACTCTTTTGGAAAAAGAAACAAGCGAGCATATCCTCAAAAAGCAACCCTGTATGTATTAGTTTGTGCCAATAAACGGTTACTGAATTATGCTTGCTATTATCCATGGCCATTGTAAAGATTCAGATTTAAACAATTAGAAGAGTCATAACTCTAAGGCGGAATGAACCTGATGAAACCCCATCATGGCATATCAATAAGCAATGTATATACAAAACGACAAAATTGATTTTTTCAATTGGATCTTAAATTATATTCTTTCTTATTATTTGAGGATTCATTAATGTTTTTTTCCCCTTGTTCTTTATACATGTAGTTTGTTTTGTTTTGGTCTTTTTTTGGCACGTTTTACACTTTTTATTTCAGTGCATATGAGAAGGTGACAATTACGAATCTGAATTGTCATAACATCATGAAAGGTTCGGTGATATGTATTGTATTCATACTGATGTAACATGATTCATTGATATTAAATTTCAGTTAAAAAGGAGGAAATGTATAAAAGTAGAATTAAAATCTGTGTATCTGTAAAAAATGCATACTATTAGGTATACTGCCAAAGCACCTCAGAAACAATACAGATAGTTGTGGGGTCCTATCTGAAAGAGGCACATGTTGATCTTTTACCTTTGGGACTTTCTGTGAGAAAATGTATCATCACCACGTTTTTCAGAGAAAAGGCACTGATTATGTAATCCCATCTAGCCGTGCGCACATACATTCCTTTACAATGATGCGCAACTCCTCCTACAGACTTCAAGCCTTAGAATATGATTGGTGTTGGTCTGTAGATGTGCACAACGGTTTTAGAAATTTGGCGTTGTGCTGTGGGTTGGGGTAGGGGGGTGGGGATGGTTTTCTATACCTTTAAATGACTCCCATTATTATAATTTGAGCTGGGTGGGATACAGTTGGAGGGCATGGGGATATGTATTTTACAAATACTCTTTTCCTGGAGATTATTATTATTATTATTATTATTATTATTATTATTATTATTATTATTCTCTGCATTTGCAGTGTCAATAAACTTTGGAATTTAATCTTACTCATCTTTCTTCTCATGAAACTTGTAAATAATTTAACTAAACACTGTTGTACTCAGCCTTAAATACATGCTTCTGACATTTTACAGGACTATGCTTTCTTTAGAATAAATCATTCAAATTATGATTTGTAGATCTTTCAGCTCAATATTGACTACAAACATTACTTTTACAAATATGCTTTGAACTGAAAGATCAAAGAATTCATAAGCCATATGTAATTCAGATACATTTTCTTTCAACATTTGATAGTGAATTAATAATTCCTCAATTTGTTCTGAGCTCCACCCACCCTCAATTGTATGGAAAAATCTTGATTGATTATAAAGGATTTATCAAATTAAAATATCACTTATTCCTGAAAGGAAAATAAACTAAATTTCAAATTTGAGTTATGTCCAAGAAATACTTTTTGAGTTAGCAAAGCTCACAGTTCAGGGATTTACAGATTTTATAAACGTCAGATTGCCCAGGGCAAGCTGACTGGAAACTTGAACTTGCCCTTGGAAAATATGAGCTTTCCCCAAACATAATATCCCAACATTAGTAAAACAATAAGATAAAATAAAATATGGGATATTTTAAGGAGATCACATTTATTTTAACTTTTGTTTTCTTTTTATCTTTGTTAGCACCTTAAAACCATATGCCGATAAATAAAGTAATCAAATACATGTAGCAGACTGGTCTCATTAACTACATCAACATTAATGAAAGCTAGACTGTTTGTAATGATTTATTTATACTCACAACTGAAAGGTTTGTGAACACTCACTTTATCCATTTACTTAACAATTATCATCTAGTCACGTTGAAGTCGACAACATGCATCAAAATAGTTGACAAACCGACTTTTGAGATTGAGAACACTTGTTTTCATCCATTTAAATGTTTTCCAAGCAGTAAGTATGTATCGGTCTCCTGCAATTATCACCTAAACAAGAGATCATAAATGCGCTTGTGGATGCTACATTTTTGGTACATTGATCGCACACTTTAAGTAAAATCCTCCTGGTGGTTAATCATTAGAGACGAGTGCCTTTTATTTCCAAACACACCTGTCAAACAATTTTCACGAGTTATATTATCAACAATTAACACCTACTCACCTTAAAATCGGTGACATGCACCAAAACTATCTTTGACAAGCTGATTGTTTAGAATCGGCAAGCTCACAAACTGCCCAGGCTATGTTATGACCTGAAAGTCGTTGAATCCCGATTGCGTACAAATATTACAATTAAAATGCAACTCATAAGTTGAAATATAAATGTTGATTCCTTATTTGTCAAAACTTGTTTTAAATAATAAATATTCACATTAGCACGTCTGCATGAGAAAATGTGAGACTGACCTTGATAGTGACTACAAGATGGAAATGGCATACCATTGATGAAAGAAACTGTCGCCATTTATATAACAGAAGAATGCAATACATATTGTTACGAAAATAAATTTCTTTACAAGTTTCAGGGATCGATAAATAAATTGGGGTGAGTGGGTGGTGGGGGTCTGTTCTTGTGTACAACTTAGCGTGAACATAATAGTATTGTTCCATCATCATACATTCTACGTTAATTACCTGGTGTTCTCATGTTTTTATAGCAGTCTTATCCATTCAAGATGAACTTTGTGAAGTGAGTAATCAGCTGATGTTATTAGGTAATACTCATTGTCCTCCCATTGTTTTGACAATATCATTTCGAGTACTTTTGCCGTGTGGCGTAGCAAGCATTCTGATTGGTTGCAATGCCCTGCTGCAGTTCTCTGCGTGGCAGATTCAATCTGATTTCGTAGCACTCAGAAAAAAACTTCTTTTCAACCTCTGTTTACACACACTGATAACCATCCATGGTTCAGAAAGTCCTTGTGTCGAGGATACAAAATCCTGAGATGGTATGATGATGCAGAAATAATATTATAAACATGGAGGTATAATTATCTCCAGAGAATGTTGTGATTGATGCATTGAACCCTCAATGGGGTTGTTTGCATACATTTGAAACTTACTCTTTTTAAATGACAGGCTAGAACCTACTTGCTTAGTGTGTGCACCTTCGAGAGTCTATATTTCTCTCAGTTGGCTAGAGCCAACGCACATTATGGTCTAATATGTACTGAGTGTCATCACACTTATGTCAGGGTCGTGCACCTTGTGGGTAGCACCTTCACCCATTTAGTCTAGTACTAACACCTTTGGAGATTTGTAATGAGTGCACCTTATACTAATGTAAGAAGATTTGGGTGAAATTATGTGACTTGACTACATCTTCGTTGTGTAGTATCATGAATCTTTAGCACCTTGTATCTTCAGGCACAACATATAGTGTACTTTCTTGTGGCAAACCTTCAGTGCACCTTCACTTGTGTATCTCCTATTTGCACCTTCTGCCACGGTCATCGTTAGTGCTTCTGCGGTGCACCTTCTATAATATTTATGGTGCAGATCATAAGCACACAGTTCATTCTCTGGAGAAAACACCTTCAATTTGAAGTCATGGAATAAATATAACGTCAGCTACATCGGCCTCAAATTACTAGAGTTAAAATCTATCCACTTAACAAATTATCTAATTAATCCTTTGAAATTTTCTTTAGACCTACATTGTTATTTTGAATTGTGCTTAAATATATGTATTTAAAGAATCAAATCATATTTATATGCATTAGTAACTGCTAGCAGCCTTAATAAAGTTATTTTTGTGTTGACAGTTTCTTTTTTTTTTTTTTCTTTTTTCCACAAACATGTAACCGCCTTTTAAGTCTGCTCATGGTGCTGGTATATGTACCATGGTGAGATCGCAGGGTATAAAACTCGCAGATCATAAAGCATTAAGAATGGAATATGACCCCCCCCCCCCTCTCTCTCTCTCTCTGTCTCTCTCTCTCTCTCTCTCTCTCTCTCTCTCTCTCTCTCAACTTTTTGGACTTGGCCACGGCCAAGTCCCTTGCAAACTTGAGGTTGCCTGAGCCGAATTTGACCTTGTCTTGGCTGTCGGGCAAGTGGCTTTGTAAATCCCTGTAGTTACTATATATTTACTACCATGCGGAGGTGAAAGAGAGAGAGAGAGAGAGAGATATGGAGAGAAAGAGACAGGGTTCTCCATAGGATTTTGAAAGTTGCAAGCCAGGACTCCTTCCCTGAAAAAGTCGCACTCCCAGCTCTAAAAATAGGAGTCCCTATAATGATATTTTTTTCCCTTGCAATAACTTAGAACACTATGCTTGTATTGTTGGGTTACCTATATATATATAATCTGATTGCTAATGTTCATTCATTGTGAAATATTTAACACTGATACATGTAATTGTGGTTGTTTTTGATGTTATAACTATAACAATTCTCAATGGATCTACCTTGCCATTCCTTAATTTTTTGTGCAGCTAAAGGAATCAAGGAAGAAATTACATTTTCTTTTCAATATTAATTTATTTAATTAGCTTAATTCCATTTCAAATCAATACATTTGCCAAGAAACTGGAAGAAGAAACAAATGACCATATTGAATTTACATGTACTTTTTACATTTCATCTTTAAGCAACACAGCATAACATACTACATTCACTTTTTTCTTAAACAAACAGTAACAAATTTCTCCAGAACAGGTTTAGGCTCAAAAACCTGATGTTCAGGACCTTCCTCCATCATCCTCATCAATTTCGTTACAGTTTCTCGTTTTAAGCATCCATGTCCCTTTGGCTTGATATGATTATGTGACAAGAAACCTCACTCACATGCCACTAACATAGGTGAAACCGGCAGCACGTCAGCTAAATCAGCAAAGTCTGGAAACAAGTCTGAGTGCATAAAGCTAATAATGTTCCATTGTTTTATTGTTTTGTGACCCATGGGAATGTCCTATTCCACAATTCATTCCTATAATCTCTCAGTCCCTTTGATGTTCTCTTTTCGTTATGAAAACTGGATGCATGAACTACTTTCTGTCCGCCAGTCAAGCGAGAATCAGGCTCATCTGCAGCTTTGCACTTGGCTCCAAAGAAATTATGTAAAGTTGCCCTTGGAAAAGTATACATGCGATATTCACTCGAAAATGAAAGTATATTTGTACATGACACAGAAAAACAGCAGATTTTATGACGATTTATGATGATTATCATGGGAGTTTGTATTCCTCTGACACACAAAAATAAGTTCAAAAATCTTTGCACTATTTTTCTAAATACAGTATACGATAAAATGCAAGTGTTCCAAGCATCACAGAAGGATAATAACTACGATGGATTAAAAGTGTGCTGAGTGATGCTTATCAAAGCAAGGTGTCAAAGAACTGTGCGTGTAATTATTCTTTTGATCAAACGATCATTAGGCACTGGCAATCGATTAACAGGCTGTCTTAATCTCCTCGTCGGCTAAGATCTAACCTATGCTACTTCACCTAATTCCTTAACAATCACCTGAACTTTGTTTGATAGCCCACACACTACATGACTGATACTTGCTTTGTAGGAATGTATCAAATAGAAGAGAAGTTTCATGAGAAAGAAATATGTGTACCAAGGACATAGCTGATGGAATTTTCATGCATCCAAAATTAAAAGGATGCATACTTTTACGCAGATTTGTGTCCCAGAGAACCCTGCAGGAGAAACAGAGCAAGAGCGAGATGTACATGTAACAATACTCTAAACATTTTTCCTTTCAAAACCATTAAAAAATTTAGCCTTCCAAAAGGATTTATATAGGATATATCTGCTCTACCCCAATGAACCTGACATCAGTGACTGCTCATATGACATTCATTCGAAGGGTTAACTTTTATCGCAGGAGTGGGAAGCTGGCTATTAAATCCTTAAAGCCACAAAACAGGGTCCATTTTATACGGGAATATTTTTGTTTAGTTCATGGAAAAGGTGTAATTATCAGCAGAAAAGCACAAATAGTGATGTCGAAAAGCAGAAGAAAAGAAGCAAGATAACTAGGATGAGTAACAAATTCAAGTTAGGGTGCCACTCTGAGTCTTATCTAATAATAAAATTGCAAACATGAAAGAAAAATGAAATTTCTTGTAAAAAATGAACTTTCTTGAGTAGGATTGTGGTTCATAATTAATGTGGAAATGCATACATGCAAAAGTGTCTATTAAGGTCATCTAGAGGAATGGAGGATAGTGTCCTTTACAAGCATGTGTCCCTCATAAGCATAGGAGAACCTTCCAAATAATTAGTTCTATCTAAGAAAGGTGCTCTCTGACTGTCTACGTGTGTGTACTTTAATTATTAATTAAAGTGTTAGAAAGACGTTATGTTCGAATTTTTGATCATATGAATCAAATTCTTGATATTATTCTTACTCCTGACCTATTACATGATTACAATCTGAAACCCCAACCCCCCAATTCCTGGTAGCACCCGGATAATCAATGTTTCTTTCACTGTCATACAGGACTTTCCTCTTGTATACAGTTATTAATAAATTTGCAATGCTAGTTTTCTGGAAAATCTCTCACCATATGGCATCGTGCGCAAAAGGAGAGAGAGAGAGAGAAAAAACTGTAACAAACCTCTTTAAGTCTTAACTATGTAAATATATTTCCCATCAAAATCAATTTACAATTTAACCTTCCAAAACCGTAAACAAGAAACAACCCAACTCCAATAAACCCAGTGACGCTCGTAGTCCAACACAGAAAATACTTCTTGATGACACACCAATAAATCATCAACGTCTATCTGTGTGCTCTGCTGTGTGTGTATGTTAACTGTTTTTCTACATTTACAACTTTTTATACATGTCAGATTGAGATTATAGAAGACATACAGAACACAGAGATTAGCAACTGATCCAACTCACTTAGTTTGGTATAGTGGGTGTCTATTCATATGTAAATCGATTGCGACTGCAACTGCGTGGTAACTAGCAGGGAAGAATTCCAGTGTCACCATTGACAGGTGTAATCGGTAATTTGCTAGACTATCACAATGTCAGGTTTTGTTTTTACTGAGTTAAATGAATTGTTTACCTTCGTCAGATCAGAAGAGAGGTGTTAGTTTTTGTAGGAAAACATTAAATATCTGTGTATTTTTGCCTTATTCTTGCTCGGGATGAAGTCGCATTCAGACTACCATTTGTGGGATGATCTCGACCTCGAAGCTATTCTTGGTAAGTATACTGATTGTGAGCCCAAAGAAGATTGCGATGAAGATGACGAGGAGTTTGTTGCTGATACAGCATCCCCAGAGGATAAAATACCCGACAGCACAAACAGCAACAGTAGCAATCAATACATTTGCACAGAATGTCAGAAATGTTTGAAAACAGTTTCTGGATTCTGTGGTCATATGATAATAAAGCACAATTTTACAAATATAAAAGATACACATATGTACAACTACTTCATTCAAAAACAAAGGTAATCGTCATTCTAGTGGCTAAATAAAGTGTATAAATAATATGAAATAAATTTTATAAATTGATTTCTGTTTCACAAGAATAATGGTTAGTTGGTTTTTAATGGCACTTTAAAAGCATTACTGACTGGCTTTGCCAAGGAAATGTAATTAATTAATGAATTTTTTGTTCATCAGCTCAAATCAAAACAGAAATTTCAAGGAAAGCAGTGCTGCAATTTCTGAAAATGATCATAATATAATATTTTATATATGTTGTTTCAATTGCCGAATTCCCTCCACCTCCCTAGATATAAAATTTTCTTGTTCTAATGTTTGCAATCAGAAGTTAGCAATCAGAAGTTCTTTCTACTAAACTCTCTCATAGGAGTATATGTCATATTGTTTCATGTTGTGAATTATGTACTTTAGTGAATTCAGTGAATTTGGTAACATTTAGTCCAATATATATATATATATATATATATATATATATATATATATATATATATATATATATATATATATATATATATATATACGTGTGTGTGCGAGTGTGAGAGAGAGAAAGTATTTGCGCTAAAATATTATGATGCCAATGTGCTGATTTTACAATATTCTGAACAATGTATGATGCTAAAAGACTGTAACAAAACATTTAAGGAAAAAGTCACCATTTGATGGAGAAGATTATTAATCAATGAATAAACCTGAATATATAGTAATATCTTTCTTTATCTTATTCACTGCAGCCAGTAATCACAACAAAATATGAAGGGCAAACAACAGTATCTAATGAGGTCATCTGCAAATGCATCCAAATATGCTACCCAAATGTCACTGATCTATGTTGAGTGTTGTTTGCACAGTCTTGCTAAGAAGATTCACATAAAAATTTATATGACCAAATCAAGATTTCCCCTTGGCAAGCAGTGGGGAAATTAAAAACATGAGTTTAGTTTATGCTCAAACTGGACTGTGTTTGTAAAACACAAATCACCATACTACTATATATGGTCATTCTCCCCTCCACCGCTGACAACCCGTGAATCTCATAATTTGTCTTTTAAGCCAGTTTTTAATCACATTGCAAACAGACATACAAGATTCTCATGTCAAACTGCCCAAGAGGTCACATCCATTATACCATAAATCTGCATACCTGTGACAGAACCAGGATTTCAAACCAGTAGATTTACAAATTTTTATCAGTAGATTGGCTTCTAAAAAGGTAGATTTTTTATCGGCATAAATTTTAAGTGTTTTAAGGGGATTGAAAACAAAACAAGTTCATTTTATCACATAATATGTATTCTCTTCATATAATAATAATACACAAATTTTGAACATGATTCAGATTCAGAATCTGATGGAAAATGTTACAATAATAGTTAGTTAATATGAGCCAGTATATTGTTAATTAAATGAAAAAGGAAGAGTTGTACATCTCCCAGTTCACTGCAAAGATTTTGAATAAAATCCACAGGCATTTTTAATTTCCTTCACAAGATCACTGTCTGGTGACCACTGGCGACATTCACTGTGATTGTCAACCTTCACACTTAGCATGCTCTCGATAGTTTTCTGGTCCTGACTTCCCCTTGAATCACTCTGAATTTTCCGAAGAATGGAGAATGTCCTCTCTGTGTCAGCATTAGACTGTGGCAATGACAGAACAACTACACTCAGTCTGGAAAGAAGTTCTAACTTAAGTTTTTCTGTTGCTGGGTTTCTGAGGCTGCTGACTGATCTCCAATACTGCTCCAAGCTCATTTCACCCCGAGGAGGAAGTTCCTGGCTTGGACTTGATATGTATTCCTGAGGCTCATTCTCAAGGGCTTGTTTCTCTTCTAGGCTTATGTCCAAAAATCTTTTGGCAAGTTTCACTACTGTAATTAATTTTAAACAAATTAGATTTAGACTTGAAATAAACAGTTAAAAAACACATGATTTTAATAATTTATCCCAACTTTAAAATTAAATATTAAGTAATACATTTTTAACTCGCGGATATATTTTATCTAGGACTTGAACATAATTTTTGTGCTTTTATGCTTTTTTTCTAGAAGTCTGAACTTCACATTAGTAATATCACTGGTGATGACCTTGGTTGAAACAAACTTTCCCAGAAGCTTTCTTAGCAGCCTGGTCATCTCTACATGTAGATGTCCAATCATTGATTCACCAGCCTAAAAAGACACAATGCAAAGTCAGGACCTTTGCTACTCGCCTGCACACACTTAAATTCTGGTATACAAGCATTGTTAAACTTGTTGTAGTATTTCTTAGCTTGTGGCTTTTTAGCGTTGGGAGAAAGCGTACATTTCGGCATTTTGACATGAATTGAAAAAGAAAAAATATACAAGCTGCCCTTAAATATTAATCTTAAACCATCGTGAACAATACAAGAACAATTAAAAGACATCAAATCAAAATACTTACTAAAGTGTTTCTGCCAAGATCATTTTTGGTCGGTCTCTCCGTTTTATCTTCCTTCCACGTCAGATCGGCCGAGTTTTAATCAAAGACTCATGGATTACCTTTGATCCTTTTATTACTTATAACACCTCAAACAACATCCCACATTTGGCCTTAAACTCTCCAAATTACAACAATAAGGTAATCAATAAGCCGCTTCTTTGTACACATGCTAACAATTGTAATCCGACTATTCAACCACGCATCGTCGAACATTTCCGGTTCCCAGTAGACTGGTTCTGGCTGGTTTATCTAATGTGTTGATAGAACGCGTAAAAAAAACGGGCTTAAAAAAAAAAAAAAATTTTCCTTGAAATTTTCAAAGCCGGTAGATTTCGACTACTAAACGGTATGTGCGGTAGACGGTCTTTAAAACGGTATTTTTGGCCTACCGCCGGTAGAATCACAGGTATGAATCTCTCTTACCACATTGTAAAGCTCCCCAGATTAAATTATATAGGAGATTAACCTTTATTCAGCAGGCCCGTGTCTAATAAAAGTACAGTAGGACCCCGCTATAGCACGATGATCGGGGTCCACAAAACGGGATCGTGCTATGTCCCGAACCGTGCTATAACCAACCTAGACAAAATCAAGTCATTCAGCTGAAGAAAATGATGCATGCACCAAAAAAAATGGTGGGGGGAGGGTAAATTGTGGGCTCAAAAGAACGTGCTTCATTGGCACAGTTAAAATCTTAAATCAATGCATAATAAACGATAAATACACATGCAGTGAAAACAGAGACTGCACATATAATATTTTTACTTTATTCAGAGAACCATGCATTGGTACATTTATATGTACATGTCTATTGTATAGCATGAATAGTTATAGGATCAACACGTGTACTCACCAGCCGATCTCATGGCATGCGTAGGAGCGAGTCCATAATAATTCCATCGAAAATATGCACACAGAAGTATAATATCATTGTCTGATAAAGTTCTGAAATCCTACATCGTCGTCTAGTCATCGTAAATCACGTTTTACTCCGATTCCTCAACTGTACTGTCATATGCGGGTGCTTATGCACGAGACTGAGCTTGGGCTCTTGCAAGTAACACTTTGATCATAAAGTCAGAAATCTATTAAAGGATGCAACTGGACACGTGTCAATTGTGCGGCAAGATTACAGGGAGTTCAAATAACCACCCTCTGTTACTTGGCACTGAACAAGTATCAAACAAGCGGCTTGATCAAAGGGTTGTCACGTGGAAAAACAGACTGTGGTGCCTTTACAAGCTAAGGGATTAAGGTCAAAGTATATGCACAGGAAGTTGTAGAACTCTACTTGAAAACAAAGTGAGTGCTTTTACAAGCCAGAGGCTTATAGGCCCACGTGCACTGGCAGATAACTTGGGAAATGTCACTTGGGAATTAAATCTGACTTGTGGAAACACCGGACTTAATCCTGTCCATGGCTTCAAGCTTCTCTTTAACAGAAAAAGCTTAACGTTTCCGTGTACTGTTATCCATTGTAAAAAACTACTAATTAAACCTCTGACACCTATTTGTTTGAACGATTACAGCAAGAATAATTGTTAGTCAACAATGGGGTCATTTTTAAAGGGAATGTACAATATTATTCACTGGTCAACTGATTGCGTGGGGATTGTCTAACAATGCCGCCAAGCCATGTGTGCGCGTTGGCGGCTTTCGTTTTTTTTGATGCTTTATAAATCATTGCCGCATGGTTGAACAACTTTAGCTTTGAGATTGACTCTGATGATTGTCAATGACTTAAATTAATTGATTTATAAATTCAGGTGCGAATCTTTTATCAACCACCGCATTGTTTGGTGCTTGGCTGTGTATGCAGTTGAATGAGCAAACATATGTCGGCTATTGTTTGAGCAACGATTGTACACAGAATGTATTGAAGACAAACACAAAGAAGACTTAATAAATTTATTGTTCATGTACCAGTAATAATAAGATTAACACTTGTCAGCTTTAAAATGATCCGACATCTTTGAAAAATAAACTAAGATCAAAGTGCAGTGATTGACTACTGACACATTTGAAATGAACATTCACAAAGAGAAATGTTCAGCATCTTTATTCATATAATGAAAGATGCAATCATAAGACACTTTTTCTTCAAGAATACAATACAGTTTGCCAAAGTATTAAATCAAACTCTTGTTTATTTCGGCACAAAACGTTGCAGTAGTTCAAGAAATTGGCGAAATTATTGTAAAATTTCGGTAGCCACGCCATGATCCTATTATATCCGAATTCATACACGATCTCTTCCCCAAAATGATAATTAATTTTTTACACATTATTTTTCGTACTTTGAAAAAAAAAATTTTGTTTCATGTTCGAAAAAATAGATGAAATTTCGGGAGCCATGCCACGATCGTGTTATATCCGAATTCGTGCTATAACGAAGCGTGCTATAGCGGGGTCCTACTGTACATTTGTTCACTTCCTGGAAGGAAGAGGTGAATTTGAACACTTGAACTATTACACAAAGCACTGTCATTGAAAATATGTACGGACTGAACATTTAATTTTCATGGGGGGGGGGGCAACATGTTTGTAATACAACCGGGATAACCTCAAATTTTCTTTTTATTAAAAAGAAACATATAGTGGAGAGAATTAGTTCTTTCTTTGTACAAATCAGAACAAGATTATTTTTTTTTTATTTTTTTCAAGTTAAGAGGGGGGTGGGTGGTCGGTCCCTATCATCTAAGGGTTTTTCTAGAAGATTTCAGCTGGTGTCTTTTTGAAACAAATTCTTTTTAATGTTAAAAAATTCTTGGTATGTATATACATGTGTGTGTGTATATATATATTTATATATATATATATATATCTCAATGTGCAAGAATATGAGAAAAAGGTGTGCCCCAAACCCCGTTATAAAAATAATAAATTGAAACAAACAGTTATATTAAATTAGTGTCCCTGGGAAACCCAGATTCTTTGCATTAAACAAAAGCAGGATGAAAATATTACTATTTTATTATTATTGAATATATATATATATATATATATATATATATATATATATATATATATATATAGATATATATATATATATATATATATATAGATATATATATTGCTAATAAAAGTATTATTGATATTACCTTGATGAATATCTCAGCTATATGTCGAACTTCCTTCACCTGCTTTCACTCCCACATCATGATTCAGTGTAAGCTAGGAGTAAATTCAACGCAAGGTGCTATACAGTGGCTCTCTTTGGAATTTTTCTGTCAAGTCAAGAAAGATAAAGATAACATTAATATAAATGTGATTCTGAGGACTAATACATATTCATCAAAACCATGCTCATGTACTGCTTTCTACAATACCCCAGAGAATAATTTACTTAAGATTTAAAATTAACTGTAATCAACATATTTGAATAAAATTCGTGTGCATACCCAACAGTCAAACGTCAAAGAATCCCCAGCAAAATTAAACTTCATTTCATAATTCTTAGATCAGTTTAATGAATTCTCACGCAAGATATTAAGCGATATATTTCAACATAAACTAAATTTGGAACAATTTACTTAAAATATTCTCTGAAACCTATTTGTCCAATTTAAAGAACACAAAGAATAACTGTGATGGTATTGTAAATTTCACTTATTTTCAAGTTAATATTTATAGCATATGTGAAAACATTGAGGTAACAATGGTGAAGCCGATATAAAATACACTGTGCTTGTTAATAACACTATATGTGACAATGTGGAATGTTTCATGCAAATATGTATTAAAAAGAGCTTTTTCAGCCATATGTCAAGTGGAAAACAACCCCCCAAAAAATTATGAAAAAACATCTCAGAATGAACATATGTAGATTTGTCATAAAAACTGATTCAAACATGGAGAACAATAAAATAACCTAACTGATGACTGAGCAGCGTTGCACCTAGAATCCCAAGTGCAGGGGACACTGTGTTCCCCACCTTCCAAATTTGGGAAACACAACATTTTAAAGGGACAAAGGAAACATGCAGTACATAATGCGCTAGTAGTGCTAAAAATGAGATAATTTTATTTGCTTCAACCGTTTTGCCACCTTAACTTTATCGTCTACATTGTACTATCATAGTTTCCTTGGACACTTACATTATTGCAATAAATGCTTTATCATGTGCTCAAGTAACTCATGAAAACGTTCACATGTTTGAATATCTGGTTAACCTGAAAGGAACGGCACCATGCAATTTTCAGTTCTGGATCTTGCTGTCATTTAACTTCAGTGTTCACTTATTACTATCAGCATAATAAATACCCATGTTTTTTTAATTGTTGTTCTTTTTAAACAAATAAATCTTTAATTAAATGACAAATTGTGTATTTGCATAAATTTAGTATCTTTTGTCATTAATTCAACCTCAAAATAAATTAAATCTTCCTTGCCGTACATAACACTAGCAGCCATCAAACGTTTTACATTGCCACTTGGCTGACAACTACAAATCTTGAATGTTTTCATTGCCAGATACATTGTTTTAAAATGGAAATTCATTGCCATCTTAAAGTTTATATCACCTTTAGCAACTTGGCCATTGCTAGCACCAACATAAATGTGGATGGACATCCACTAAAGAAAAGTTGTAGGCATATTTTAAAACTTTTTCTTGACGAAAAAGCCCATCTGGTGGTGGCACAAAGGGTCAAGATTCTGGGAACATAGGAAACTTGCAAGCCTGTGCACAAGGTGCAACACTTGCCGAGTTATCAATCTATTCAAAAATATCAATGGCTATGCTTTCACGAAGTATTAAGTTCTACAAGATAAAACGTTATCTCCCTCCAGTTCCCATCACTGATCAAAAGGTTCTTGAATTACAGTTGCATGAATAAACAACGCCTGAGCTTTGTTAGTATTATAAACCTATTGACATTGTGTTTAAAAAATGTTACCAATCGGTAGGATATTTATTCAAGTTTTCAATATGTTTAGAAATTTATTAATCACATAGTTAGACTAGTTCAAAATGCATAAAAAGAATCGGAAGTGGTTCCTTTCTCATCTTTCCCCTCTCAAGGCAATTTGAAGAATATGGTTAGGGGTTGTGTGATGCACTGGATTAATCCTGTAAAAGGTGTTTTTATTTATTTTTTCCTAAAAAGCAAAATTCAACGGAATTTTAAACTTAACAAACTCTCAATATATCGGTGACACAACAGGTGAGTTAAACTGTAAAAAGAAAAAGATAATCAGGGAGGAATTTGTAGCACATGTACGAGAATATGACATGTTCTCCCTATTTCCGATTATTGATTATATATTTTGTTATGGAGCAATAAAACTAATCGACCTTTAAATAAAACTTTATTCGTATGTGATTATGACTCTAAAAGATGGCCTGTAAGTTTAAACTTGAAAATAGCACACGGTTTTGTTTTTTTAAAGAAAATAGTCAACTTCTAGGTTTTTGCACAAAAACTTGTTACACTCAAGCAAAGGGAAACAACTCTCTAAACAGCTTTCCGAAAATAACGTTGGAACTGGTTTACAAAACAGGTATATTTTTGCTCCATACTTTGTACTCGTGTGATCGCTTCTTGCATTGAGTTATGGGTATTTATCTAAAGCAAAAACCCCAAATCGTGTGTATCTGGCCTTATCATAATTTTAGCGCGCCTTTTTAGGTGTGTAAACAAACAATGTAATGTCTAAATTGCATTTCATCCTCTTAATCTGCCAAATAAATGCTAAACACATATATTTTTAGAAAGAGCAACATTTAAAACCTTTGTTAAGTCAATTTTGAAAACAGTAACTGATGTGGCTAGCCTGAAATTGAGTTTGAATTAAGTGGGTCAGGCTTGTCATCCAAATCGGAAGATGCATTACCAACATGGCGGAAGTAGTACATGTAGTTAGTGACGTAATTCTTACAGGCTCGAAAATAAGTTACACTGTATACAATGTGCAAGATATCTACCGCTATAATGGGTACACTTAAAATAAAGAGATTAAACTAGCGACAGCATTCTTTGGATCATAAAAATGTCATGTAAATAGAACATAGACTTTTTTATCCTTTTCTTAATTATATACCAAATATTCCAAAATAGTTGAATCTAAATAAAAGTGGCTTCATAAAATGATTTTAAATTCATAATTAAGAGCATTTAAATGTCTGTGCTCTCACTACATTTAAAAGAACAAATAATGTAGACATTATTATCAATTTTATAATTATTGCAATACAACACCAATAATTTCTAAAAAAAGAAAGCTTCAAAATGTGATCAAAATATAAATTATTAACATTATTTTTTTATTTTAAAATCAGATTAAATTTCTTGATTTTAAAATTATGATAACAAAATATCGTCCATTATTTTACAGTAATGACTCACGGTCGATAACTGCATCAGTAAAACTGTTTAGAATAGTGAGTGGCGGTATAAAGTTTTATGTGGAGCTGTCGTTACTGATGTTCAGGGGTAGTTCTTTGTTATTATAATTTGTGCACATTTTCTCTAAAAAACATACTTTTATGAGATATTTCATAGATAAATCAGCATCCTCTACATTTTTTCTTATTTATATGAAAGTATTAAGCTTTTCTTTCTGATGACAAATAATCAATTTTACTTTGACAGTAAATTTTCAATCATCCTTTAAGATAATCTTGATATTTAACTTATTTTGACCTATTTAATTTTCCTAATAATTTCTAAATAAAGGTAAGAATGATAATAAATTTAAAATAAAACCTTCTGCTGTAACTTTATGTCTTCTGTCCCTGATTATTTGCACTTCTAGATAAATGAGCTATGACAGATGCAAACCAGTTTTGAAGTTCCCAAAACAGTACTTTCAGGGATTCTAGTTCTGCACATTCACATTGCCAATTAAGTTTTAACAAATAGGTCATAAGCTAAATTTAATATTGTTTGCTTACAAGTGAACAATTTTATTATAATACCATCATGATTTTTCCTAATTTGATTATTTTAGCTTTTGAGACAAAATTTCTCCCAAAACAAAAATTATGATAAATATCAGAAAAACTTGAAGAAAGGTACATTAATTTTCTTTATGCCATTGTTCTTATAAACTTGACTTTTCTACGTGCTAGTGATGTTGCTCTGCAAAATTAAATTTTTAAACGGAGTATATGTACAACAGTGTCACAGGTAGACGTAGACCTAACATACGAACTTTCCGACCAGGGGTCGTCTGGTCGAAAGCATGTCCCGAAGAGTATGAAAAAATATATAAATGTCATTCAAAATGCATGTTTTGCTAAAATAAATAATGTTTAAAATTAAATGAGATGTGTCACTAGGAAAGGGTTATGTTTCTGAAAAGGTGAAAGTAAATGCTTAAATGCATCAAACCTGAGGACGCCAGGATACCGTGTTTTTAGGTACAAGGGCGCGTGAAATTGTAAAAATGAATAGTAACACGCATTTAGATTCTTTGAATTTGCTGGATTATGCATTTATTTCGAAGTAAATCAAAGCGAGGTGAATTCTCATGATACAATAGGGGACGACTTAGAGCGGGGTCGGGGGAGTCCAATAAATAAGCCCCACCCCCACCCCCGCCTGCTGTGTTGATACTGAAAGGCGATTTAAGGGTGTGATGTCACTTGTTCGTTAAATTGTGCAATTTTGCTGCCTACAGATCTGTGTGTAACACACCAGCGTACAGTTTAGTCACTTACCGGTATTTGGTAACAGCCGTATGTAGCCACGAAATTAAAAATGGCCACAGCACATAAGGTTGTGTTATTCCACGTGGATTTAAAAGTCCTCAAACATAGGATTTGATCCAGAAATATCCTGTACATATCGCCAAAAGGACCCTTCAACCGAGGATAGCTCAGGCGACACGAGAAATACCGGTAATTGTCTAAAATGTAAACCGATGTGTTGCAAACATTCATCGATTTTATGAATATGTGACATCAAACCCTCAAATCGTCCATCAGTATCCACACGGGGTGGGGGTGGCTGATTTATCTAAGTCGGAGGTATTCGGACATCTAAGCCACTTGTGTAACAGCTGTTGGAGGTTCAGCTTATAATTAGAAGTGTTTCTAACGTTTATCAACATTGATCACATGATGTTTCACCCCCATCAGATTGATCATGTTGATGTGTCAGATCGGACGGTTTGTGAAACCAGACATGATGTCGGGTAACATCAAACACTTGTAGTATTTTTACTACATGAGTGTTTAATGTCGTAAGAAACACTCATTTACTTCCATAAATTCTGGACCAAAAAAATGGAGAATTAATTAGACAATGCATAACATCACTAACGTTTGATTCATCACAGTAAAATCCGAAATCGTTGTTCTTGTCCTATTGTGTGTTTCTGACAGCTTTGCATTTTATTTCCAAGCTAATGTCTGAGAAGAGACGAATATGTGAATACCTTGTAGTGTAAATTCTGACACCCACGTGCTTGTTTTAATACGTGCCATAACATGATCCCATATCAACACATCGCTTTCTCTAACAGGTGACTTGTGTGTATGACGTCATTAGTAGGTACAAAAATAAAATGCTTCTAGATGGTTGGTTAAATGTTTACTCATTTTATATAAGCGCATGCGTAATAACATAACAGGCCTATCTAGTTATTCAATAACTGTAGAGACAACACGGTGAATTTGCCCATGGTCTAAAGCATACGATGCATAGATGGAATGAGGAAGTCGACACGTGTATTTAGAGTGCATGACTATTATGACGGGAAGCTTTTGCATATCAACTTAAACGTACGATGATTAGTTAGAAAGTGTCCGGTTTGCCCCGATAGTTCGCGGAGACCCAACCCCGCGCTTCCCCAAATCACCGTACATAGGAAAAATAATGTGGATAAATGTTTTAAGATCCTTTTTATTCACTTGTACAAATGTGTGAATATCACATCATTTATTTGGATTATGGGGTATCATTTTTGTCATGTGTGAAAATTCAATTTTGCTGACAAGAAAACCGCAAATAGCCAAATTTCGGAAATTGTGAACTCGTGATATGAACTTTCAGTCTGCTCCTGACGTAATGTCTGAGGGGTTATGGGGAAAAATATAGGTATGTAATAATGAGACCGCAGTAAATCCAAAAAAGTAAAGATTACTCATTGAAAATGCATTTTTCAAAATACCTTGAACATAGCTACCACGAGTGGTGCCCTCGCTGTGATGTCGCAAAATGGCTGCACAACCGTTATGCTTGCGCGTAATTTAACCCATTAAACTATGTGCCCTGATCATACAATGCAAGTGGCTTTACTATATTACATAAAGAAATGTAAAGAAACTTGCCTTGATGGATTATTAAAATAGCACACAGAAAAAATTTGTACTGGAACTAGAATCGTCACGAACTCAAATAGTAGCTATCAGTATCATATGTAGTCTCGAAGGATCCACGCGAGTTGAACGGATTATTATGTTCTCGGGTCTGGTTGCAAATCTCTGTGTTATATATGTCTCTGATTATAGTACGAGAGAGAGAGAGAGAGAGAGAGAGAGAGAGAGAGAGAGAGAGAGAGAGAGAGAGAGAGAGAGAGAGATCCTACCTGTGAGTTCTTGTGTGTAAGCTGCACTTGACAAATGAATATTTAACAGCCAGAATATCAGATTTTATAGACCCAGGACCGCCTATACAACGCCTTGAGAAACGGGTAAATAGGTCGATGTACATCCGGCATATTGCTTCGTGGAAGTAAAATAGAAAGTACACATTTTATTTCAGTAAAATAACCAACCGTCCTGAAACTAAATCGCAACGTATTCTCGAGCAAGGTCAGATATATATATATATATATATATATATATATATATATATATATATATATATATATATATATATATATATATATATATATCTGTTGATAACGACGCAAATACAAAATAGTTTCCCAACGTTTCGAGCTTAACAAACTCTTCATCAGAGTAAGAAACAGCTTACATCCACAAAACAAACACTAAAGCCAAAATAAATTCTTGACTCCTACATGTTTGAATGACAGTGAGAAATCTACAAACAAGAGATAAAAAGTAGAGGAAACAAAGAAGAAATAATTGAAAAAAGGTCTTTAAACGTGTAAAATCCATGTCTATTTTCCTGCCTTTAAGAAAACAAATTTGCATAACAAATATCAAGAAAGGGATTATCGTGCACAGAGAATCAAGGCTGGGGACAAAGGAGGGAAACCATGCGTTTTTATATATCATGACAAATCCGACCTTTAGGCGACAACATATAAGTTGGTACCTTTCGGCGACATCTTTGTACAGTGAATGTGTGAATATCTACGAGTCATTATTGTGCCTATAAGGTGATTTATGTAGGGAATATTGAAAGGAATGTAAAAGGCATTAAAAAGTGGTAAAGCAAAATAAATGACAAACATACATTTTTTGTCGCCCATTTACTGTCGTTGGAAGGTTAAACTATTTACGTTCATGCATATGACCAACCATTGGGCGACGTATGTGAATGTGTCCCCCAAATGTTCTGTATATATGTCGCTCAAAGGTAATCACCTAATTATATCACATACAATAAAAATTCGATATTACGACAACCAGCGGGACTGAAAGAAAGTGGTCACATACGCAGAGTGGTCTAAATATCGGGGTTCTGCTCTCGGCATCCATAGGGTAGTGGTTTATGTAATCAATATCGGTAATTGCGCGATTGTATTAGCGGGGTAAAATGTAAGTATCACTGTTCGTAATCCAGAATAGCGGAGTGGTTTTAATTTGGATTGTATAAAGTTTTAATCTCGGAGATAAATGTGGTTCTTTAGATTTTAAATCTCTATAGCGGGTTGGTTTTATTACCGGTGTGGACGTGAGTTTTTTTGGATAATGTTTTTATTTTTTTTTATTACTGTATATTGCATTCATTATACGTGTATTTTACATGTTATTGGAATTTTGTTTTATGCTAGTCCTTGAATTAGTGGATTTTCAAAAAAATATTATTTTGATGACTCACTGCAGTGAATTGTGAAAATACTTTCTTCGCTGCCGCCAATTGATATCGATAACATTAAGACCAATAAATCACTTGCAATGGTCTAGTGGTAAGCATGGCTTCCTGTCAGGCAAGTGTACTTGTTCAAACCTCAGAGGGTGCATATTTTTGTTAATTATTTCGTTTAGGTGCTTTTTTGTACCTTGAGTTAGGAAAGAGAATTATGTTACTATTTATATTTTCTGTTCATTGGTTTTATGGGGTTAACTTCATTGTCCAGCACATCATAGGCGATATATGGCGGCCAGTATATCTGGTGGAAGAAGAACCCGGGAAGACCACGGGAATAACCACTGACCCACAGGAAGTTACTGGCAAGCTTTGTCACTTACCCACATTGGCCGAGGTGAGATTCGAACCCACGCGGACAGAGGTGAGATGCCTTAGACTATTGGGTCACCCGGATCACCGATATTTTCTGTGCAAATATACACAAAACACAGCAGAACATAAACCGCAAACAGCTGACATTATCCCGCGGGATACCGTAATAAATGTGCTTCTTCAGTCTGTAATACATATTGCTTGCCAATAAGTTTGAGCATAAAATAAAAAGAAAATTTGCAAATATGTCCGTTATTCATTCAATACAGGCAAATATCATCTATATATTTAAGCTGTATACCTTTTATTTTATATACATCGTCTATTCTCATCTTTGGTGGTGAACTGAGAAACACTCTGAATTTTTTCCAAAGTTATGGGGCAAGGGAACGACCCAAAGTGTGTATACTATCTTTAAAGTATTTAATGATAAATAAATAATTTCTTAGGTTTGAGGACGATTTTAGACTTGTCATGCTCTCGATAGTTTCACATGTAACCGTCACGCTCCGATTCGCATACAGTTTTGCTCACTGTTACATAATTGCACCATAATCACAAGCCTAACTTTGAATTTTAATACTATCAGTTCGTGTATTGCTCGCAGCCATTTCACTAATCCTGCACACACAAAATTTTACAATGATATCAAAACTGCAAAATTGCAAGGAAATACTAGAAAACTGAAACATTCGATTGTTCATTTAGTTAAAATTTGGGGTATACAGAAGTTTGTTTCTTCCTTCCTTTTATTATCGTTGTGGTCATAACTGCTTAGATTTTAAACACCTCACAGTTTATTGACAAACCACGAAATGCTCAAATTAAGATAATGTTAAATACATCTCAGTTCATTATTTAGCTATAAGGGGTGCCGAGTTTATCAAAACATTAGTGATTGATAAGTCCGTGACTGGGAAGAGAGTCATCGAAAATTTTATTTATTCTGTCACTAAAGAATACTACTGACACTTATTTGTCCTTTTGTTCATTTTAATAAACCACAGACCTCTCTACAAATACTGCATGCGCACTATAGGAATTTAAAACACTTTTCTTCGACTCCCACGTGTTCTTGAACTGTGCATAATGAAGACTGCTCATTAACTGACCATCAGTTTTCTGACTCCGTGAATCATGGTGGTACGTACCTGTACTATCTTAGAGAGGTAAATAGAAAAATGTCCTAATTTGTCAGAAAAGACGTTAAATTAACTAGACTAGAATGTGTTCATAGGATAACCTGATAATGATATAGACACTGGGATGATAATTATAGTCTATAAGAGTTATATTCGCTCTTCCGGTTTTCACTGTAGTTTTCTGCACATATTTTTGGACTCCTGCTCTTCTCAACCAGACCAAAGTTAGGAATCCACTTTCTTGAGACTAAATGTCCAGGCCTTCAATTTCAAACTTTTACAAATTAAATAGTCGTAAATCAGATTCAAATATTTAAACGCTGTACAATTTGCATAAATACTTTAGAGGAGCAAACTGCCAAAACTTGACCTTAAATGATTAAACCTTTTCAAGTAAACATTTTAGACCTTTACTGAAAATCCAGTATGTAGAAATCACAGTTCCACCAGAGAAACAATTTCCAGATTTACAGAGCTGTTTTATTGGAAGTACCAAAAGCTGAAATCTTTCTGCGGTTATCATAAATAGCATGCTGGAAATCTGATATCAAAGTTTCGAACAATTTCTCATTCTAAGACCTGAAAGTTTTATAAATTTGGGGCCAGAACATCTCATCCAAATAGTCATCATTGCAATTCATGTTAGTTTTCATTGTTAAACTTAAATGTTGTGTAAATTCCAAACCAGGACTCACAGTGTCACGAGCTTATAGAGAGCTCTAAAACAGGCTGTTGTGTTGTGTACAGAACATTTACACATTTTTTAAAAATAAAAGTTATCAACACTTTATATGTGAAGTATATAATTTGTGTACAGATATGAATGTAAAACATACATTAAATGCATAGTCATAATCACTTTTCAATAACAGTGACCTTGAACCCTAGAGCTTAATACTCATATCATTATATTTCATTTCTGGTAAATAACTCCAGTTCTAATGAATGCATTTCAATGCAACTTTGTTTTCCTGGGCTTGGGAAAGAACCCTACCAATCTTGATGTAAGTAGCTACGAGACAAGATCACTGTTCATAAAATAAATTTTGCCTTTGAAAATGTTTGCGGGTAATAACTTAATTAATACACATCGAATGTTTCGCATGAAACACTAAAAATTTCGCATGGGATGCTTCAAGATCAAGGTTATTGGTAGTAAAAATGCTTTTTTTCTTTGCATAAACAATTTTAAAGCCGATTTCAACAACGCTTGTTACATAATCCAAGAGAGAGAGAGAGAGAGAGAGAGAGAGAGAGAGAGAGAGAGAGAGAGAGAGAGAGAGAGATTTCTTGAGTCAGAGCCATAAAGTTTGGCGGTCAATATTCATATGAACTGTCCCATCTATGGTACCTATACTTGAATATAAAAGCTGGTCCAAACCATTTGTTAAAAAAGAAGCTAGTTTTACTGAACACACCATTTTATAAGTTCGTTCAAACAAAATATTCATGAACAAAGAGAGCCGTTTACTTCTATTGGCAATATTACTCATATGCACAAAACAAGTGGGTTTTTTTTTTGTTTTTTTTAATTATACTGAATATCTTAGAATGCCGTGTTTGCGGGTTATTATGGTTATAACGGTTGAATCAACCGATATACGCTTTAAGATATGGAAACATGTCAATCAGTTTTAATTCAAACTATGCCGATTCGACTTTTCCTTCAGAAGGAATAAAAATTGAAAGATTATAAAGTTCACAGCTTAGGCGGCCACGCAGGAGATCAGATCTTACACTTTCATTTACTGTATTTTGTGAGAATATTTTAGCCAAACAACCATGAAAATATGACTCTCCATTTTGACAAGAGTAGCAATAACAAGAACAACAATTTGGTCATATATATGTAATATATGCAATCATTAATGATACTAATATTTTCAGTTTCATATGCATCCATAAAAAGTGAATTGATTCATATTTTTTTAATTCTATAAAAACCGTATTTTCACCCTGCTCTAAAGTGCTACTATAAAACAATCCAGTCCTTGCAGATAACTGTTTTATAGTAGCACTTTAGAGCGTGGTCCAAATACGGCTTTCATAGCACACATACTCCGCCCCCCCCCCCGGATATTTTGGTCGTATTTTTAACGTTGGAGTAGTGTATAAGATAAGAAACATATGTTGACCGAGTGTGTTAATTAGCAACATGCGTAACTGCAGAATGGTTGATTATTAGAAATTACAGACAATGAGGTTATTTCCACTGATTTCTTGTAAACCCTGCTGATAACCCTGCACACCATTTCTATATTTCTTCCAAGTTACAAATCGGAGATCAGGTCTGAGTGGTATGGTACTTTGACTTAACATAGGTTTCTCTCGTACATAGTGTAGCAAGTCAATTAATACAGGAAACCCGAGCATTAACGCATATTAACACACATGCGTTTGTGTGTGTGTGTGTGTGTTTTCTTGTTTATCTGATTCAACGCGTTGGTGGACATATCCGTGGAGATATTTTCTTAAAGTCAAAATGCATGATGATTTCTTGCGCACAGAAATCCATTTACAATGTTGTGTGATTATGATCAAGGCCAATTAAAGTTTTAATTATCTCTTAATAAAATTTGCGACTATAAGAGGATAACATATGAAACAGCCTGAAAGACCAGTTCGCATAGGTAGACTTGCAAAGGACTTTTGGAATGGCATCTGGATCTAACGTGAAATTCGATCTATTTGTTCGAAGAATCAGCGTTCATGACCCCAAGAAAAAGTGAATTTTATGCTCCCTAAAAATCTAGAGGACGTAAGTGCAGATATACCACCAAAGTTGAATGGTATGTCGCAAATCCGACCTTCCCCTTATATTCCAATCAATATCTCAAATGTAAAACGAATTCATGGAGAAAAAGGAATGGTGGCTTAGTGATGGGTCTCACTCCATTTCATACCAGCAGATAGTCTCTATCCAGAAGGTCGAGTTCAAGCCGTAGATAGGATAAGAGAAAAAATTATTTGTAAATTCAATTTGAATTTTACACTCCCTGTACTTATTTAACTTTAGTTCGTCGACTATCTTGCAGCTTTCAAACATTAAACCCTACTAGTTATGTATCTCGGGGTCTTAAATTTTATTCGAGTACAGCCAATTTAGAACCCTGTTTCCATTCTGCAGTAGACGCGTTTTTTTTTTTTTTTTTTTTTTTTGGGGTGGGGGTGGGGGGGGGTGGGAGGTCCCCACAGAATTCTAAAAATTCGACAGAGCCGTCGAAAGTATTATGAAAGTATTAGTTCTAAATTTGTTCACTCTCAGTGAAATCCAGGGATACTTTTTGACGTCATTTGCTCGCTTTTATTACAGCACCACAATAATTCAGCATGAAAATATGCAAACATTTTTATAATTGATCTATCAAAATACAGCCTAGATAAAACACACACTTAATTATAATTAAACAATTTTATTTCTTGAAAGTATGCTGCACATTTTACATATTTTAATGTAAGTGTGTCTGAGCGTAAGGGAGGAATCGAATGATAAAGGGAGGGAGGGATTGAGAGATGGATGGATGATAAAATATGATTAACTTACATATAGGTCAACAGTGAGTATACCTCAGGTCTTTTGTGTAAACCAGGCTTTTCTACTTTGCAAACCCCTTCTAGAAAAAAAGGAGCTGCGATAGCTCAATTAGTTTAGAATTGGACTCGTAATCCACGGGTAGCGGGTTCAGAACCCACGCAATCAAGCCTAGGTCGGCTGCCTCAGAGTGTCATTGGGAAGGGCACTTAGCTGCCATTTCTTCATTTTAAATAGCAAATGGTGTGTTCAAAGTGATGTTAAAGCCCACAAAAACGAAACAAAACTTTGATTAAAACAAAGGGGGATTGTGGTTCCAGGCTGTGATGACAGGGATTCTTGGAAACTGCTGTCGTTACAGTCTTTAAGCCCACAAACCACTGTCGTAGTGGCTAAATGAGAGAAAAATAAATAAATAAATAAAAAAATCGGCGTTACCAGAAGACAACAATGGGTACAAAAAATATATCATGAAATAGAACCCTATCTTAATATATCAAGATCCCCAAAAGATCAATAATTAAACTATCGAGAAAAGTGAAGAAAAGCAATAAATTAAAACAATAGTGCAAATTGATTAAGCAACCATGTGGATAATGGATAAAACTTGCGAGGGGGGGGGGGACTGTTTAAGGAAGGTTAATATGTAAATAAAATGAACAGAAGGGAAAATCTGACTCTGGTTGGATATCATAGCTTTTTCGGAAGTGGGAGGAGTGGGGGTGCGATATGGGAGGTTGTACCATAGAAAACAAAATACAAAATATCTTCTTAAAGGAAAATTACCGGTAGCTGCTTGTGACAAACCATTATATTAAATGTAAAGTGTGTAGAAAATAAAGGCATTAACCAAAGTTTTTCTTTTAAGCAATTTTGTTAGGGACAATTTCTCTATTTTTTCCGCAATCGACAACTTTCCCTATACACAGGATGTCGCCATGCTATGAAAGTACTAATTCTCTGCACCGGTAATAATGTTTACGACTCACGGTACAAATTCAAATCCCATAGTAAACGTATGGAAGCACCATATTAAGATATCGATAACTTTAATTTCTAAATGCTCATGATCAAACCTATATTTCTCAGTATAGACCCATTATTGATGCAAGCTTCTGCGTCGAGAAAACGATATGACCAGCAGCATTTATTTTATTTTTTATTATCTACATCTGCATGAAATGTGTTATACATTCTGTCTGTAACGAATCCGGTGCTATGTTCATTATCGAGTGTCCCTAAGTCAAGTCTATACAGATACTACAATTTCATCAATTGAATCTTGCCTCTATTTTTTTCACTAAAATTTTACTTTTCATCATTAGTCAATTATGAGTGATCAAAAATATATATACTCTATTTTATGGTCACCATTTCTAGACAGGTTCACAGTTGTGCCATATAATTAGCACCGCGAGTCCTATATATATCGGCTAATCGACAAAATGTCAGTCGGTTGAAAGTGAGTTTAAGTTTTGATTGTTGTAAAGTTTAGATTCAATTTGGATATAACTGGATTTTATAATGAACACGAAAACGTCTTAGCAGTATCAGCTTGATGATTTTTTTTTTCTCTTTTACGTAACCAATCATTTAATGTTCTCTTGTAGTGAAAAGTGATAGATTCACAGAGTAGGATGCACAAATCTGACAGTTTTATAAGCTCATTCCTCGTGTATCTTGATTAGTGCGGTGCTACATCATAATGACATGTTTTGCACCGCGCAGCGTCAACCTTTACAACAAGAACTTGTTTTACAAAAAAAGCGTCCGTACTAAATATGGAAAGTTTTCAATTTGGTTTTCTGAGGATTCGGCAGTTGTGATTAATATTCGTTTTGGGGAGAAAGCTGAAATTGATAACTATCAGTTTGTGCGTATGGTATCATATAAGTATATTCGTATTGATTTCTACTGGTTCATTTCGGTTTGATTAAATTGTGGCAGGGTATTTTTGCTTTGTTTTCAGACCATTGTACAAAAAATATTAATCCGTTTTCCAGTCTCCGTCTTTTTAATGGTTTCCAAGACAACGTATTCAATATTGAGGCCATACTTCTTGAGGTATAGTCATAATTGGATGTAACAAACCTGGCTGCTGGCTTTTGGATTTTTTCAATTTCATTTTCTGAAACATGGGAATGAGGGTCCAAAACTGTACTAGCGTATTCTAAAATACTAAAGCATTGAAAGCTAGTTCGTTCGCATTTTGTGGGCAAGATGACAAGTTACGCCTTAATGGGCATACAGTACAATTTGCTTTGGTGCATAATTCTTGAATCTGAAGGTTCCATTTCAGATCACTAATAATTATGACTCCTAAATATTGTATTTGCTTGAGGTTTTCTAAAGTAGTAACCTCCAATGAATAAGACATATTAGTTTTATGGCATTTCTTTCTTGTTATTTGCATTGTGTTGCATTTGTCAGGTTGGAATCGCATGCCCCATTTTCGGGCCCATTATCCTATTTTTTTAAATGTCGCTTTGTAATATTTTAGAACCCTATTCGGTTTTACTTGATCTGTAGCATATAGTCATCTGCGAAGTGTCGAATTTCTTAGTTAAATTCAATCATGATGTCATTGATGTGCGAAGAGAAGAGCACTGGTCCAAGTACTGTGCCTTGAGGTACTCCACAAGCTACTTTGGACCAGCCAGATTTGGAACAATTCACCACCACACACTATCTTTGGAAACCCCCCCAAAAAAAGCATCTATCTATCGTGGAGTTTTTTCCTGCAATTCTATATTGAAACAGTTTACTCTTTAACAATTAAAAAAAATGTCTACTTGGTCACCTTTTTCTAAATGTTTAACCCAAACATCAATAACACAACAAAGGTGTGCTTCGCAGCTGTATAATCTCTGGAAGGTATGTTGTTTATCAGATATGATAGAAAAGTTATCAAAGTGATTCATGATGTTAAAACAAACAATATGCTCAAGCGCTTTGCAAAGAACACTGGTGAGTGGGATTGTGCGGTAATTACTGGCCATTGCGCGATCACCTTTTCTGAACAGTGGTTATATATTTACTAGAGACCAATCCTTTGGGATGTTGTAAATGTCCTAAGATTGTTAAAATTGGCGTGTAAGCACTTGTGCCAACTCAGAAGATAGTGCCTCCAGTACTTTTGGATTTTGTCATTCGGTCCACAAACGTTTGATAGTTTTAAGCCATGTAGCAACTTTTGAACTCTTACATGTTAATGCTGTATTACTCATTTTGGGCACTTTTGGGAATATACATGCTGAAGCCATGTCACTAAAATTTCTAAACACACTGTAGAATTTTGTGTTCAGGGTTTTAGCCTTCTCTGTATTGGTTTCTACTAATTTGGTATCTGTCTTTAGTGAAGGAATGTCATGTGCGTCTTGTTTTTTTTATGTATTGTGTGCGTGTGTGTGTTTGCGTGTGTGTGTGTGTCACGGAATTGTATGGTTTATATCAATATGTATATGTGATCAAAGATGTATTCGGGTTTCGTTTCCGACTAGAGCGTTACTCGGGGGTTGTTTATTTTTTTCGGCTCTAGTTATTTTGAAATACTGAGCGCGATTCACCCCATGCTGCACGTGCAAATTGCCTGCAGTGAAAACTCACGTACCTAGCTGCTGCGCATATCTGTCACAGCTAGAGTACATATAGAGCGAATTCTCTATAAACAAATTACACTACGATGAGTCTTGTCAGAAAGCCAACCTCTTTACGGGAGCAAAACTTCAGCTGTAGAGGTATGTGAAATTTAAGATTGTATTCTTTATCACTATTCGTTTTATATGACATAATTGTTTCATATATTAGATGTTTTAGAATTTATTCTAAATTCTACAGAGAGTCAATACCTAGGTCATACAACGCCATGATATTAGAAATCCTATAGGCTGGTTCAAGTTAGCTATTTGTTGTAACTGAACAGACGGGTATTATTTAATTATACGCGGCATGCATTGAATGATTAATGTAATGTGTAACGAGGCGTAATTCATGTGCGCGCATGCGCAACATATATCAATACAAAAGTACTAACCGTGTCATATGTACTACACGGTTTAGTTGTTATACTTTTAGCTGTTCCATATGTATGGTTTGGTGGTGTGTGAAGTCACAGAACTCTGTGTGGTTTCGTGTGACGTGTACGCTGTGTCTGGTGAGGTTGTTTCGGAAGAGTGTACTGGTTTTCTCGATGCGAGGGACCAAGGCTTCTCGATCAACGGGTCTGTGTTAATGTGAAGGCTCTCGAGGGACCCTTCAACAGACTGGGAGGGGTGGACCATGCGTGGTGGCTCCTTGACCATGGACTAGAGCGGGTGGAACCGTAGATACATCTTGGTAGTCAAACGGACGCCACGATAGTTATATTTATTGCGTGTTCCATTTGATTGTTATCTCAATATTGCTATCTGTGCAAAATTACATTCATTCCCATTTCAATATCGCTATATGTGTGATAGATTCATAATTTCATACATCCCCATTTCAATATCGTTATATGAACGACATATTCATAATTTCATACATCCCCATTTCAATATCGTTATATGAACGACGGATTCATAAATTCATATTCCAACATCGCTTGTTAAATTGATAAATTGACGAGTTAACAGATTGATGGATAAATGAGTATTCTATTGATAAGTGCATAAATCACATGCTTTGGTCACCCTTGGTACTTAATAAGACTTTGTTTATATTGGGGTGTAAAGCATATACTCTTATTTGTCGATTGGTGATAGGATGCTATTCACGTTTGTTTAAAATTCCATTTGTTAAATCCATCTTTGATTTTCCTCGTTGAGTTACTTGTTGTTGATAGTTCCATGTTAGGAACTTTATAATTTTCCTTATCTTTTTGTTATAATGGTGTCAGATTTGTTCATCTTTAAATTGCGTTTATAAATAAACATCTTATTAACGCAGTTGCTTTCGGTGTCTTCACTAATCCAGTCCCAACCCGGCTTCATCCTGTGACAAATGGTGTCAGAAGTGGGATCATTGGATTAGTGGGAACACGGACGTTAGTTTGCATAGGTCTTGACTCCGGTAAGATTTTTTTTTTAGTTATTTATTTCAGATTGTGACCTTCCTGACAAGAACTAATTCAGGCGGGTGAGTGAATACCTCACTCATATTTTGTTTTATTTACCATTTGTTTGTCATATATACATATTGCATATATTTGGAGAAGGGATATACGGTTGGTTCGTGTAGTCCTAAAAATTGTATGTGTTATATGATAGTGCACTTAGGATTGGTGATCTTATCAACAGTATTTATCATGTCGTCACTCAAAGATCTAGTGGAGTTGGGTAAACAGTTTGGGTATGAGGGGGAGGCCCTTAGAAAATTCGTTCAGGAGGAGCAGTCTCGGGAAAGGGATCAAAGATTAAAGGAGAGAGATATAGAAAGGGAAAAGTTAGAACTGGAGAAGCAGGCTGATAGGGAAAGAAGGGAATATGAGAAGGAAAAGTTAGAATTAGACAAGCAAGCCGAGGAAAGAAAGATAGCATTTAAAAGGGAGAAGATGGAATTTGGGAAGGAGAAGATAGAACTAGAGAAGCAGGCAGAGAAGGAAAGGATAGGTTGGGAAAGGGAAGCAGAAAGGGAAAGAATAGAGAGGGAGAAACAAGCAAAGTTAGAAGCCATTGAGTTAGAAGACAGGAATATGGAGAAAGAACATAGAAGGAAATTTGAATTATTAGAGGCTAAGAAAGATGGTCAACAAGAATCAAAGTTAAGAGGCCCTAAATTACCCCCTTTCGAAGATGACAAAGATAACTTAGATAGTTATTTACATAGGTTTGAGCGATATGCTACCATCCAAAAGTGGAAAAAAAGATGATTGGTCGCTCCATCTCATCGCGTTACTTAAAGGTAAAGCGCTAGATGTATATTCGCGTCTACCCGTGGACGAGGCATTGAACTATGACGCGTTAAGAGAGGCACTCCTTAAGAGATACGAGTTGACAGAACAAGGGTTCCGCAAAAAATTTAAATATAGTAAACCCGAGAAAGGCGAGACATTCACCCAGTTCGCCAGTAGGACGGGGAATTATTTCCAGCGTTGGGTTGAATGTGGTAAGATCCAAAAAACGTTTGAGGGTCTTACCGATTTTCTACTTAGGGACCAGCTGTTAAACACTTGTGGTAGGGAATTGTACTTGTTCCTGAGGGAAAAGTACTTCAATAATATCTCAGATATGGCTACTCAGGCAGACTATTTCGCCGAAGCTCGGGGAGGTACCCAGAATGTGATCTCAAGGGATAACAAGGGAGGTAATCAAGGAAAAGATCAGAGACCCAGAGAACCCGAGAAACTTGGTACACATAAAGGTGGAAACTTTCAATCTGGGAAGGGTACGAATCGTAGGGATAGACAATGTTTTACCTGTAAGGAATGGGGTCACATCACGCCCGATTGTCCGAAAAGGAAGGGGTTTGTCCAGAGGGTCGCGGTTGCTATCGAAAGCAGAGCATGGTCAGGGGGCGGTAAGCGCGATGATTTTCCGCGTGATAATTCAGGGACTAATAACGTGAATACGGTGTACGAATCCGCAGCGCGTGCGCAGATCGGTCGTGATGTTATTCAGTCGATCGGCACTTGTCTTTTTCCCGAGGCGAGAGTACCGACTGCTACTGGTACCGCCAACGGTCAAGAAGTCACGGTCTTACGCGACACCGGGTGCACGGGCGTCGTAGTAAAGCGGAGTCTCGTTAGGGATGACCAAATGCTTGGTTGGAAATCCCCGTGCATGTTATTAGATCAAACGATTGATCGCGTTCCCGTCGCGAGAATAGAAATCGAGACGCCTTTTCTGACCGGAACCGTAGAAGCTCTGTGTATGGAAAATCCCATATACGACTTAACTATCGGAAATGTCGAGGGATCCAGACACCCAACTCTCTGATTTCCGGTTTCCCATTGTACAAGCGGTCGAAACTAGGGCACAGGCGCAGGCGGATAAAAAGCCGATACCTAAGTTAAAAGTTCCGGAAGCCGTGACTGATATCTCGCGCGATGAATTTACGCGTGAGCAGAGGCAGGACGCGTCCTTGAGCGCGACCGCGGAGAGGATCATGTCCGGTACCGCGAAACATTGTAAAGGCGGGGCAAGTTTGAAATTTGTACGTAGGGAAGGTTTAATGTACAGGCAATTTACCACGTTGGATGGTAGAAAGTATTTCCAACTGGTTGTCCCCCAGAAATTCAGGTCCCGTATTCTCAGAGTAGCGCACGAGTCCGGTAGTGCAGGTCACTTGAGTAGGAAGAGGACGACTGACAAAGTGTTGAGAGAATTTTATTGGCCAGGTGTAAATAGTGATATAGCACGATTCTGTCGTTCGTGTGATTTATGCCATAAAACTGTTGAAAAGGGCGTTTTGAACGTCGTATGTATTGCGGTCATAGAAGACGAGTCGAGTGACCCCAAGACAGAAATTCCCCTCGAGTACCTCATGGTTGTAGGAAATGAGGGAATAGATATGGTCAGCGTGTGCCCGGAATTACCTGAAGGTCAGCGTCAGCAAGTCAGGGAAATTTTAAGTAAGTACCCAGACGTATTTACAGATCGACCAGGTAATACTGGATTAATAACGCACGAAATAAACTTGAATACCTCGGAGCCAATCAGAATAAAGGGATATCCAATACCCTTTAACGCACGGGAGACAATCGATGAGGAAGTAGGTAAAATGTTAGACCTGGGAGTGATTGAACCCTCAAACTCCCCCTATTCTTCCCCCGTGGTATTGGTTAGAAAGAAAGACGGAACTAATCGATTTTGTATAGACTTTCGACAACTAAATAAAGTCACCGTGTTTGATGCTGAACCGATGCCAGACATGGAGGGCTTGTTTTCAAAATTGGCAGGGCACCAGTACATTTCTAAATTAGATCTAACAAAAGGTTATTGGCAGGTGCCCATCGCTGAAAATGCTCGCGTATTAACGGCATTCGCGACCCCTAAAGGTCTTTTCCAGTTTAAGGTTATGCCTTTTGGTTTGGTTAACGCCGGTGCGTCGTGCGTGCGTCTTATGCGAAAATTGTTGAAAGGCACGAACAACGTAGATAGTTTTGTCGACGATATTCTAGTATATACACATACCTGGGAAGAGCATGTTAGGGCATTAGTCGATCTGTTCGATAGACTCCGCAAGGCAAATCTCACAGCGAGACCCTCAAAGTGTAGCATAGCATATTCTAACTTGGAATGCTTGGGCCATCTAGTAAATGGGTCAGGGCAGTTAAAACCCCACCCTGATAAAATTGACGCGATTAAAGACGCTCCTAGGCCAGAAACCAAGAAACAGATACGATCGTTTCTTGGATTGATAGGTTTTTATAGGAAGTTCGTTCCGAATTTCGCCGCTATAGCTGGTCCATTGACGGATTTGACTAGGAAAGGGCAGCCAAATAAAGTTTCTTGGGGTTTATGCCAAGAGAAAGCTTTTAACGCCCTTAAGGCAAGATTGATCAGTGCACCGATCCTAAAGTTGCCAGAATTAAATAGATCGTTCATATTGAGAACTGATGCATCCGACACGGGCTTAGGAGCAGTTTTGCTACAGGAGCAAGACGGGGTATAGTTACCCATAGCTTATGCTAGTAGGAAATTGCTGCCTAGGGAGCAAAACTACTCCGTGATCGAAAAGGAGTGCTTGGCACTGGTGTGGGGTGTAGGTAAATTCCACACGTACCTTTTCGGAAGGGAATTTGTCCTTGAAACGGACCATCAGCCTCTCATATATTTGAACAAGGCAAAAGTTGCCAACGCAAGATTGATGCGTTGGGCATTGACTCTGCAGCCATATCGTTTCCGGATCGAAGCAATCAGAGGGTCGGAAAATGTAGGGGCCGATTATTTAAGCAGAGTGTGATTTGCAGTTTTTTTTTTCCTACCATGATATTCTGGTAATGTAAATAATACGTTTCAGTTTGTATTTTTGCAAAATTCCGTGATTTTCTAAAAGTGCTTCCACTTTTTTTTAAGGGGGGAGGTATTGTCACGGAATTGTATGGTTTATATCAATATGTATATGTGATCAAAGATGTATTCGGGTTTCGTTTCCGACTAGAGCGTTACTCGGGGGTTGTTTATTTTTTTCGGCTCTAGTTATTTTGAAATACTGAGCGCGATTCACCCCATGCTGCACGTGCAAATTGCCTGCAGTGAAAACTCACGTACCTAGCTGCTGCGCATATCTGTCACAGCTAGAGTACATATAGAGCGAATTCTCTATAAACAAATTACACTACGATGAGTCTTGTCAGAAAGCCAACCTCTTTACGGGAGCAAAACTTCAGCTGTAGAGGTATGTGAAATTTAAGATTGTATTCTTTATCACTATTCGTTTTATATGACATAATTGTTTCATATATTAGATGTTTTAGAATTTATTCTAAATTCTACAGAGAGTCAATACCTAGGTCATACAACGCCATGATATTAGAAATCCTATAGGCTGGTTCAAGTTAGCTATTTGTTGTAACTGAACAGACGGGTATTATTTAATTATACGCGGCATGCATTGAATGATTAATGTAATGTGTAACGAGGCGTAATTCATGTGCGCGCATGCGCAACATATATCAATACAAAAGTACTAACCGTGTCATATGTACTACACGGTTTAGTTGTTATACTTTTAGCTGTTCCATATGTATGGTTTGGTGGTGTGTGAAGTCACAGAACTCTGTGTGGTTTCGTGTGACGTGTACGCTGTGTCTGGTGAGGTTGTTTCGGAAGAGTGTACTGGTTTTCTCGATGCGAGGGACCAAGGCTTCTCGATCAACGGGTCTGTGTTAATGTGAAGGCTCTCGAGGGACCCTTCAACAGACTGGGAGGGGTGGACCATGCGTGGTGGCTCCTTGACCATGGACTAGAGCGGGTGGAACCGTAGATACATCTTGGTAGTCAAACGGACGCCACGATAGTTATATTTATTGCGTGTTCCATTTGATTGTTATCTCAATATTGCTATCTGTGCAAAATTACATTCATTCCCATTTCAATATCGCTATATGTGTGATAGATTCATAATTTCATACATCCCCATTTCAATATCGTTATATGAACGACATATTCATAATTTCATACATCCCCATTTCAATATCGTTATATGAACGACGGATTCATAAATGCATATTCCAACATCGCTTGTTAAATTGATAAATTGACGAGTTAACAGATTGATGGATAAATGAGTATTCTATTGATAAGTGCATAAATCACACGCTTTGGTCACCCTTGGTACTTAATAAGACCTTGTTTATATTGGGGTGTAAATCATATACTCTTATTTGTCGATTGGTGATAGGATGCTATTCACGTTTGTTTAAAATTCCATTTGTTAAATCCATCTTTGATTTTCCTCGTTGAGTTACTTGTTGTTGATAGTTCCATGTTAGGAACTTTATAATTTTCCTTATCTTTTTGTTATAATGGTGTCAGATTTGTTCATCTTTAAATTGCGTTTATAAATAAACATCTTATTAACGCAGTTGCTTTCGGTGTCTTCACTAATCCAGTCCCAACCCGGCTTCATCCTGTGACAGTGTGTGTGTGTGTGATGTTGATGTATTTCCCGCATGACTTCGAATCTGAGGTTAGGTTTCCAATCATGTTATTGACGTAGTTACGTCAATTTTTAACATTTTGTTTAATTTCAGCTCTTGGCCGTTTCCATTTTGTTCTACTTTTTAACTACCGGTACACTTACATACATACGAACATACCATCTCACACACAAGGATTGGAGTATATATGCACACAATGTGTACTTATATACACACAAACATACTATCACACACAAAGGGTAGGAAGTATTTATAGACACACTACTATACCTCGCACACATACAAACACACGAGAGAAGAGGTAAAGGGGTTTTCAGTTTTGTTTTTTTGCGGGGAAGACATAGACATACACAAAATATAAAACACACAAGAATTGGCATTTGATTGGTATATCTTTTTTCTAGTGATATGGGTGGCCCTGAAAAAGCGCCGTTAGGTTTTACCACAGTGGCTATTCTCCCTTAGTGGTTGTACCTCTCGGGTCGGGCTTATAAGTCCGCACATCATTGCCCCCAGTTCTTCCCATTTTTCTTCCACGATGTCTTGGTGGAAACCACGAACCTAAGGCTTGTTGGCCTCCTCCGCAGGCATCCATTCTGCAAAATTGTTCGCAGATTTTCATCCAGTTCTTATTGAACCCGTTGAATTCCCTCTTTTTTCTCCTTTTCCCCTCTCCCTCTTTTCATGCTTCTTGACCCTTCTTTCCTCAGCCGACACTGCTTTGATCTGTAAAACTTCCTCGTCCATCAACTCTCTGACGAACTGTTAAGCAATTCTCAGAGAGGTGACTTCCATCTTTAACTGTCTCGTGTGGGGGTAGCACTCCATCTCCTCCACCCTACCAAGGAGGTACTGAACGTGTTCCATCAAACTGATCGCCTTCATCAACTTGCCCACCTTGCAATGATCTGCCATTCTTCCTTCTCGTCTGGTCGACGATGAATAGCATGATTGGTGAATGAACTGCTTTATGTGCTTGAAGCACAGATGTGAAGGAAAACAACACTCGCACAGAAGAACAATTGAACAGAAATCGCGCGTATCTAAAAGAAAACCACTTTTCTGATTTTTTTTACATATGTTTACACAAGGGTAAGGGAGTGTTAATAGCACTCTATACCCACACAAACACATAATATACAAAAAAAAAAAACATTTTATAAGGGAAGAGGTTTTAAGTTTTTTTGGCGAAAGACAAAGACATGCACAAACACAAACATACAAACACAAATTATGTTGGCAAAATGATTAGTATCTCTCTTTTCTTGAGATGTGGGTGGCCGTTTTGGTTTGGTGACTGGTCCAGGATTTTAGCGCCTGGCAGGATTGCCACATCTCACCATTGGCTTCACCGTACCACAGGAACCCTTTTTGTGAAGGACAAAGAGAAGTTCTCTGTGTCCATTCTGCACTTCACCTCTTCTCGACCCTCATGCTGATGTTGCTGCTGTTGTTGCCATCTAAGATATTCATGATATCTAAGATGCTATCCCTGTCTTTTTTCTTTCCCATTCTTCTTTCTCCCTGATAATTTCCTCTTGAATCACGTCTTCTAAGAGTTCTTGGGTCATTTCCAAGAAGATGGGGGTCTTTTTGTCCGTCTTATTCTGAAGGTAAGGGTGTCTGACCCTGTGCATGTGCACCTGGGCTTCACTGAGTTTTGCCACTCATTTTGTGTTTGGTTGACAAATCAACAATTGGTGACAAGACTGGTGAACGCACCGCTTTAAATGGGGAAAAGCACAGGCATGAAGACCCCCCCCCTCCCGCTTCGGTAAAGACGGACCTGAAAGAAAACATGACCAATGACCAAGATACATAGAGAGAAATGTGAAGTGCATGTCAATACAATTTGTTTTCAATAAATAAAAATTAAGACACCATTTTGTTTCTTCAAAATTCAACATATTTAATAATAAGAAGAAGAATCTTCTCTAACTCAAAACAGGAACACAATCGGGAAAATTTTAAACACGAGTGTATTTACAAGGTTGACAAGTCTGGTTGAAATTGGTGTGTCAGCTGAAAATAGCAATTACCGACTGACACCAGATGATGCACGCCGGACGTAGGGCAATACCAAAAGCATGGACAAAGGGCATTAATAGCAAAAGGTCACTTGGCCAACAGCCAGGTGAGCTAAAACAGGGGTTTCTCCAAGCAAATGATGCTCCACTGGCTGAATTAAATTTCCAGGAACCAAAGACTGTTTCTTTTTTTTAAAACTGCTGGGTGTGGAAACTATCTTTGATATTTTGGAGGAAAAACATGATTTTCAAAATGGCCACAGTGGCAACCATATTGGATGCAAGATTGGCACCATTTTTTATATTAAGTCTTTTGGTGTAAACCCTATGTCGATATGACCATTCATTCAGGAGGAGTAGAGATGAAATGTTTTTCAAGATGGTCGTTGTAGCAACCATATTGACTGTAAGATTTGCATCATTTTGGACCAACCAGACATCATAAGAAGTCTTTTGGTGAAAACCCCATGCTGATAAGACCATCCATTCAGAAGTAGTAGTGATTACAAGACTTTTAAGACGGCCACCATGGTGGACATATTGTACATCAGATCAGAATCGTTTACACTTTGGAACAACTAGACACCACAAGAAAGTCTACTAGTGAAAACCCCATGTCGATATGACTTTCCGTTTAGCAGAGGATTCAATAACAAGATTTTATGATGGCTGCCATGGTGGCCAACGTGGATGTCAGCTCTGCAACATTTTCATTTATGACCACTGTTACGGAATTATATATCATTTTTCTTTTAATAATGGTATAGTTTATTAGTTTGTGATCTCTGTTCTTAGTCTAACAGCTGTCGTCATACAGAAAGTAAACATACGGTATTTCAATGTGACTCAGTTCATTAGGTCGTGGGAAGAATTGTCGATTGTAACAGTATATCACGTGATTTAACGCGTGAAGGTTGAACTTCTGACCTAGATTCTAATAGTCAATACTTTATTGACTGGTAAAAACGTTAGTGTAAAAGCACTTTGGCGATGTCACGCATAACATAATTTCTGATTAGTTCAGAGAAGGTAGTTTTCTAGAAGGATTAGATTGTTTTTAAGTCGCAATACAGTTAAATTGGTTTTTCCTTATTCTGTTTTGCGCAGTAAGAGACTATATAATAGGATTTATAGCAGCATTCTAGCATTCTTCATAGCTACACTGGATTGAGAGGTCATAAACGAATTTGGTTCATTTTGTGTGTGGATATTCTACTTTTGTGAAATATCAGTATACAGCACATTCTGGATCAGTACTGTTTCTTAAACTTTAATAATTATACAGCTCCGTGGAATTATCGGAAACATTTCTAGAACTTGTGTTATTCCAAATTCACAAGGACTATTTTGAATTTATAAAACTTGGATATACTTGATTCTTATTAACACATCAGTACAGCAAAGGTTTCATTCGGAAACTACTTCATTCCGAATATTTGGATTAATTTCCGGATCAGTGAACTTTAGAACAATTTAGGACTTTTAAGGATATTCTATACTGTAAGTTATTTTTAATTCTTTCACTTTGATTGTTTGTTTAAATATTTTAATATTTTAAGAAATTAAATATTTGTATTTTAAATCTTGAAAGCTCGTTTGAGTAATTTCTTTTGTTACATTACCCCTAGTCATAACACCACTAAAAGCCATTTGGTGAAAACCAAATGTCAATATGACCATCCATTCAGGAGAATGATAACAAAGTTTTCAAAATGGCTACAATGGCAGTCATGTTGAAAGTAAGATCGGCACCATTTGCATTTGTACCAGCTAGACTTGATAAAAGTCATCTGGTGCAAACCCGATGTCGATATGGCTTTCCCTTAATGAGATGGTAGTAACAAGATTTTCAAGATGGCTGCCATGACAGTCACATTTGATATCAGATCAGCACCATTTTCATTTAGGATAAAGTAGTCAAAATAAATAGTCTGTTGGTCAAAAACCATATGCTAATATGACCATCCATACAGTAGTAGTAACAATAAGATTTTCAAGATGGCAGCCATATTGGATGTCAGATCTGCACACCTTTAATTTAGGACCGACTAGATATCATAAACATCTTCTGATGAGAACCTCAAGTCACTAGGCCTTTCTGTTCAGGAGGAGCAGCAATAACAATTAATGAATGAATCACCAAGAAATTGCATTGCAAGGACAACAATTCCAATTCAACTAGTCAGGGCAAGTAAAGATAGTTGGCAGACAAGAGAAATCTTGTATGAATTGTTCAGCTTTTATATTGGGATTATAAACATAACTTTAATAACATTTCCCTTTTATCATTTGTGCTAGGCTACGCGCTAACAGATCTTAAAAATTACCCACCCCAACACATTGGTTCAAAACCTAGAACAATAAGTCACATTTCGATTCACATGAAAAATAATATGCATGAAAATAAGTGCTGAGGTGGAAAGATTAAAATTCCTAAACTTACAAACACTGCAAGGAACTACAAAATTTACAATTCCTGCAATTGCAATCACTATGGGAAATAAGGTAAATTTGTACATAATGAGCACAAAATAAACACTGTTCCAGGTTTGCAAGCTCTGATGTAAATATGACCAGTACTGTAAACTTTATTCATAGCCTAATACGGCAAAATCTAGAAATGTTGTTTTCTGATATCCGATTTTGACTGATAAATATATCGTTCAATAGCTTTTGTTTTTATTTTTGTCATTCCCAATGCAATAAATTTTCCAATTAAAGACTACTTTATCAGAAAATTTTGCAGAACGCCCCGTCTC
Organism: Margaritifera margaritifera; assembly: GCA_029931535.1. Classification (NCBI taxonomy): domain Eukaryota; kingdom Metazoa; phylum Mollusca; class Bivalvia; order Unionida; family Margaritiferidae; genus Margaritifera; species Margaritifera margaritifera. The sequence goes on from JAQPZY010000777.1 coordinate 268,190, forward strand.
TACTGCACTGTAGTCGTTTTTAAAAAAATTATTAGCAAAGATACTTAAGAAATAAAACAGGTCATTGTATCCAGCTTTTACAATATGTTAATATATAGGTGTGTATAAAAATGAATACACTAAGAACAAGTCATGGTTGTGCAAGCAAAAGATTAAGACAAATGGAGTTAACGACTCAGGGTACCAATTAAACTTTTGTCAATGATGTGACATGCTCCTTGAAGAAGAATGCTTCTATCAAGTTTTATAACTGCATACAACAGTTTAAGTGAACAAAAGATTGAGATCAATGATTTTTTGATAAATGGAACATAATAGGTCATTGTGACCTACTTTTACCAGTGATGAAAGTACATAATGATGAGTCATGACTTTTACACAATAGTGTCAATGAAACGAAGCTTATTTTAATTTTGTCAAAAGTTACAAGATAAACATGAGTGAATGTTAAAAAGTAGGTTGCTTCATCAGACTTTTGTTACTAATGGGTACAGCTGATCACGATAAAGAAAAAACAGTTTCATGTTTGAACATGCAACAATATCAGAGATCCTAGAAAGTTAGCTTAATGCAAAAAATGAACATAATTAACAGAACCTGAAATGTAGGTAAATGGCCTACTTTTTGTAGATAGGTAAAAAAAACTCTTGAGATGAATATTCCCATTAAGTTTCATGACTGTATATTCAACATTGTGAGGAATAATTAGCTACAGACAGCCAAATTTATGTTTTCATGGGAGCACAAGACCAGATCTTTGTGACTAACTTTTGCCAGTTTGATTACTGTTAGGATGACTGTACAACAAGAGTTGCAGATTAAGCAGAGTCAAACGTGAAGAACAAAAATCAATGTTCATGTCTTTGTTGGTGCCATTGGCAAAGTGACGCCTATGCCTTGATTTGGGCTTCACAGGCAATATAAAATAAAATAAATTTCATCATACTTCAGGTGCAAACAAGTTTCATCATACTTCAGGTGCAATCAAACAAGTTTCATCATACTTCAGGTGCAAACAAGTTTCATCATACATCAGGTGCAAGCAAACAAGTTTCATCATACTTCAGGTGCAAACGCAAATAAGCTTCATCATACTTCAGGTGCAAACTGGTAAACACCCATACAGGACAAGCATATACGATCTTTATCAGTTGATTTTCTAAACAAGATACATGTTTGAAATCAACAGTTACATGAAACGACATCAAACTGATGATATTATGTTAATGCTGTTGCTGCAAGGTGACATTTTGAAAATAAACGTGGCCAGTCATGTTAAGCAATATCTGCCTGTACATAATAATAATAATAATAATAATGATGAGGACTTTGTATAGCGCCTAATCTTTAGAAGCTCTAAGCGCTTTACAACATTATATAACACCTAAAAAGAAAAACATATATAATGATATGATTACGAAAAGAAAGAAAAAACAAACACCATGAAATTAGAAAACAAAAACATACTGAAAATAGTTAAGGTAAGAAAACATTAAGTCTTTAGGTCTATTCTTGCAGTCGAAATATGTGCGTTTTAAGAGCACTCTTGAATGAGATCACTGTGTCTTTGTGTCTAAGTTCAGTGAGCAATTCGTTCCACGTTGCTGGGCCCTGGTATGCAAAAGAACGTTGTCCGTATGACTTCATTTTGGTATTGGGAATAATGAGAATACGGGTGTCGGAAGAGGAGCGTAAGTATCTTGCTGGTGTGTACACATGGGTGAGGTGAGATAGGTATGTTGGACTGGTGCCAGTCAGTGAAACGTAGCACAGAGAACACATTTTGTGTTTGATTCTGGATCGAATGGGTAGCCAGTGAAGGGTACAGAGCAGGGGAGAGGTGTGCTCTGTTCGTGGCACTCGAAGAATGATCCGAGCCGCTGTGTTTTGAACTTTTTGAAGTTTCTGGAGTAGATACTGAGATGAACCAGATAGAATTGAGTTACAATAGTCCAGTCTTGAAAGTACTAAGGAACACACAAGTGTTTTAGTGGAATCAACTGAAAGATAATTGCGAATGGAGCTGATCCGTCTCAGCTCAAGGTATGCAGCCTTGCATATGTTCATGACATGCTGGTGCAATGAGAGTGTACTGTCTAGAGTAACACCTAGGTTTCGTACTGACTGTGTGAATTTAATGTTGGTGTTGCTGATATTTATTGTTTGAGGTATAGGATGTGAATGAGAAAGTCTTTGTGTGGTAATCATAATGGATTCAGTTTTATCATCATTCATCTGCAGCTTGTTACATGTCATCCATGATTTCACATCGGAAATACACCTCTCTACACCTTGGATGGTAGCGTCAACTTCAGTTGGGTGGCTAGATTTGTATATTTGGGTGTCATCAGCGTACAATTGGCGAGACACTGGATGACGATCTATGACACTTGAGAGCGGCTGAGTGTATAGAATGAAGAGAACAGGTCCAGGAACAGAACCCTGTGGAACGCCAAAACATAAATCAACTGGGCCTGAGTGTTTTCCATTTGCGGACACAATTTGTGTCCTGTTGGCCAATTTGGACTTGAACCATAGTAAGGTTGTATCGTGAATGCCAAATACATGATGGAGACGGTGAAGCAATATATCATGGTCTATTGTATCAAATGCTGCAGACAAGTCAAGGAGGGTGAGGACTGTAATCTTTCCACTATCCAAAGCAGAGAGAAGGTCGTTAATTACTTTCAGAAGGGTAGTTTCGGTACTGTGGTGAGGGCGATAGGCAGACTATACATCGCTAAAAAGGATGTTTGAATTCAGATGAGATACAAGTTGGGATAGAACAACTTTTTCTAAGATTTTTGACATGAATGGGAGGTTAGAAACAGGGCGGTAGTTCTTTAAATCGTTATGGTCAAGTGTTGGTTTCTTCAGCAGAGGCTTTACAATGGCAGTTTTGAAACATGATAGGAATTCCCCGGATGAGAGAGAAGTATTAATAACATCAGTTAGTGAAGGCAATATTGGATCTAAGCACTCAAGTAGCAGTGATGTCGGAATCGGATCAAGTTCACATGACTTTGGGGCACTCTTCATCATGATTGTACGCACTAAATCCATAGAGACCGATTCAAATGCTGCTAACGGCTGCCGCTGAAATTCTGTATCGCAACTGTATGGTGACGACGACTCAATTGAAATTATGTCAAGCTTATCTCTAATGGTTTGTACTTTGTCACGGAAGAAATTTGCAAACTGGTCCGGAAGGTCGACTGGAGAGAAGGTAGTTGGAAGTGGTGTACATTTGTTCCTTGACATTAGCTGGTTAGCAATCTCGAAGAGCTCTTTGCAGCTGGAACTTTCAGTGATCTTAGTACTGTAGTGGGCTGATTTCGCTGCATGGACTATGTTTGTGACATTCTTCTTAGTGGCTTCATAGATTTGCTTATGAATAATGAGTCTGGTGGAAACCCAAAGCCTCTCAGCCTTACGGCGGTCTCTTTTAGCAGTGCGAAGCTGGTCCCTAACACTGCTATACCACGGAGAACACTTTTTAATTGATACTCTGCACTTGGTTGCTGGGGCATGTTTGTCAAGCATTGAACGCAGGCAGTTATCAAGTTGTTCTGCTGTAGGAGGTAGCAAAGTTGTTAGGATTGCTTGGATGTCATGCATTAGTTGAGTTCTATTTATCATACGGAGGTTTCCCTTAGTAGCAAATAAAGGTGGAGGGTTAGGGACTGATACGTCAAGATGGCATATAATGCAGAGGTGATATGATGCAAGTTCGTGGGACACCAGGGAGGACTGTAGAATATTATCATCAGGTCTATAAAGAATCCAGTCTAAAATGTGACCATGTTTATGGGTGGGTTGGCTAACTGACTGTTTGAGGTTGAAAACGTGAATGGAATCTAGCAGTTTTGATGTGTATGGGTTTCCAGGACAGTCAAAGTGAAAGTTGAAATCTCCAAGAATAATCAGGTTGCCACCAATCGAATTTCCGTACTCTAGGAGATTCGGAAACTGCTCCAAAAAGAGAGATTCAGTCAGCTTGTTTTTTCTACTAGGAGGAGGGCGGTAGAGGCAGAAAAAAATGACTGACCTTTGTTCCAGTGCGAGTGTTGTTTGGACTAGTTCAAACGATGTGTAGTTGAAATTGAATATTGTCGTGTTATTGAGACGGTTGATCATGGAGTTCTTTGCGATGATCGCAATTCCACCTCCGCGGGAGTGGCGGGGGAACGACTTGATGGAGTAACCGGGGGGTGTTAGATCCGCGCACTTGGGCTCATCGCCTGATGTTTTTAGCCATGTTTCTGTCAGGACAAAGACGTCGATATTGTGATCGTTGATAAAATTAACTATTTCTGTGCGCTTTTCCGGTGGTCCTACTGATTGGGCATTGAATAATGCGATGCGTAGTGGTATCTCTTGGATAGTTGACACAAAGGTTGACGATTTAAGAGGAATTTGAATTAGGTTATCTAAATTAACGGCCGAGTTTTCAAATTGGTGTGCCGGAAATGGCGAAAGGGAGATAACTGGAATTCTTCTTCCTGTTCTACGCCGGCCAGATTTAAAACAACGTTTCTTTTTTCGCCTCCGTTTACATTTAAGTAATGATGAATGTAGTCCCAGGTCGTTTAGTCTAGTGCACAATGTAGTGTGGAGAGCCAAGGAGTGGTCGTTTAAAGCAATTAATGAGGATCTGTCATAGCGTAAACGGGTGGACTGGCGAGTAGCACGTGATGGCGGTATGTTCAACAACAAAGGAAGTTGTAGCAGTGGTGCAAGACGGCCGAGAAAAAGTCTAATAGTTCTCGTTTCCAAGACAAGATGATGAAGAAACACATTCCAACAGAACAGCCAATGCATGATGAACAAAATAACCTAGACGAAGACAGACAACAAGCACATAAATCACGAAAAACGGCACAAAAATCCGGAGCAGCTGCCTCAAGCCTGTTAAGCGATAGCGGCCATCATGCCCATAGTATTTCCTCAAAACAGTGCAGTTTAAAGACTGTACAACTGACCATGCATTTAGAATAAGAGCAATACAAACACATTTATAGTAAAATTATATGATAGAGCCCCATGCATTCCATCTCCACCTTAAGCAAAATCTTCATTTTACCTAATGGTACAAAAATTCAGTGTAAAACTGTTATTAACTCATTAAACCCTAGCGCCACGTTTACGCGTCATGAGGTTGTACCCTACTTCAGAGCTCTGTAACGTGAACATCATTTAGGATCCACTAAAGAGGATGGTATTTCAGGAAAGTAGACGGATGTAGCTCTACAGATGTAGCTCTACAATGATACCAAATAATGTCGACTTTCTACTCGCATTAAAAAATACAGCGAAAAAAATTCATTTTTTGAGACCCGATTTGTTTTAGGTCGGAAATTGCCAGTTCGGGAACCGGAGTTTGTGTCCGGATTTTTGACTTTTCGGCCTTAGATTTAAAGCAGACCGGTCCGAACTGCACACAGACAGATGAACCTTTGCAAAAAGTAGGATAAGTTTGAGATTTGGAGTAAAAAAGGGGCCAGGACACAAAAATCGGGGATCCAATACGAAAAAGAAAGAAAAAAGAAAAGAAAAGAAGTCCAACTTTTACCCTGCTGCACGTGCCATTAACAAACAATGTTTCTGATACACCTAAGCATCCGGCTAAACGAAAAACTTTCTTAAGCAGATGTGTTTTGCTGCATTCAGAGTAACCACAAAAATGCGTTTCCTACCCCCATTTCAGGCGAAAATGAAAAGAATCTTCCGGGGTTAATGAGTTAAATGTAAATACTATATTTAAGATGAAAACATAGTTAAAAATGTTAAAGAATCATACATAATGCCTCATTTCACATAAGATTATTAAAATGATAACATTTTTGTTTATTAAGCTCAGGTTGACACAACAATGAATCTATTCAACTGGTTTTAAATATTTTGTGTGAAAAAAGTCAAATATAATGTTCCTTTTGTCACGTTATTAAACAATATTTTTTTTACTTGCACACAATAATTATGCCATGGATGACTATACTTCAATTAGAACATTTTGATGTATTGTTTAGGTTGAATTCATCTGGATCAAGGCGATATTCAATCCAAAACTTTGCCTCATCCCTTGGTGAATGTTTTTTTTCTAAAAAAAATAGACAGATAATAATTTCTCGTTCTGATTATATAACAACAATGCAATTAGATCCTAAAAAGCATGCACATACTGTGTCGAACTGTTAAATTTGGTAAAGTGCAGGACCCAATATTAAGCATATACATGTATAAAACATAAGCACACATAGACATTCTATATTGACACAAGCAAGTGACTCTACACAGTTCATATTTTTGTCTTGTCTTTTTCTGAGAAAATCGGAAACATAGTGATCACTGTCATGTGACATCATCATCATCAACTCTATGTTGAAGTTTTTGTGCAATACCAAATCACTAAAACCAGTAATACAAACTTCATGAAACTTGCTATATTTAACGTTTAGTGAGTAACAAATACTTTCCCTTTATCGTCATGAATCCACATTTGGGGTGGTGGGGCGAGAGTGGTAGGGGTGATTAAAGGTAACCTCCTATTATGTACACATTACAATATAATTTAACTCTAATTTGAAGTTTTCGTGCATGTCCACAACTCATAAACTTTGTATAATCAAATGTTTAAGTAGTGTCATTTGTTAATCACTGTTCATTCACCGACTCATTTCTACATATTTTGTTACAGTTCATGTTAATTTTACATTGTGATAAACTACAGTCCAATGGGCAAATGGAGACTGAACGTGTCTTTCAAATCTACACATTTATTAATTCCTTGTCATGAGCAAGGAATGCTCCATTTTACATAAAGGGGGATCATTTATAATATATTTCAAGAATGCTCCATCAAAGCTGTAGGAGGTGACAATATGATGAACTGGTGGATGGATGAAGGTGATCACAATATCGCCAATATTGTTTTAAACCAGAGTGTAATCAACGAGTACACAGTTCACCTCTGCTGTAAACATTAATTATCATGCATAAAATAAATTCGGATTAAAGTGATCTGTACAACAATAAGCTGGCCACTTTTGTAACTATAGTGACTTTTTTGCTTTTATCATAATATTTTCAGAAATTAGCTTTTTCATAAGGACATTATATCAAGTATTGCAGACCTGATAACACTAACAAGACCTCATTAAGGCAGTCTACATTTTTCCTTAGTATGTAACGAAATATCATGTTCTGTTATCTTCAAATTAGAAAACATACATTTGAAAAGTTCAGAAGTGTGATCTGATGCAATAAAGGCAACATCATTTTCAACTAAAAAGTTGGCAAAATACACTTAGACCTTAGTTACACCCAGTTCAGTTTCAGAAACTGCAGTTCAAAACCCAGTGGAGGTCAATGGCTTCTTTGCTATATCCCTCAAGTTCATGTAATATTTATTGCTTTCGTTCTGAACTTTCACATGGTAGTGGAATTCATATCTCCTGCCATGAGCAATACTCAAATCGACATATGATGTCCAATAAATGTACCTGGATAATTGCTGCCTTTCCTGCTTTCTTCACAATAAATCTGAATATTCCTTTTGATACTTATGTGCTGATTGTTTTAACCTTTGAAGAGGCTGTTCAGGACTCACGGTACTAATTATATGGAACAATGGGAACCAGTATAGAAATGGGTGAACATGGAGTAGATACATGTATGTTCTTGAGGGCCATGATTAGTTGAAAATAAAAAATAAAATTTTAGTAACATACCCCAAGGACGGACCTAAGCTCTGAATATATCTGATTCTGCTGCTTGGCATCCAATGTTTGTTTTATTTGACATCAGTCTTGTTATCAGCTAGTTCGATTTTTACTCATGTCAAATTTAATTGCTTTTAGACTCCCAGCTAACTGTCCAGTTATAAAGCCTCTATTTTGAGTTCTCTGTGCATACAAGCTAGCCTGTAAATTTGGGATTTCTATACTGTATTGGGCATACATACTTGATTGTAGGTCTATATTTTGTACCAAATGAGATTCGATGACTGTTGTTGTGATGTGTGTTTGATTGACAATCACTCCAAATATGTGGTATGAACAGTTTTGTAACTTTTTTGCAAGAATATTGACAATTTTAGCTTCAAGACACAGAGTATATGATATAATCAAGAATTCCAAGATGAAGAAATTGTAAGAATTCTATATTATTTGTATTCAGTGTTTTGCAATTTCAACTGCTGAATGTATCACATATATACACCTTCTATTGAGAGCTTTTTTTGATATACATGATATATATTTCTGTAATATAAATAGTTTTATATCATAGTAACTTCTAACTGTTCAGTATCGACTCAGTTTAAGATCAATAAATAACAGCGCTCTCTCCAAACATCTAATCCAGTCAGTTTCACACGCCTCCACAAATAAAGAAACACAGTGTACATGTCGCTTTATTTCTCATAAGTTGGTCATTTCTTCGTCAAATCACATAAAGGAAGAAATGTTTAAGGCATGATATTGTCTTTGAGTATTAAAATCAAGTTTTATAACACTTCATAATGTGTTCTATTGACAGCACATGAGTGCAGAAAAATTTTAATACTATGGCTTTTTCATGAACAACATTAACAACCAAAAGGGCTTGAAGTTAGTTAAAGATATTTAGCTTGTTCCGTACTAATTTTACTTTTCCTTATAGGCCGTAATGTGTGATAGAAGTTGGGGTCAAGATATGTGGGTATGAGATGGAAATGATTCTACAAGGCCAGACATATGATTAACCAATCTATCTATCTTATCATACCTTATATTATAACATACTTGTAATTCTTTACCACCTTGTAGCATGTTATGTTTATCGGTTCAAATTGGAATGTTGCGGAATTTAGAGTACGATAAATATGTTTAATAGCCGATTTGTGTTTTTCAGTTTCATCATAAATTATTCTGGCCATAATTTTGGGCTGCCACATTTTCAATATTTGGGTCAAAACGTCCCTGGAAAGTGTGGTAAAATCCAAGATTACCTCACTCAACTGAACACGTCTTGTGTTACAAGGAAGAAAAAATACACGGGTGGCTATGCGACTAAAGGCCAAACTCATGAAAGCCATTTGTCATGTTCCCCGATTCTCAGGTCCTTTAAAAAATACAATTATTCTATGTTATCCTCTTTAAAGTGATAAAGTTTGAAATTCGACCACTATATCACTTTTAATTATATAAGTATGGGCTATTCTGGTTATTTGAGGAATAAGGTGAAGTTAAGAGATAAGAAATCTGAGAAGGCCAAATTCTTGATTTTGACAACTACCGCAAAACTAAGTAGCTCATGTAAAACAGTCAACAAGTCCAGTTGTTCCAAGTTTACACTATCAGGTTCAAACCAGTAATTACTGAATGGTTTAAATCGAACAAAGACATCCTTAGAATGAATAGTCCCCTCTTATCTAACCTTTGTGCTCTCAACAAAGTTTTCACACAGGGAGAGAAAGTACTTCAATGTTTTAAACTTTGAAAAGGCACTGGTAGGTATTGTGGTCTCAAATGCAGACCTTGAAACTATATATTAAAGTAATATTACCAATATATCACTTTTAATTATATAAATATGGGCTGTTCTGGTAGTTCAAGAATAAGGTGAAGCTTGGAGATAAGGAATCTGAGAATGCCAAATTCTTGATTTTGACAACTACCCCTGTATATACTTAACTCAAGTTATACAGTCAACAAGGCCAATTGATTCTAAACTTTGCACTATCAGGTTGAACCCTGCAAATAACTGGGTGGTTTAGATTGAAACACAGACATCCTTGTAATGAATTGCCTTCTCTTGTCTAACCTTTGTGCTGTCAACAAAGTGTTATCACAGGAAAATAAAGTACTTCAATGATTTGAGTGCATAAAAGGCACTGGTAGGTTTCGTCCTTCCGAATACAGAATTGAAAATATATATATCAATGTTAAATTAGAATAGTTTTTTGTTCACCTTTATTAGTTTATAACATTGTAATGTAGAAATACAAGTGACCGAAGGTATATATTTGATCTTCCTTTGCCTCTTTCTTTCCTACTGTTTTTATAATCCGAAATAGTCATGTGCAGGTGTGTGCCATGATAACCTACCCTATTCTGAGCCTCACATACATTTTCTAAGTATTCTATTTATATACTACATGATACAACTAGGAAGTTTTAGTTAGTAACTGAACTTAAGTGTCATGCTGGCAGTGGCTTTCAAAGATTAAAGAGATGGGGGCTGACTACCAGTAAAAACTAATTTCCAAAACTGGATTGTAATTGATTTTTGAGTTTTGAAAAGCGACATATATTACAAATATTCTAGATTGAAAGAAACGATAAATTAAAATGTGAAATGCAGAATTAAAGTGTTATTTGTTAATATATAGAATATATTATTATTGAAAAGACCCCTTAATCTCCGGGGAATGTAGAGCTACATGACAATGCATGTTGTACTCTGTTAACTGCAGATATCTTCCTCGTTCTCGTGACCCACATTACTGAGGGTTAGGTCGGACTACCTTTAAACGCAAGAAGTACATGTATAATGAAATGTATCTGGGTTTAGTTTTGAAGAATAAATAATGTAAAGGTATCATGACAGAAACAAGGTGGAGACAGGTGGATGACATCAGGTTAACACGATTCCAATGCAGAAAATGAACTGGCATTTCAGATATTTATTATACCCACGTGTTCTCGCAACCTGGTCTGTTTTTATCTATTTTTTCATCCACTTATTTTTTTTCTTCTATTTATTCATTCACTTATTTATTTTTAAATCCACTTTACTACATTTTTAAACCAAGATAAAAATGCAGAAAATGACCTGGCATTTCAGATAAATTTATTAGACTCATGTGTTCTCGAAACCTGCTCTGTTATTGTCTATTAAATCATTCATTTATTTATCAGTCAACTGTATGATATAATTGTTGACCCTCGCCAGTTGTAACTAGTTAAGGTACATGCCCATGTAAATACTTTAAAAAGTAAAAGTATGGGAAGAAAGATCATCAAAAACTACTTAATGTTTCAGTGCCCCCCCCAAAAAAAATCCCCCCCCCCAAAAAAAAAAAAAATAAAAAAAACGAACCCCCCCCCCCCCAAACAAACAAACAACAGACTTTAAATGAACACACACCGCACACATATATGGAGAAGGAATGTCTTCATACAGATTATATAATTTTTCCATCGTCTTCTACTAAGAGTCGAACCCGGGTCGGCGGGTTACGGTACCATATATATTTAAGGATTGTATAATTTTTACCTTTATATTTTATTTTATATACATTAGACAGAATTTTAACATCTTTACCTTATATCTTTCATTTTGTAGTACCTCATGTTTCTATTTATTTGGAAGGGTTTATCTTTCTAACGTTTTGTGTGAAATTCTTCATTTTTACCTTTTTAGAACTTTGCTTTTAATTGGCACCATATAATCCTTATTGTGCTGATGTGCCATCATACATATCAACCTACATACATACATGCATACAAACGTACTGATTTTCAAGTTCTACTCCAGGTGCGTACCTACATGTCCCGAGGGCATGATCAAGGGGTCTCATTCTAAACGCTCAATCTGATATGTGTTGACGCTTCTTTTAACGATCGAACATAACCAGGACTAGGACATGATTGACTAACGATTCAGGAATTAGTTTTAAGTTGTCTAAAACTACAACCCTCTAGCTACACCAATGGGGACGGATCAAATTTCCGAAACTGGTATGTGCATTTTATAAATCTTTCCCAATCATTTCCGAAGCTTTAGACTTTATTTTCATTGGTGCTGAAGGAGTGTCACGTCATCACTCACGCGTACACAAGCACGAAAACACTCATGCACGCACTTCCCTGGATTGTCAATTCTTTTCTGTAAAGTTTCGATCCTAAAAGTAATAAAAATGTATAATTCTTACTTCGGTCGTGTAGGACAACATTATATCTGCCTTTTCTTGCAAAAGCGCAGGGATAAAAATACTGTCGCAGGATATATGTAAGTTAGTAATCTGCAGCAAATCGCTTCTCCCATTTATCCCCCGGATCTATCCCCCCACACGCCCATTATACATTTATGTAATAGTTCCTAACCCTACATGACGGATCGAGGGGAGATGGAGCAAGTTCAAAAGACTGTTGTGCAAATACATATTCCATACCGCACCATGTATACGTATTCTTGATTCTGTGCAGTATTTGCGATGGTATTGAGAAAATAACTTTACATTGCTTTATTTTTTTATATTATAATACAAAGTGCTTTACCGAATAAGTCGAGTTCTCCAGAGTCGAATAAGTATATCCTTTCAGATTTATGTAAAATATATTTCACAAAATTAAACACAATAATTACAATTCGTCAAATCACGAAAGCTGAATTATTTTGAACAAAAATTTTAACTTCAGTTTCGGTTGGTAGTATACATTGTAGTAGGTCATTTCAGACGCGGAAATTCCCGTACATTAGGCGTCAGTTAGAGGCAATATAGGTAAAACTGGTTTGTTGTTGTACTTGCCACTAGCATACCACATATATCAATGAAAAAGATTAAAAAGGATAACCCAAAACCAGTCAGTTGTAGTGATGTAAAAGGTTGCAATTATCGTTTTGAATATGGTGCATTTTATTAGAAATCTGGAAGGACATACCTACTCGACCCCGTTGAACTCGACGCAGATTGCATACCCAGATGGGTACGTGTATTCGTCCAACGGAGCCTTAAAAGATGAGTTTTGTTGGGCTCAGCGATTTTCCACTGGGGACGGAGAGTTATTTTAGGACGATGACTGGTAGGAGGCGGCGGCGGGCCTCGGCGAACTTGCAGCCACGAAGATTGGCGGGTTTGTCTCAAGCGGTGAGTGAAAAGGGTGTTTGAGCGCATCCGGTGATAGAAAACTTTGGGACGAATAAAAGGGTCCAGGGGATAATGGTACATGGCGATAGTAAGCTTTTTGTTGACGTATAATAGGTTATATCCCTATAGCAGGGTCATGATCCATGCGAGTGATAGAAATCGTAGGATGAGTAATGGCTCTGTCAGAAGTTTCGTCGTTGGGGACATTTAGAACGAGTAACGACATGATTGGGCTCAGACATATTCAGGAGGGTTGATGGAGACAAGTATTAGGTTAGAGAAGCCTTAAAAGACGCGTTTTGCTTGGCTCAGGGTGACCTATGGGTCTTTTTAGGACTAGTTTTAATGCTAGTCGCGGGAGCATCTTAGGACTAGTATTGTTTGGCTCAGGGTGAGCTGGAGAGTTTTTTTTAAGACGAGTATTGGCAAGGGCAGCAGTGGGCGGCGGGGAGAGTGCAGGGACGAATACCATTTCTATAGAGCATTTTAAGTAGGGCTGCCATGCTTTTGGCTACCACGCTTTGGTATGCTAACAGCGCAGGCCGTTTTTCCTGTTTGAGAACAATATATGCCACTGTGTGGTGTGCAGGCCTTGTTTTGAGGCGGAAAGGGTTCTGTATGCCAGGTTGGAGTACAAGTGTTTGCAGACCATTTTTCAATGAGCGCTTTAGCGAAGGAGGCCGTTTTCCCAGTAGGGGGCCAATCAATGCAGCTATTGGGAAAGCCCGGATTCTTTGGGGACGGGAAGGAAGCCATACGCAGCGTTGCCAATCTGTGCCGCTGCAGTGCATTTTTTTTTTTTTTGCAGGGCTACCATGCCTTTGGCTACCACAATTCGGTATGCAATGCAAGGAATATGGGCTTTTTTCCACCTGGCTACCAACCAATAGCATAGTGGGTACATGAGGTGCTAGGAGTAGAGCGAACCAAGCCGCATACGAAGAATGATCAGCCGGTTGCCATTGCCGAATAGATCGGCCAGGGCGCAATCCCATCCATTGTTTCGTCTTCTAGCGGCACGGCACAACAACATCCCCGAAAGAGCTGCAAAGCAGCAGGCCACATTGAGCTTGCACAGCATACATTTCCTCCAACGATCACTCTGTCCAATCCATTTCATTTTCTGCAGAGTTGTGCCCCAGAATTTTTTACTCGTTGCTCGGTACAGTAGAAGCCTCCAGCACTTTCCAGGACAATGCAGGTCCTCATTTCCAAGCTCGCGAGGAGTCTTCCTGTATTCCACCAGTTTGGCCTTTCAGTTGTGCTGGCGTATCATAGGAACTGCCCATGGGTCTGGCTGTAGTATCTCTATCTGGCATATACCAGCGTTTGCTAGCTGGTATACCTAGAGTATATATTTCTTCGAATAGTATAGTCTGGACAACAAATATGTATTTATTTTTTCTAGAAGAAACCAAGGACATTGTGGCACCAGAACGGCGAAAATATCAGCCCGCGAAAGCAAAGCTTGCAAGAAGGCCGTGGATGCGGCTGTAGGCGAATATATCTACACGAACTTTGCATAAACCACTTTCTGAGGAACCGCACGCGCAATTCTTCTGCTTAAGCTTCGCACCTGCGATAAGACGGGCGACCCAATCGAAGACGAAGAAGTGTATAGCTCCTTTCTATAGCGCGAGGTAGACAGACTTGGACAACTCGAGGAACTTATGGCCCTGCTACGATGCCAAATCGGGGGCGTTTTCGCAACACCAGCCAAGAGGAAGGGTAGGCTACCAACACTGGTCGCGACTGCAGTGCGGAAAAAAGTAAGGCGGAACCCTGTGTCTAGGCCCACGAACACGCTCCTGCACAGGGGTCGTAGAAGGGGATTTGGCAATGTATATCTGTGGTCCGTACACAAGACAGGGATCTTTCGTCGGCAAGAAACACAAAGTCCATGGGGCCAAATCATTCTGGCCAGGACAGCAGTGCTGCCGCAAGCTTTGACATAGCCAACGATTCTATCCAGGTTTGTGTGTTCGCGGTTGTATATATGTACGCGTAGTTCGTTGGATGTTTGTGCACATACGCGGAAAGCTGCGCCCACTTCCAGGCCGCCGCAGGAATGCGGGGAGGCGAATTCATACTAACCGGCTCTAGGTATATAAGCGAGAGAGGCTTCGCACGGATACCCATTCATTTGGTATATACCAACTTTGGGTGGCTGGTATATCTAGGATATATATTTTTTCAAATGGTATACCCCTTGCGACGCAAGGGTTTTTGAAACTTTCCAAAGATCTCGGAAAGGAACAAAGTTTTGGTACAAATCCCCACAATATATTCGCTAGATGCCAAGAAGTTCCAGTATCTCGGAAGTCCCAGGCGATCTGCCGGCCTGCCCAGCGGCCCTGAAAATGAAAATCTACAAAGCGTATTGTAGATATGTTGGGGAGGTCGCGCAGAGAGGAGGAGGTGGGAGTGTGTGTGGGGAAGGAGTGTGTGTTTTTCCTAGCCATTATGTAGCCGCTCCGCCAGTTTTTTCCGACCCGGTTCGGTTTTGTCTGATTTTCTTAGGGTGGGCCGGTGGTCTGCGGGTGGGCCGGGCATGGTCTGTAGGTGTCGCTTGGACCAGCCCGCTTTGACCGTCTCGCGGGGACCACCGCAATTATGGGTCCGTATATAGACCGTATGGTACTGATTCAGTACTACTTTGGTTGTACATGTAGTTGTACATGCAGTTTGTATGCAGTACCTATATGGACCCTATGCGAACCGATTCAGAGACGGTGCTCTACCTAGCACATTCTCTTGGGGATACCTGGAACTGTTTCGGGAACTCCTATTGGAGTGTGGGTAGAGGGGATGTTTTGCCGAAAGAACGATGACACTCAGATGCGAACTCTCCCCAGGACAAGGCCATGCAATACAGTCCCTCCAAGGCCAACTTTCTGCAGTGGATGCCAAAAATGGCAAACAGCTGAGCCAACAACAAACCAGGGTACTGGCACTCCGTAGACAAGTGCAGCGGACACCGCGTGAGAACCGGTCTGCAGCATGGTCTATTTGGGCGAACCGATAACACCAAGTGCTGCCGACTTCTACAACCGACACACCAACTTGGAATGTGAGCTGCGAAAGCAAACAAAAACGCTATCCTTTGAGTCCAACACGCTTCGCAACTTTGCGATGTCCCAAGCCGAAGAGCGGGACCAAGGGGAGAGAACTTCCAGTGACCTCAATTCGCTCGTCCGCCAGGCCAGAGACATAAAAGAAGACATCGAGAAGGCCGATGCACAAACACAGACCAGCAGCGAAATATTGGACAAATGCTGGAGCAGGCAAAGCATAGGAGATATTTGGCGCTGTCGGCCATCATTGTGTGGAACGTTCTTTCGAAAACTATTTGCACCACCAAACCCTTGGAAAAGCCTGCATCAAGCGCCCTGCAATTCCCGGACTACCTAAGGGTACCAAACCCTTTCGCGATGGCGTAGGACCGAAAAATGCCATTGGAAAAGCAGGTCGCAAAAGGGTCGTAGCTCTGTCGCCAGCAACTGTTGGACCAACAGGTCAAAATGTTGTTGCAGGGATAGCCAATAGGTTCCAGGCCGACATGCCAGAATGCGACGACCACCAACTATGGTTGTCCAAAGTTGTGGTTCTCCTGGAGAAATGTCCTGCTTTGTTGGCATACCAGTACATGCTTGTCGGAAACAGTTCGCAACGACGAATACTTCGCCTGGCATATGGAACCCTTCCCAAGCCAAAAGAGTATCTAGTATACCCACTACGCTATAGGTTTGTCGCTGGTGGAAAAACAGCCTATATTTCTTGCGTGATGAAGTGTGATAGCCGAAGGCATGATAACCCTACAAAAAAAAGAGAAAGAAATAATTTAGAAAAACATGCGCAACAAGGCATGGATTTGGCAACTCTGCATACGGCTCCCTTCACGGCCCCCAAAAAGCCCCAACATCGGCATTGATTGACCCCCTACTTGGAAAACTGCTTGGTTTGCTATAGCGCTCGTCGAAAAAGTTCCCAAATACGAGTAATCCATCCTGGCATACAGAACCCCTCCCGCTTCGAAAGAAGGCCTGCGTACCACAATGCGGCAAAGATTCGTTCCCAACAGGAAAAACGGCATGAGCCGCTAGCACACCAAAGCGTGGCAGCTGCAATCATGGTAGCTCTACCACAAAATGCGCTATAGTAATCCCAATAATACGCGTCCTAAAAGCTCCCCGCGACTAGTATTAATACTTGTCCTAGAATGTTTTCCAGGTCAAACTGAGCCAAGCAAAACACGTCTTTTAAGGCTTCTCTAGCCTAATACTCGTCTTCGTCCCTCGCCCCTGCCGCTCTCCCCAAACCGAGCTCTGCCCAACCACATCATTACTCGTCCTAAAATATCTCCAGGGACGATAATTCTGATAGAGCTCATTACTCATCCTGAAAAGCTTTCTATTCCCTGCATGGGCCATAACCCTACTATAGCGATAGAACCTGTTATTTGTCCACAAATGCTTACTACCGCCTGTACCATAATCCCCTGGAACCAGTTATTTGTTCCAAACACTTTTTATCACCCGATGCGCCCAAACACCCCTTTCACCCACCACCTGAGACAAACCCGCCAATCTTCATCCCTGCAAGTTCGCCGAGGCCGGCCGCCGCCCCCTACCAATCTTCGTCCTAAAAAACTCTCCGTCCCCAGTGGAAAATCGCTGAGCCCAACAAAACTCATCGTTTAAGGCTCCGTTGGACGAATACACGTCCCCATCTCGGTATGCAATCTGCGTTGAGCCAAAATACCCCTTTCACCACTACTCAATTACGAAGATTGCAAACATGACAGAAAAATAATATCTCGAAAAGAAATGTACTCTATTGAGCAAATGTCGGAAAAATATGTACATTCAAGCTTATATATTAAAGTCATCTTGGTGACTTTAAGGGCTATTTGTAATGCGATTAGGCTTAACAGGATGGGTTGGTGTGGTATAGCCATATATCACTTATAGTACGCAATAAGTGAAAATTTGTCAATTATCATCTTAAAAATAATGTAACTTAAATGAGCAGGTACAATCAATTTCTGCAGTCTCCTTGCCACTAAATGGATTATTTATAAGTGTTATGGACATTTCTTTTTCACTGCATAGAGACTCCATATTGCTATACACTGCATCAAAATCTTTGGACAAAAAGGTATGGATTTTTGTTTTATTATAAGTTATTCTTTCACACACTCACTGCTAAATGTTACAGGATACTTAGCTGAAAGAAACGGGACATCACTATTACCATAATGTTTAGCCTTTCTTCACAATCAGAGTACCATCCCCACCCACCTGTACTGAATTGTGCATAATTAATATCCCTTAAGAAAGTGTCCTTTAAAATCATGTGGTTATCATATGAATCATGGAGCCTTTTGAATTATCATTTTTAGACGCGTGTTCTCTCTCTCCCCCTTCCCTCTCCCCCTCCTACCTCCCACGCCCCCTTACCTGAACAGTTCTGATATTCAGTGCTTTACTGGCATTCTTGGATTTCTAGCAAATCTCTAACCATGTGTCACCATGTGGAGAGAGAGAGAGAGAGAGAGAGAGAGAGAGAGAGAGAGAGAGAAGGAGAGAGAGAATATGTGTTAGTCCCTGTTTAATACCCAGACTATCAGATTGTGTAGGCCCAGGACCGTCTAGATAACATTTTATTAAACAGATCAATAGGTGAATGCTTTCCATGCATATTGCTTCGTAGAAGTAAACAGAAAGTACAAAAATAAGTTTCCGAAAATCGACTCACTGTTCTGAAAACTAAAATTACATCGTATTCTCGCCCAGTTCGCATAATACTACATAAGATAGTGCTATGTATGTACACCTATGTGTAGATAAAGAGAGACTGAGATACAAAGAAAAGGACGGATCAGCAGGCTGCAATTCATATATATTGGGTTAAAGACTGTATTTATACTGTGGAAAAGCAGAAAAACAGACAGACGGAGAGGCAGATGTAGGGGAATATACGGACAGACATACATGTGTACATGCAGTTAATCATTCCTACAGGGAATCAACCCATCTACCCTCTAGAACATAAACTTTTAAAAGCTTTTACTTAACATTATTTAATAGAATTATTCAATTGTTCAGATTAAATGTTACATATTTTGTAGTGCAATTACCTTAGACTTTGCATTCCAAACTTTTAATATTTACGTTTTTATGATGATATTTTCATTTTTATTATCAGGGGTAATGCGAAATCTATTCGTTTTTGGCAGAGTTCTGATTGCGCAAGTGTAAAAGGGTCTAATGAATATATGCTGTTTCTGTTTTGTGAATGAATATCATCATATAGCACTTTTTTGATTTTAAAATCAAAATTAAAGCCCAATTTTGTGCATTATTTTAAAGTATTTTATCGGTGAAGTAGTCAAAGTTATACGGACCAGTCAAAATTGAGAGTTTTGTTACTACTATGGTAGGCTCTCTGTTTTAACGAAAGGCATTTACCCTAAAGGGAATAAAGAAAATAAATGTTTTATTGTTGTTAAATTTCCGTTAAAAAATTGTTGTATGTTTTGTTTTACAAACACCCACCATGTCATGTGACTACTATATCTGACACAGTTGTGAAATTTGCTGGAACCAACAGCATTTCAGAGATTACAACAAACAACCAATATCATAGTCATAGAGTAATGAATTGCATCGAAAATAAGGATTTTTGGTGGATGAAGTAAAGCAAGCAGCACAGACTATGAATGTGGAATGATTAAACACGTGTTAAGCGAAATCCGGTTTCAGGAACCCTTGAAGTTATGCTTACAGCAGAGTATAAAAACATTACTAAGCCAAAGATTTAGTTGAATATAGCAACCTGTGCAGAAGATGTATGACTTCATAAATGTTAACTCTGAACATCAACATTTTTGAAGTGGCCACTGTCGTCTCCCTCCAACGCCCACCGAAATACATTCATCATACATACAGCATTGTAACCAATCCTCCTAATCTTTCATTTGTACAATGTGACTGGCTAGTATAATTCCATATTGTACAGTTTCTAACTCTAGCTTACGTGCATAGGCTCTATAGGATGCCTCAACATCCATATTGGACGGCGAAAATCTATATTGGACGGAAGGGAGGTTAATTTTGTGGTCTTACGAAATTTGATATTTAAGAGTTACTTTCATTGTAAAACGTATCGTCAGCTACAATAGAGACGCCATGGTGAAAATGCTATCGGAGGAAGAAGTACGAAGTTTGAGGAGGGCCAAGTGCCAGAAATACGAAAATGAAAACAGCAAATGATTTTCAAGTTTTCAAATGATGACTTGAAGAAAACAGAGACATTAGTGAAATAGATGTTCAGGAACTAAATGAGATTCTGCCTTCCTTCTTCACCACGGTAATGAAATCGAACGGACAGCCGTACGGACCAGATCCGTTAAAATCAATCCAGAACAGCCTTGAAAGATACCTTGCCAGTAAGAACTATGGCAAAAACATACTTCGGAGCGAGGAATTTAAAAGTAGCAGAGAAGTCCTGTGTGTGAAGATGAAGATATTGAAAAGGGAATGTTTGGGTAGAAAGCTCAAAAGGGCCGATCCATTATCAGTGGAAGAAAAAGAGGTAGGGTACTTAAATCTTTATTGCTGTGCTTATGTCCATTAATATACTGAGCGTTTCTTTTGTTCAAAATGGTTACTTTTTTAGCTATATTACACTATACACATATTAGTAAGCTTTTGTATTATTTTGAACATATGGTAGAATATTTAGTTTAAATATGTATGCTCGTTAAACAAAAAATAAATTGTTTGCGTAGAATTACTGGTTTTCAAAATCTTTTACTAACCAGACTAGACTTATGTAAAACTTGGCACAATTTATAAACTGTTGTCTTTCTATACAGTTCGAGAGGGAGACAAATTATATTTACCAAAATTAGTGCTTTAATAGATTACGCAAGGGGAAGTAATTATACAAGTCACTAATAGCTGCGTTGATTCGATCTGTTTTATAATAATATACTTGCCAATTGAAAAAAAATAAATAATAATAACATTATTATTATTATTATTATTATTATTATTATTATTATTGTTGTTGTTGTTATAGGGCATATGTAACGTGTATGTAATTATTATGTTTCAATTGCAATGGCAGAGAGGAATTATGGGGGAGGATAATTCCAGAAGAGTGCTTAATGCAATTTGGTGGAGGAACAACTTTTTTGAAATAAGAGGCAGGGATGAGCATCACAAACAAAGATGAGGGAATTTAATAGTCGAGGAAGATGTGGGTGGAAAACAATACATTTTGTACCGGAAGAGAGACACAAAGACAAGAAAAGATCCCAGGGATGAAAGAACCTTTAATCCCCGCATATATGCAACGCCAGAGAAACCAGAAAAGATGTCCAGTAAACCTACTTTTGTTTCTTGAAGAAAGAATGTGTACTTTTTCGGTAGAAAGTTGCAGTAATCGTAGAATATAAATACACTAAATCCCTGATGTGTAACTGTGGAAAGATACTACCTTCCATGAATATTAAGAGTTATATTAAATGTGCAACTGGATAGGGTTGCACGGGCAAAAAGAATATTTGCCAGATCTACTGATTGCTTTTACTTTGCTTTGAAATCTTAAGGTGCATGATTTTCTTTATTTTCTGACATCTCCACAGTTTCGATGGTGGCACGAATTTCATCTAGTCCATCATTCATATCAAATTCCACTTCCTCTATAGTATTGACAGTTGTCGCTGGCATCATCACAGCAGTACTTTCAGACACCAGTATGTTAGACATCTGTTTTTGTTTATATATATATATATATATATATATATATATATATATATCAATATACTGATTTACTGTTTGTATATTTTTGTGACCTGTCAGTTGCACAATATCACATGCATCGATTGAGCCCTCTCGTAACCTCTTGATGGTTGCTTTCCTTCCAGAATGGATACTCTTTCTTCCCGGTAGACCAGCTTCTGTTGCCATTTTTTCATTGTTTCTTCGAGTGAGTGTACCCCCAGAGGCAGAGTTTTGTACCAAACGATGGATGTTGCTTTCATTTGACCTAGATTGAGTGTCTGGAGGTGTAACTGGGAGTCGGGACGACACATTGTCATGGGTCTTTTGTGGCGTGTAAAACAAAAGCAGAAGCAGAAGAATTGTGCGTGCGGCTACTCAAAAAGTGGTTTCTGCAAAGCTCGTGCAGATATATTCGCCTGGAGCCGCATCCACTGCCTTCTTGCAAGCTTTGCTTCCGCGGGCTGATATTTTCGCCGTTTTGGTGCCACGATGTCCTTGGTTTCTTCTATAAAAAAAATTAAAATGTTTGTTGTCCAGACTATACCATTCGACTATACGATTCGTCTAAAAATAAGTAGAAATTCATTTTTAAATTCTACCGTCCTTAGCTGGAATAATCTCCCCGATTAAATAAAAGAAGAAGCAAACTATACAATTTTTAAAAATAAATTTGAGGTTAAGACTACACACTCCGTTCTATTAAAGGGATGGGGATAGAAATTGAATATCCTGCATGCCCAAATCAGGAAAAAATGTTGTGATCTACTTGACTTGTACATGAACTATTTAATTAATCTATGGGCATGTTGTGAAAACGCCTTAATTATATATATATATATATATATATATATATATATATATATATATATATATATTGATGAGCAATGTATAAAGCTGATTTAAGGCCTTAATTATTTTCCACTAACATTGACAATATATGCTCTGTTTCATGGGTCATCGGATTTGTCTGTGAATGAAACTTCGCGTTTATTTCGTAATATTGAAAACATATATAAAAGAAACCAAGCGTTTCTTCCAACAGTTCAGAAATAAGACACTATATTGCTTATTTTATTTTTCACTGTTCCTCTTTAATATTCTCCAAGGTACCTTCTAACTCTCTAGAATTGACAGTCACAATAATCTACATTACTCTCTCTCTCTCTCTCTCTCTCTCTCTCTCTCTCTCTCTCTCTCTCTCTCTCTCTCTCATGAACCACATCCTTTTTGCGTCTTCCAGTAATTTCATATTGTAATATTCGTTTGCCGCTATCCATATACAATGTACAACTTTTGTATGGCAAGGGGGTTTCCTAAGTTGCGAGAACATGCAGCCCAATCCCTGTATAACAAATACGGAAATAAAATATGTTTGAACTGAACTTTACAATACGTCAAAAGTGTCCCTCAAAGCTCTATTATTGGCCCTTCACTCCTTCTCCGTTTCATTAATGATTTACCACTACATATAAAAGCAACTGAAACTGGTCTTTTTTCCGGATGACACAAAATTACATGCCATGATTGATACAATCAAACAATTCCCTTGAACAAAATTTATAGCAACAGGACGTTGAGGCTGTTATTCTGTTATGCAAACCAACAAAATGCAATTACACGCAGAAAAAAAATAGCTGCATGACAACTGGATCAAGGCAAAGAATAAAGAAATTAGAGGATATCAATATATTTGTTCAGGGAACTAAATTAAATAAAACGGAAAATCAAAACACTTTTATGAAGGATTATTGACAGGCATTTATTGTGGGAAAATAATAAAGCGAATGTGTTCTGCAGTATCCTCTAAAATAGCCTTATTGAAGTGCTATTAATCTTAATCAGATAATTCAACTCCAAAACACGATCCGCTAGAATTATTACAATAAAAGACTTCCCATCTTCACATTTATTCTTCACATTATAGTTGTTACCTTTTAATTATAGAGTAAAGTACTTTAAAACTATTTTGACATTTAATCTTTTCATAACATGGCTAATATATCAGTGATCTTCTAATTTCAGCTTCCAATATCCATTCACCCAATCTACGGTCTATTTCGAACTCTAATCTTCCATAAATTCAAAACAACCCTGTGCAAAAACAACATTTACATATTCCTCAGCAGTGTTGTAGAATATCATTCCCTATGATACTAAACAAACACCAACTGTCTCTTCTTAAATGAACGCGCTTCACAAATTTCTTCTTTCTGATTATCCCATAGCTAAAGCAAATTGAGATACCTAACTTGGATACCCCCACTACTTTCCCATCTCCCAAACTTACATGTATATCTTATGTATTTTTTAATCTAATATGTATGTATGTATGTATGTATGTATGTATGTATGTATGTATGTATGTATGTATGTATGTATGTATGTATGTATGCATATTTTATGATTACATATGTGTTCCAGACACTGTAGCAAGTAAGAGTTGTTTTGTACATATACCTTACATTTATAGTTTTAATATTCTATTATTTGGGGTTGGATCAGAACCGATTGTAAACTATATGTATTATCATCATAAATTATTATTATTATTATTATTATTATCATATGCTTTCTGGGAAATGGGGAATAAAGGTGTTTGAATTGAGAGAGAGAAAGAGAGAGAGAGAGAGAATGAGAGATTATGGTTGCCAGTTTGTTAAAAACTATAATCCTCGGTTGTATGCAGATTTATATTTGTCGTTAGGCAACTACACAATAAATGATAGATTTCGTGTTTAATTAAGCGATACTTTCAGAATAATGTACCAAGCTTGTCTCACGTAATAGTAACCTGAGTCATCCGTCATCTGTCATATGACATTTAAAACTGTAATTGTTGTTCGAAAAGCTGTTGTTATTGTCGTGTTTAACGCCATTTTGTAGCACACGATACATTGCGGCCAGTATATTTAGTGGAGGAAGAACCACCGACCCACGGGAAACTACTGGCAAGCTTGCTGTCATATCTATGTTGGTCGTGGCGAGATTCGAACTCAGTCGGACAGAGGTGAGATGTATGAGTGATCTGTAAAGACGAGCGTATTAGACTACTCGGCTACCCGGGGCTCGAAAGAACACAATAAAAACATCAAAAGATTTCTTAATTAAAAAAATAATCCGTCTATTCCGAGGACGACTACTATGATTTATTTTAGATCCTAATTCTAGTCAAGATCCAGTTTTGCTTTTTTATACTTCTTTATAAGTACTCGATTTGATAATTTGATACCTTTTTATAAGTACTCGATTTGATAATTTGATACTTCTTTATAAGTACTAGATTTGATAATTTGACACTTCTTTATAAGTACTAGATTTTATAATTTGATACTTCTTTATAAGTACTCGATTTGATATTTTTATTCTTCTTTATAAGTACTCGATTTGATAATTTGACACTTCTGTATAAGTACTAGATTTGATAATTTGACACTTCTTTATAAGTACTAGATTTGATAATTTGACACTTCTGTATAAGTATTCGATTTGATAATTTGTTAGGGCATATTGGTAAGCACAAAGATTTTAAACTGTTTTCTATTTACATGACATCATAGCTATACAACATTGTATGTATCTGCTATCTGTTTAATACATACCACTATATTTTCCCAAAAGGTTTCTGTTATACTGCCCAACATTGCTTGAGCGTAAAATAATTGTCACTGTTGTGTTTTTGCATTGCTCGACCAACTTTCTAATTTTATCAGCATACTAATAGGGACTATTTCACTTTAAACATGGGTATATTGATTCGAATGTATTGTGCATCGACAGTATCTTCTGAATATAACTGATGCGTAATTCATACACAGCAATTCATATTTGTTTAATGGACTAAGCCCAAGAAAAGTTAAACAGCCAGGTCATTCAAATGCCCCTGTAAAATGCGTGGAGGATACGACGACACAGTTTCCTTAGCATAAATATATTTTGGTGTTTGTTTTGATTGGTGTTTAACTGCACATGAACATATAAGTGGTTATTGTGCTGGCGCTATGGAGTAGAGTGTCTTGCTCAGACACACAGCATGACGGTCTACACGGTCTGGTTTGGGTAGGATTTGAACCAGCACCTTTCTGGTCTGGAAATAAATATTGAAAAAAAAAAAAAAAACCTCTTGAGCTTGAGTTTGAGCTTGAGATTTTGTTTTGACCAATCACAAACGACGTTACTTTTGAAAGCTAGTTTTTGATTGACTGATACTATAAACTCAATCACAGACTAAAATTTAGAGTTGTATGATCTCCAGACCAGATCGCGAGCCCAGCACGCTTAATACTAAGTTAGCGTACCTGCTTAATAAATAAGAAAGACTCCACTTGATGGAAAAGGGAGTGTCTTCTTATTCGATACAAACTAATGTAATCATGTGTATACTAAATAAGGATATTTCCTCTGTTGAATATTATGCTTAAGCATCCAACCGGCTCTTACTTAAGATGATAAATCAAATGGCCCATAATAGGATCGTATCAATCTGAAGTCAACAAACGTTCTACCCATATGTGTTATGATAGTTTTAATTCATGCCCTTTCGTGATATTCATAATTTTACTGCTACATCATTACTGGCATTCAACCAATCAGAAACTGACATTCGACTCATTCGTTGAGGTGATTGACCCTTTACGCCATTGACTTTGATGGTACGTGAAACCATTCTAAACTGCCACTTTTAAATTGCAAATTATATATATATATATATATATATATATATATATATATATATATATATATATATATATATATATATATCGCTGAGTTTTACGAATATTAAATTTAACAAATTTTATGATGACATAATTCATAATTGAAGAATTTTTAGACAAGATGAAAGATAAGATCCGAGGAGACCAAATGTTTTCATCTATAGAAACAGTGCTCCCGCCTTGTGTAGCTCGTATGTTACAATTATGGATTGTACGCGTACTGCCTCCAAGCAGAATAAAAGGGTGATATCCCGTAACACACATCATTACCCACCACCAAATAGTTACGAGGTCAAGTAACTATAAGGTGAATGAGTCTCCCTTGTGTAAGACGTTCATGTTGAATGGGTTTAATGCTTTATTTTTTTAAAAACAATATTTCTATCTCCTAGTTAGCATTACACAGCAATATACATACGGTTGAGCGTTGGGAGATCATGTTACGTAGAGATAATCCTACCTATACAAATCCTACTGATACCAATAGGTAGATAGGGCTAGATAGATGAATGGATAGATGGACGGATGAATGAATGTAAATATGCATGTTTGTATGTATGGAAAAATCTCAGCCTTATTTTGTTAATCAATAGCATGTGCTTTTAACATGGGAGATAAATCTTTTATTGTGAAGTCCATTTCAGTATTTATTATTCATTCCTTTGATTTTAACAATTTCCTGATCGACTTCAAGATTTAAAATATATATCTCGTATCGAGTAGTCACCACCCTGAAAAAGAAACAATTATTTAATAAATAAGAAAGTTTATGTGTAAAGTAACTCTACATGTACACAGTGTTTAAAATTCAAGGTAAAGAGGTAGACTCTTTTCTTTTTCTTTACGTGATATGGCGTGATTTTTATTCATGTGTGGTTTCAATTATTTGCTTCATTATATTGATTTTACTATCCTCCAAAAAATGTTGCTTATATTTGGCAACCAATTCCTATGATCCTAAAAATATACCCCATTCGTAAAATAACAAGCTCACCGCTCACATGACATTAACAGTAAGAAATCAATAAAAAAAAAATATCCCTCATATCTAGATAGTAATTTCATCTTAGATTTTTTTTTATTGATTTACATTTCATCTGTATAATGATCTATCGGGTCATATGTCAGAATGTCTTATTTGATTTAATGTGTCAAAACCATCTCTATGTACGTATGTACGTGGGTAGGTGGGTAGGCGGGTGGCTAGTTTGGTAGACAAGTAGGTGATTAGTTAGGCAGGGATAGATGGAGGGATTGATGGATACATTATAGAAGATTAATGTAAGTATGCATTTGCGCACGTATGAAACAAGTTGGCCAGGTCTTGCATGTTGACCCAACGATCAAAGCATTGCTTTTAAACGTGTGACCTTTAACCCCAAGGTTAAAAGGGGAGAGCGAGTATGTCGCGAACGATTTGGCTTAGATTCATTATGATTCATCACAAGTATGAAGAAATACATTTAGGAGTTAGGAACTATAAACAAATGGAAAAAACTTTAACCAAAACCTAAACACAAATTTTCCATCACTTTGACCTTGACCACAAGGTTAAAGGGTCCAGCGATGTCGTAGAATGAATTGTCTTCGCTTGATAATAATTCATGCCGTGTAATATGAGAATCTATGAAGGTATTTAGGAGAACAATGGAAACGAAACACTTTACCCAAATGTTTAAGAAACTGCTGACGCTGTTGCCGCCGCCGTCAGAAAAGTGACTGTTATGTCTCACTTCCCACAAAAGTAGTTTGGACAAAACTCTGTCATATTTAATGATTAAAGTGTTCTGTTCTCTTACACGGGGGATATAAGCAAGTATGAACTTCTATGTTTGTATTATGAAAAATCGTTGTCAACGTTCATTATTGAAGTGCACTGGTTCTTGTACTGCATGGGTGATATATATGAACTATAGAAGATATTGATGATGCTATTGTTATTATTGTTATTCTTTAGACGAGCCGAAATGAACAAGAAATTTGACTAGTAAAGTGACTTCTACAGGTACACGGTGTTTCAAAGTCATGGCTAGAACATACTTACTAGATTTTGTCATCACGTGATATGATGTAATATTGTTTTTTGTTTTCTTTCTGCTTTCACAATTGCTAGAGCTTAATCAACCTAGATACGTGTTTGTCCAAACAAAGTTTCAAATTTGTAAAATTTATAAAATTGATGTAATGGCTTGAAAATTTTATGAGACAACTGACATATGAATTAAAATATGCTTACTAAATTTTATTTTTCTACCTCAAGTAGTTTTTTTGTTTAATCGTGCAAACATTTTACTTTTAAAAAAAAGTCCGCAAAACTTAAAAACGTGCAGAAATAAAGAAAAATTGCTGTAATGGCATGAAAATCTAATCAGATCATTTCCTTATGATTGTGATACAATTTCACGGCCTTAAATTTAATAGTATTTTGTGCTATCACACTGAAATGGATTTGGGATGGACGCACGGAAGGACAATAGCAAAACAATATGCTTCCCTTCTTTTATCGCATTGATGCATATGAGCATTAATCTATGCAATTTTTAGTTACATACAACCACATGTGGTACAAGCAATTTACAATAAGCAGCTTCATAAAAATATATCTGTTGCTTGGGGAGTAATCTCATCTAAAGATTTGTACTGGATTTACGTGTCACTTGATTAACGATTCCTCGAGAGGTCGGGCCAACTATCAGTCTCTTTGTTTTTGGAGAGCTGTGTGTGTGTGTGTGTGTGTGTGTGTGTGTGTGTGTGTGTGTGTGTGTGTGTGTATGTTGCTAATCAGATTTTGATATATGAATCCTTAGATTAATGAAGTCAATAGAAAAACAATAACAAAAATAGATAAAATAATACGATGTTCTCAAATGTTCGAGAGCATTTGCTCTTCAACGGCGAAAGATTAGATGTAATGGCAGGGTAGGCAGTGATAACAACAACAATAGCGGCAGCAGCAGCAAAAACGACATAAAAGCTCCGAAAATGTCATGTCGGCGTTGTACTGTATACGTGAAAATTATGAGGGATTGGTTGCTATTTATTAATATCTACACAATACAATTTTTTTGTACCAATTTAGGAAGTGCATTTTCTACATAAATGACATACTCATTGACCTTTGTTGAGGTGAAAATTAAATTACATGAACCATTAAACCTCATATTGGTCAACGCGACGTGGGGTAAAGATAATAGGTTTACTGGTTCATAACAAATTTTTTGTATCGCTAATCAGTACATGTATAGTGAAAATGTCATTTCAACATTATAAGGTAATGACTTTTAAGTGTCATTAATTATCGCATATCACACAATATCGTGTCAGCAAATGTAAAATAATGTTATAATATAAATTGTTACATTTTATTCAAAATGAGCGGTGACTCAGATTACGCTTACTTTAAATTTTGACCGTTTTTGACGAGTGACAACTTAAACTTTGCCTACTTCGTATCATGCTATGGTTTTCTCCCTTGTTAGTGCACTGCTATTACAAAATCTAGTAAGGGATTTGGTTGGGGACTGGGCCGTCGCAAGTTTCCGCTGTACGAAACGGCGCCCCGGGCAAGTGTCGCCTTTTTGCCCCCCCTATTCGAAAAACAATACCGCAAACTCAGCGAAACGGCGCCCCCCAGACTTGGCGCCCCGGGCGGTCGCCCGTATCGCCCGCCCCTTACGACGGCCCTGGTTGGGGGTACGTCTATTTTGTAAGAAATATTCTTCATAACGTAAAGTGGAAGCTAAAACAACAATATTTTCTTGCTTGTGTCGAATTTCGCATTTTTACGAATGGGGGGGGGGGGAAGAGAGAGAGAGAGAGAGAGAGAGAGAGATAGGCTGTGGGCGTAGGATTTTTAAAATTTTACGCAAAGATCTAAATTTGTTGTTCACTTCTGGCTAAATCTTTCACGTGTTCAGAAAGATCTTAAAACAGTTGTGAATCGGCAAGTTGTTGCAACTCAGGCATCACACGATTTGGTATGGTATGTGTACACTCAACGGAGCGCAGAGATGGGTGTAAAATGTAGCTTTAGGTGGAGTTTTTCTTTACAGTGATTTTAGAGCTTTCCCCACCCATCCACCCACTCTCTGTATCCCACCACCATTCATTTTCTCAAAGTTATATCTCTTTTTGTCCAGTCAGAAATGACGAAAACGTAAAATCAGCTCCTATCTCCCAAAAAAGACCACCGCATAAACGACTCAATGATGAGTGAAGTAATTCTCCAGCATAACTCTCAATGAATAATTTATTTTTTATGTTTCAAGCGACAAAGGGTGTAAAGGAAACTGATATCCCAATGTAAACAACGAAAATAATAAAAGACGTTGAAATGGTGTGAAGACGAGACACACTGTATGAAGTATAAGTCATGGTGCATTTCTTTTAGTGGATCCTCAACTAATGTAAAATCAGCAGGATGAATAAGTGTCCTTTTAAAATTTGATGTATTAGTTGGTTTATTTATTTATTTTTTTTTATTTTTTTACAATTAAAACATATCTAAACACTATCAGCCAACAAGACTAAGTATTCCGTCTTCAGTAAATAAAAAAAAATAAAAAAATTCATCATGCGATTAAATTAACCGCTTAAAAGTGGTGATAGATTTGAAATTACAACTAGCTATATCTGACAAAATTACACAATTTAGGAAGACAGTATGAACGAACACTAATTTAAAACAGGTATATGTCAAAATATAAACAATGACACAAATATCCCATAGCTCACACAAGGAAATATTATTGTATGCTCCAATACTACCCCATAATATGACTATTACGAAACAATTTATGAAACAAATTTACATTGGTAGATATTTAGGTACACTAGGAGTTACTGTATCATGTTCTGATGGAGCCGTGAATAATGTTTGGTTTTTCCCGTCCTAATCTCCCCAAATAAAATGTTAAACATAGATTGTTACCTATCAGAACATCTAATTATCCATGTATGCATGTTGGTATATAAATAAGATAGTGGGCTGAAAGAACAGTAGGTGGATAGGTAAGTAGGTAGGTAGGTGAAAGGTTAAATGGCGAGCTACAAGATAGCATGGTAGGCAAGTAGATAGGTTGCATGTAGTATTCACTCAAAAGAGGATGAAATCTACAGTGTGTACTTGCTTATAAGTTAAGTCCAGCTACACACAACATAGACCCTGATCTGCCGTCGCATAATGTGCTGGCAGATCTGGATCTATGTTGTTTGTTCTACTGTTTACTACTAACAAACTGCATACACCCTTATCTTCCGGCGCATAATGCGCCGGCAGATCTGGATATGTGTAGCTGGACTCTACTTATAAGCCAGTAAAACGGTTATTCTTTTTTTTCTTTTCTTCTTTTTACAGGTAATTTGAAAATCATCGTCAGGCATACGCGTCTACAACGTATTTGGATTAATGTTAGCAGGCTTTAGACGTGTGTCGGGATGGATGGTAGGTTAGAGAGTTTACATTTACATTCAATAATTCAATATCCATCCTAGGAAATTATTTTGTTGTTGTATTTCCTGTACAAAAGTAGAAAATAATGACCTAGACCTTGATAGATACTTTGCACATGAAACAACGTTTCCTTATGTATTAAATAAATAAAGAAATAAATAAATAAATAGGAATTTAAATGATTTCCAGCCTGATCCCTGGTATTATCTGATCTTTACCGAATCTCCCTCCATCTTTATTTACTCGGTATATTCGCAAAAATGATGTTCAGAGCAAACAGGAAACACAAACAGAATAGCCTAATGTCTGTAGCACCGACAGGAATAACAATTATCGAGGTAGATGGGAGACAGTTGTAACTCTGGAAACAAATCTAACAATGGACCGTTAAGTTTTAATGTCTATTTGCCATGGCTTAAGACAAACACAGTGCAAACAATGTATATACAAGTGCGCACTGTTCGAGCGCACGCAATATGATCCCCTTAAGTACATACATATCTGTCTGTTTGTCTATATGTCTGTCTGTCTGTATGAATATATGTATGTATGTATGTATGTATGTATGTATGTATGTATGTATGTATGTATGTATGTATGTATGTATGTATGTATGTATGTATTCAAAGAATGGTGCATGAATGGTTGGATTGATTGGTGGATGGATGGATGGACATACACAAATATATACATACCCACATATACACATGCATGCATACACATCTCGAAAAGCATTTTTAAAAAGTATGATAAATTAAATTTTCGAGCTGTAGAAGCAGCACGTCTTAATTTACATCAAACTGTTCTTGCTGAATTTGCTATTGTTGTTGTTGTTGTCGTCGTCGTAGTCCTACTTCGTCGTGCACTGACTAAACATAAGTGTAACGGCCGCATTGATTAAATAAGGGGGGTGGGGTGAACTTCGACTGATTAATGCAGACGTAAAACTGGAGTGGGAGTGGGTTGTGGGTGAAGTTACTACACGGCATATATTTCCTAATTATTCTATGTATAGGTACTAAATAGGACAAATAACAGTGTTAGGGGGTTAAAAAATCAAAGAACAGTGTTACGGGTTTAAAATATCAAGAATATAGTTAGGGGGTTAAAAAATCAAAAAACAGTGTTACGGGGTTAAAAAATCAAGAATAGAGTTAGGGGGTTAAAAAATCAAAAAACAGTGTTACGGGGTTAAAATATCAAGAATATAGTTAGGGGGTTAACAAATCAAAAAACAGTGTTACGGGGTTAAAAAATCAAGAATAGAGTTAGGGGGTTAAAAAATCAAAAAACAGTGTTACGGGGTTAAAAAATCAAGAATAGAGTTAGGGGGTTAAAAAATCAAAAAACAGTGTTACGGGGTTAAAATATCAAGAATATAGTTAGGGGGTTAAAAAATCAAAAAACAGTGTTACGGGGTTAAAAAATCAATAATAGAGTTAGGGGGTTAAAAAATGAAAAAACATTGTTACGGGGTTAAAAAATCAAGAATAGAGTTAGGGGGTTAAAAAATCAAAAAACAGTGTTACGGGGTTTAAAAAATCAAGAATAGTGTTAGGGGGTTAAACAAATCAAATAACAGTGTTGGAGGGGTAAACAAAATCAAATAACAGTGTTGGACTGGTAAACAAAATCAAAGAACAGTGTTGGAGGGGTAAACAAAATCAATGAACAGTGTTGGGGATAAAAAAAAATCAAAGAACAGTGTTAGGGGATTAAAAAAAATCAAAGAACAGTGTTGGGTTGATAACAAATAGGCTATAAATTCTTCTTCTTCTTCCGTCAAAGTCGAAGGTACAATGTAAGGTTGGACTACGACTTTAGGAGTCCTAAATGGTTTAAAATGTATGTTTATGTCTTAATAATAGTCATAATAGAGGTTATAGCCTTTTATCTATCATGAATCTTAATGCGCAGGCGCATGATTGTAGATAGCACCCACCCTTTATTTATTTTACCTGTCCTTCTTACTGTACATATGTTACTTAGCTAATTCAGTATCGATCCACGGGAGTGTTTTCTCAACGGGTGTGATTTACCTGTGTTTACCTGGTCGCCAAGGACGATCCGGGAGAGCGCTTGCGCGTATCTGGAAACTATCTTTGTACATGGTGAAAGATCCACATGTTTGCAAGAGCTGTTCAGTCCTGTCTTGAAATACGCATGCAATACTTGGAACGATTCAGATTTCAATGTCAAATGTTAAAGTGACGAAAAAGGTATCCTGAGACAGATTAAATTGAAACTAACCAAGGTAAGTAACATGAGTTAGTATGGTTCAGAGAGAGAGAGAGAGAGAGAGAGAGAGAGAGAGAGAGAGAGAGAGAGAGAGAGAGAGAGAGAGAGAGAGTAGAATATACTTGTCGTTTTCTTTCTTTTGTAACCCATACATATATAGGAAATAATGCCCCCTCTCTCTCTCTCTCTCTCTCTCTCTCTCTCTCTCTCTCTCTCACACACACACACACACACACACACACACACCCACACATACCACACACACACAACTTAATTTGAATTATATATTGTTGAGCTAGGGATGCTGCACATCATATCATATCTATCTATGATGCATAGCCCACAGTCCTCAAACACGCACGTATCCACCTTGACTTGACTATGGCTGATATAGTTCTCTGTCGTTGTGGGTTGGTGGGTATTTTTGGTGGGGTGTGGCGAAGTTTATTAGAACTGCAAAGCTCCACTCCTTCCAATATATGACTCTGTAATTGGGTAAAACTGAATAGGTGAGAAAATTAACAATTAAAGAGTAGAAAAGGAAAACCCAACCTTTATCTCAAGGGAGCCTTCATAGCCATCCAACATCAACACCGTATCACGTGACATTTTAAACAGAATGTATCATACTGAGCAGATTATCTGTTCAAGGAATAGTTCACCCCACAGTAACACGGCGAAAGAAGGTACAATTTGCCTCACACACAAAACACAGAATATATAAACATAGATAATAGAAAAATTTTGTGCATTTGTTCCAGATCAGGAATAGCAATTAATCTTAAAGAAAAATATAGTTGTTAACGGCTTACTTATGATAGACTCAATCATTTATGTCAAAAAATATCAATAGAAAAAAAAGTACAACTGTACTAAACCATACCGGAAAAATAATGCAACACATAATTCGCCGGGTCTGAGATATAAGATGAGTGTTGTCATCACCCCCTCCCCAATTTATATTATTTCTGAAGCTAAATCAGGCATTATTATATCTCCGCAAGTAATCTGTCTGAGGTCACGATATATTGGTTTTGTCTGTCCATCCCTACGTGCATTCGTCTGTTTGTCCCTCCTCCATAACATCTAAAGCGCGCAACGTTTATATATTCCGATATACAGTAAAACGTCTGTTATCCTTGCGAATCGGGATTCGTGGATTTTGTCCGGATA
The DNA here is from genome assembly GCA_029931535.1 of Margaritifera margaritifera. Classification (NCBI taxonomy): domain Eukaryota; kingdom Metazoa; phylum Mollusca; class Bivalvia; order Unionida; family Margaritiferidae; genus Margaritifera; species Margaritifera margaritifera. The sequence continues at coordinate 303,410 of JAQPZY010000777.1, forward strand.
ACTGATAAATGTACGCATTATAAGATCTTTATTCGGGGAAAATTTGTTTATTCTTGTAACCGAAATGACTGGAGAAATGTCTTCCGTATCATTAACGTTTTACTGTATCATGATTCATTCGCATACAATATAATTCATTAACTTATCTTATTATCATTTTACTCATTGACCCTGAACATTTAACCAGTGTTTTCCCAATCCATCCACCCACACATCTATAGGTACTTACTTAAATACCTACATAAATATATTTATTGAATATAGGGTGTCCATTAATCTGGTTTTATACCGGACAGTCTTGCTGTCAACTGGTCTGTCCCATTCTTAACGTGATCATGTTTGCGTGTGTGCAAAGGAGTGTCCGGTATTCTAGAGTTCCGTCCGTGGCCACCCTATTTGCATATGAAAATTATTCTTTCTAACACTTCTGTTCCTGTTGTTCATACAAGGAGCTGAAGTTGTTCTCATAATCATTAGCATCATCATCAGTCACATCATCAGGTACAGTTACATGCCGCGCGTGCACTTTAACAGTTTTGTTGTAACATTTTATTTTTTATGTTCCAGCCTGAGTCTGGTCAAGTGCATATAGCGTTAATCACGTCATTCCATCCTTTCGACGCAAAATCTTGTTTGGACGATTACTCTCACATTTTTTGTTTAGTACTGAAACATAGTAAATAATAATTACTGTAGGGGTGGGGATGTGTGGCTGGAGAGAGAGAGAGAGAGAGAGAGAGAGAGAGATAGAGAGAGAGAGAGCACATGAGTGATGGGTTTTTCTGACTTTGCATACACTGCATTTATATTAATAGATTTGGACGAGAAAACTACAACCATGTACTCTTGTCATTGTGTTTAAGCATTCAGATGATTTTCTTTCAATGTACGTCTATTGGTCTCTCTGTTGTCTTTTAACTGGCACTAACTAAACTAGATATGGGGAAAGTCGTTGGGATTGAAATTTAGAGATTAATAAATGGTCTGCAAGGAAAATGTGTTACATTTAAGACACTTTATAAGATTAATTATATTCAGAATATTTTATACAATTTGAGGTAAATAACTCCCCCGAACACGATCTGAGACTCTTTTCATTTGAGTTTTGTCTCGCCTGCATCAGCAGATCGGAGGACATGGGTATCTTATTGTTGGATGCGAAGGATATGGTGTTAGCGTAAGTGTTGTCAATACCTAGTTAGTTGATAATGCCTTGGCGTTAAATGTTTACCTTTGACCCTTTGTTTTGGATGCTTGGCGTTTTCTAAGGTCAAAGGTCGACGTTAGCTATGACTAGTAGAATGTGTAAATTCACCATTAAAATCTTTGCATGAGATTTAACTGCACCACAGTACCATTCTCTGACTAAACACACACACACACACACACACACACACACATACACACACACACACACACACATATATATATATATATATATATATATATATATATATATATATATATATATATATATATATATATAATTTTTTAATTCTTTTGAGGTTCAAATGCAACGGAAAGGATTCAGCTTCCTAAACTTGAAACTTCCCGAGGTTCCCCCAGAGGAAGCCAACATGTCTTTCTCTGAAAGATGGCGGGAGCACGTGAAGCGGAAAAGAGAAGACGGCAGCAGCACACGCAGTCTTAAAATTGGCATGCGCACTTTGATGCTTTTCCAATTTCCAACTCAGCTGTATATTACTTTGAATTATATTATCCCATACTTATTTGAAGATATTAAGGACGAATGGCTCCAGTATTATTTTTGTGTGTTCGTTTGGTTTATTGGACTTAATGGAATAGTGAACTGGCTCTGCGTTATATTGTATGACCCAGCTGTACCCAAGTCACGTGACCGACCTTGCATTCCTGTCGAAAATCAATGGGATAACCCACCTGACAAGTTCGTTCCGTTGATACACGAAACAGCTCAGCAGAATGGAAGTGTGGTATATGACATTTCCGTCAAAGAGGCGTTGCCATGGGAATACTGTGACAAGTGCAAAATACATATTCCACCGCGCGCGCATCACTGTAATTATTGCAAAATTTGTATCCTAAAGAGAGATCACCATTGCTTTATGGTAGGAAATTGTATAGGATTCAGAAATCAACGATATTTTGTCATGCTGTCTTTCTATACAATGGTTGCTGGAGGACTAGGCGGTTTTCTCACCTATAAATATGTCAGAGACGTATACTGGGTAAATCACGCAGAATCGTGGACTGATCTAATGTTCCCCATAGCCATATATCGATGTATATGTGGTTCAACGAAAGTTGTACATTGTATTCTTGTGATGCACCTGTTTATAGAACCTTTTTTCGGATTCATTGGTTTTGTGTATTTTACGTCACAGATGATGTTTTCTATGGACGGGAAAACGTTATATGAGATCGCAAAAAAAGTTCCAGTCACAAATACTAACAGCATAAACAAGAATCTTCGCTCCGTTTTCGGAGATTTTTGGGCCCTAAATTTTTTCTTTCCGATGACGATAATATTCCGTCAGAGAGAAGATGGAATGCGTTGGGAAGGCATCAAATATGATCATAACGCAAACAAGGAGAGAAAGGAAGACGAGGATAATGCCATGATATGAATGAGGAACTTTAAAACTTACATGTCTCGTTACCTGATATAATACACATTATGAAAAACTGGCTAAAACTTATAATCTCGTTAAGTTGCATATCATAATTGCAAATTTTATCCACAAATGCAAGTGACAGCTTGGAAAGGAAACATATTTCTGCAATGTCTTTTGTTTTAAAGTGAAGTGTCAGTATGCATGTTTTCATCTGCTGTCTATATCCTTGAAATAACTATTTTGTGATAAATTATCTATACTTTAAGGTATCTGGTTTGAAATTTGTTTTTGTCTTATGATTACCTTAATATTTACATATATTATTTTTTTTAGAAGGTTGATAAGTTGTCAACTTTGTGGTCCAATCCCATTGCTGTGACGGAGGGGGGTATATTGTAATCCGCGTGTCCGTCCGGCACACAATCTCGTTAGAGTAACTAGTCACGCAGTTTTGGAAGGATTGTCATGACACTTGAAAATATTAAGGCCGTCACATGAAGATGCTAATATTGACAGATCACTTTTGCTAGAGTGAATACCATTTATATATTGTAGCTTCATGCAGTATGAGACACAATCTCTTCAGCGCAATTAGTCCCGCAGTTTTTGATGGATTGCCATGAAACTGGTAAATATTATGGTCATCACCTGAATATGCTCTTAGCGACAAATCAATTTGCTCCCACTATTTTAATTAGAGTTATTTCGTTTTTTGTGTTCCAGCTGAATGCGATGTTATGAACGGAACTTTTCTCACATATTGCAGTAGACCGCTATGAAACTTGGAAAAAGTTATGAGCATGACCTGAAAATGCTCATATCAACAAGTAACTGTGCCCTTGCGATTTTGTTAGAGTTATTGACCTTTTTTATTTTGAGCATGATGTTGTGTATGACAAAAATTTTCAGCACACCTAGTCTCAGTTTCCATTTGGGAGGCGCTCTACAGATATTATGTACTTCTGAGAGAGTGACAGGCGTAAGGTGAAGTTGTTTGAATTTGCAACATGCACAATGAAGAGAATGTTGGCATACCTCTATGCTATTTTCATGTCCTGTGGCTGAAATTTCTTTACATATTGTACTTGTGGAAATTGTACATGATCTAACCACAGAGCTGGCATGTGCTCGAAAAATCAGCCTGAATTAGTCAGAAGTACACTATTTGAGGCAGTTATTAAAATAGGGAAAACAAATTTTGCCAGAATAGGCAATACCAGCTTCTGAAAGTAGAACGTATGAATTACAAAATATATAAAAAGTAAAAAAAAACAACGTTATCGGCTCTTTTTTTACAATTTACCTTTGAAGACCAGAAACTGAAAATGACCAAGCGAAGCTGGCAGTTTTTTGATAGGTGCACATCGAAATAAGACCAAGCTGTATACTCTATAACCCAAATTGCACCCATCAATCATACACCAAAATAAAGAGAATTAATAGTTCTTTTAATAATACCTAAGATATGAAATGTAATTTTTTTACAAAATAGCCAGGATAATTAGTGAGGAAACGTGGGAAATTCTTTTTCTTTAAAAATCTAACCCTATGCAAAACTGTAGAGCGCCACCTTGATTGCCACAAAACTTTTTATATCATTTGATCATCATTTGAAGATGCCCATATTGACAAATCACTTTGCTCTCGCAATTTCGTTTAGAGTTATTCCCCTTTATGTCCTGCAGCTTAATACAGTCTAAGACATAATTTTTTGAACGTAACTTGTCTTGCAGTCTTGCAGCTTTTTATGGATCGCATTGAAAGTAGGCATATATTATGGTCATGCATATATTGACAACATCTTTGTACTCCATTCATTTTTATAAGAGTTATTGCCCTCTTTGACATACAGCTGGATGCAATGTATCATAAAATTTTGTGAATGCAGTTACTCTTGCAGTTTTTATTGGATTCCTGTGAAACTCAGTATTTATTATGCTCATCATTAAAAGATATGCATGTTGACCAATCATTTTACTCGCACTATTTAAGAAGAGTTATGCGCTTTGTTTTTACTATAGACTAATGTCTATTATGAGGAAGGGGTGGAATGCGGAGGAGGCGGGGGTATATTTGAATTGCTCACAATTTCTCTAGTTTGTAATGGAATTGAGGAAACGAATTAATCTGCTTCAAGCCTTTAAAGTAAACGCAGGCTATTTGGTAGTTCTTCTATCTATCCATCATTCTTGTTTTCATTCTTTTTTATGTATATCTTTTATTCCTTCCATTCTTCCTTTTTTCTTTCTGTCTTTCTTTCCTTATACCTCTGCTTCTGTGATCAGTTTTGAAAAATGTGAGAAAGCAGAGCAACTACAACAAAAAGATAATCAGATATTTTTGTTTGAAGATTTAAAACAAGATTATGAAATATACATAACAAAATAGTAAATAACAACGGATTTTCTTTCTCCCACCGGACTAAACAATGACTACCCACTTTTCCTTTTAATAAATATAACTATCATTTGCTGAAGTTAAAGAATATGCTCTGTGCATATTGCAACCCTGATTTTTAATGTTTACAAGTATTTATAATACGATCTGAGTGGAAGAATGAAAATGTAAATTTTGAAACGAAGATACATCTCTTTCTCTCTCTCTCTCTCTCTCAATTAAGATACATGCTGATTTTGTGAACTATCATGATATTACTTCTACCCAAATTCTAATCTGTAAGTCTTTTTGACATTGACACTGTTGGGTCTTTAAGGTCTTTCAATAATGGTAACAGGGACGGAAGTGTAATATTAGCTCAGCTGTCCGTAAGCCAAATGAGCTGACCAAGTGAGCTTTGGCTATGGTCTTGTGTCCGTCGTGCGTCGTGTGTCGTTCATCCGTCAACAATTGCTTGTTACCACTCTGAAGACCATATATCTGATTTCGATCAAACTTGGAATATATACTTATATATTAAAGATCTTAGATAAGTTCAATAATGAGCGAGATCCACGCATATAAACTAGGTGATCTTAAATTTGCTTTGTAGACTTGTTACCATAGTCTGATCCAATTTTGATCAAACTTGGATTATAGGCTTGTATCTTCAAAATCACGGTCGAGATCGATTACGAGCAAGATTAACACGCATTAATGAGGTCATCTTGCATGTGATGAGCTGATCATGTTACCATTCTTATCACCATATTTCTAATTCAATTTTTATCCAACTTGGAATACATGTTTGTAACAAAAAGATCTTGCATACATTTGATAATGCGCGACAACTATATATATTAATAAAGTGATCTTCCATCTGATTTGCTGAACTTTTCTTTCACTATAGAGACTGTATTTCTGAGTTGATGTTGCTAAAGCTTGTTAAAAGACCTTTAATATCACGGTCTTGGACAAGTACAATTATGAGCGAGACACCAGCATATTGATAAGCTGATCTTGCATCTGATTGACTGAGCTAGTCAACAGTCTGGCAACGTATTGCTGATCCGATTTGGATCATATCGAGGGTTTTACGAACAAATAACTGAAAATACACAAGTCACTCTATTGTGGAAATTATGTTACAGTGACCTAGTTTATTTGTAAGGCTGACTTACTCTTCCTGCGAGGCATCCAAATGCAAACCTGAAAGAATGTAGGTGAAAGGAAGTCACATATATTTTAGAGCATAAAAAACAAACAGCTGAAAATACGCAAGTGTTTCAAGCGTGCAAATTAGGTCGCAGTGACGTACTTTGGACATTGTTAAGTTACTCTCTTGCAGATGCATCCGCATACAAATATCCATGAGTGTAGATGAAGGAGGGTTCAAGATATTAAGGGCGTAATTAACACATAGCTGAAAATATTAAAGTAGCATAAGTAGAAATGCTACATCATAAAGAATTACTTTTTGGTATGGCTGAGTTTAGAAGATGCATCCACATATAAGTTTTCATGAGTGTAAGTGAAATAATCTCAGCTATATTGAAGGTGCAACGAGCGTATAGTTGAAGATACAAATATCACCCAAGCGTGAAAATAAGGTTACAGTGACCGAGTTTTATCATGACTGTTTTTGTCTTGTTGAAATGCATGCACGTACCAATTGTCATGAGTGTATGCGAAATAGGGTCCAATATATTGATGGTGTAACAATTGGCTCAAAATACAGTCACTCAAGCATGGTAATCATGTAACAGTGATCCAGTTTTGGTGTTGCTTAGCTACTGTTCATGGGACCCATCTACGTGCCAATTTGCATGACTGCAACCAAGGAAGGAACAAGCAAACGAACCAACACACGAACGCACAAACAAAACAGTGTATCTCTTCTCAACTTCGTTGGCGAAGGGATTAAAAGGGAAAGAAGACAAGCAATCGATTTTAAATTTGTCATTGTGTAGAAATGTAAAATTGTCATCACAAAGGATTTTTGATTTTTATCCAGGTGCACTATCGACACTAATTGTCCACAAGATGTAGAACATAGTATGCACTAAAAGAAAACTGTTTATTTCCTTGTGTTTTTTTGGGGGGGTTGTTTATTTAGTTGTTTATCTGCTTGTTTATTTGGTTGTTTTGTTTTCTTGTATAGCTTAAAATTCTTCAGTTCTCGGTAGTTGAAAGTCATAAAGATTTAATTAAACTAGACACATTCATTACAATTGTGATATTGAGCAGTGATGATACAAGAGATAAATTAACTGATAAATTTCGTGTTATACGGGTTGCACTGTACTGGTGAACTACTGACATACTGAATGAAGGAAGTATGGATTGCTTAATATATATGATAGTTTGGTTTGGTGTTTTACAGCACAGCAACACAAGTAGGTTATTTAGTGCAGATACAATTGGAGTAATGTGCCTTGCCCCAGGACACACAACAAAGGTCGACGTGGGCTTATCCGATGTTAGCATTCATTTCGCACCCTTTCGGCTGCTCGGAGAGAGAGAGAGAGAGAGAGAGAGAGAGAGAGAGAGAGAGAGAGAGAGAAAGAGAGTTACCTAGATTATCAGTTATCAGGCAGACGGGTATGTATGTGTGTAAATATGAAGGTTGATTGATAGATATTATTGAACAGAGATAAATACATTATGATAGATCGATAGGTATGTAGGTATATTGATTGACTGATTGATTTATTAATTATTTTTCATGGATCGGTTGAAATTGCAATGGATAAGAAATAATTTATATAGAGAAGCAGAAACAATTGGCAAGTAAATATTGCTATGTTGGCAACAAAGATGCAGAGAAAAACGAACGGGGAATTCGAACGCCTTTAATAATTTCCTTCTCATCAAACTTTATTTATTACATATCAAGTATTTGCACAACAAATAATAAACTATAATCAGGTTAGTTTCCAGCACTGCATAGTTATTCTTTGCAAGTTTATTTTAATCATTGATTTTAATGATGTCAATCTTGTATTTGACAGTGAGCAAGCTGTAGAGTATCTGTAGTTTCCACCACATGATTTTGAAGCATTTCCCAGAACTCAACATGGTATTGGGTAACAACTGATTAGTCAAAAGGCATCTCTAAAGATATACCGTATCATTGTATTTTAACATTGTTTAACGTTGTTCAATATCACTATTATTTTATTTTGTTTTATTACATTTTTATTACTATTTAGGAAACGACAACATAGCCAAGTCTGATTTTACTCATATCAGCGTTATATAATTATTGTAATATTACACTGAATAGGACGTAAATGCACCTTTTCGTCACATTAAATGATACAAATTGCAAGATTTGATTGGACAATCATACGTTTATATGACTCTGTACAATCCTTGCTTAACGGCGTATATAATCATCATCTGATGCACGTGACGGTACATCAAAAAAGAAGGTAAGTTGAATTGCTATCTCGAATCTGTAGCGTATCATAAAATAATAATATAATTGATGTTGCCATGTTTGGTATTAGTAATTCCTATTCCTTCATTTTTATTAACTTTTAAATTTATTGGGTATATTTCAGAGTTTACATTCGCCTGCTTTCATTTTAGGGATGCATTTAATAAGCAGATATAATGATTGCAATTTTTTCATATGGCAGGATGGTGTCCGTTACTGAAGACGTAATCAATCATACTTAATACAAAGTAACACATCTGCAAAATTTTAAAGTTGTCATATTGGCTGATAGACCAATGAAACTGGTGCATATCACCTGCCTGGAGTTTTATGCACATTGAGCCATATAACTACGTCTTTAAAGATTTTCATCTAAATTGTAATGATGTTCGAATTTTTATTGGTAGAAAATGTATTTTGAATTACAACTACATGCAAATATACAATAAATATACATCTATACATTTGCACTCATGTATTTACATAGTTCATATATGTATGTATATGTAGCTTGATGTATGTTGTGTCTTTATATATTTGCATAACAATTATACTTTGTATAAATAGCTGATCTTTCAAAATGTTTCCAGCTTGAAATTGCAATATACCCAACTGGCAGAGACATATAGACCCACATTTACACGAGACACAGACGTATAGACATGTCAACACGACCGTATGTACATGAGACACAGACATATAGACTTGTCAACACGACCATACGCACACGAAACACAGACATATAGACATGTCAACACGACCCTATTTACACGAAACACAGACATATAGACATGTCAACATGATAATATGTACCTGAGACACAGACATAAAAGGCATTAAGCATATTGTCATTATACAGTGATGTGCCGACAAATTGACCATTGTTTTAGCTAAAGATCTGATATTTTAAAGTACCTAAGAAAGAAATTAGACTGTCTTGTAGACCTATGGTTAAGTGCTGGGCTCGGAGCCTTAAACGCTGAATCTTATGTTGCAGTCGGCTACATGAATGCCACTAAAACTTAGGAATAATATGGATATATATATTCAATGCAATTTGCCTGTTAATATTGTTGCTTATCTATAGCATTATATTCGACTATTTATTTATCGATTTATTTCTTTATTTGCATGCAATTAGCATGAGTGTAACCAGACTAAAATGCTTACTGCATTCTTTCATTGAAAAAACACTGATTACTGTTTGGAGAAAAGAATCAAACATATTAAAAATATATATCTTTTCCAAAATGTGATTCCATCTACTCCTCTACCAATGCGCGAAGTTGTGATGTTAGTATTCTATGTTTAGTCAGTATGCCAAATTTGATATAAGTGTCTAATCTATCTCTCTCTCTCTCTCTCTCTCTCTCTCTCTCTCTCTCTCTCTCTCTCTATATATATATATATATATATATATATATATATATATATATATATATATCCGCATTTTACACCCATGCTTCGAATAAAAAGTTCCATGATGCTGATACAGTACTGAGAAACGAGGAACATTTTATATAGCTTTTATTAAAGTCTTAAGAATGAAATAGAAAATTATTGGTGAAATATCTTCCATGTGTAGAAACATATCCTTGCATTATCACATGAAAAAATACGAATCTACATATCCCATCATGCAATGCAACACATGGATGTATGTTCCTATAGCAGTCATATTGCCTAGAAGACAACCGAATATCTTGTGACCTAGAATAATAAATGGAAACTGTGTTACCTTTCAGGCATGGAAATTATATTTTGTCTAAGTTATTTGACTCGCCATCGTTCGCTTCTCAACGAAATTACCTCCCCTGTAGGCCTACTTATATTGTCAACAACGTCAAATGCCGATGTTGTCTCGTTTGATTTTGTGGTTCGATAACCCACCGTTCCCTTGAATTGCTGCTATTTTAACGATAAGCCTCTGAATGCGATTTAAGTTGAAGTGAAATTTTCGAAAGGGCTGGGATTGAAGGCTGAATTAAATTTTCTAACCTTCGTTTCTGGAGAAAGATTGGTATATAATAAAAGGTATATTTTCCTGCCTTAATTCAAGAATTTAAACACCATTTTCTTTACGTTCTTTTGGCTGTATGTATCATCTTTATGTTTCTGCCAAGAGTTGAAGTTTCCTTGCAAAGTCTTGATGCATCGTTAGAAGTTAGGAGCAACGAGCGTGGGATAAATATGGTAACTGCCATTGGTGGCTTAAATATTAATTTAATTGCAAGGAAATACATCGTAACCACACTAAAGGACCTTACTATGCATCATTTGTAATGATATATATTTCTGCTATTTCAAGACTTTAAATGTTCGCTAAATTTCTTTTTTTTTGTGAGAAATTTCCGTGTGTTTAATTTTCGTTAATTATTTTATTCTATTCTTTTCTGATAATTTTAAGAGTCGCGGATTTTCGGCTTCATGAAGAAAGTCGTAATAGAAACACGTAAAAAAACTACACGAACATTCCCAATATTCGGTAAACACTTTAAACACTCCTTACATTTTTCACTTCAACCTCCTCAACACTTATAAGGCTAATTCCTTCAATCCGCTTGTAATTTGTTATTTGATTTGAAAACTGTGAGTCACATACTTTCAAATTTTAACTTTAAGAAAAGTTTCTTCTACAAGTATATTTGTTCGTGTATTGTGAAAATATGCAAATATATTTAATTAACCCCATAATAGCTGTGTTTATTCTTCCCAAATAAACTATACTGGAATAAATTATATCTCCTTTTTTCTGACCTTTCAATTATATTACATACATATTTATTAAAAGCAGCATCAGTTGAAAAATCAATGAACATCTTCTTTTCTAACATAGAAATCGGAATTTCCTCTTAAATTCGTTCAATATTTGTAATGGTCATATTTACTTAAATTTGTTTTCCGCGGGAACCCACATAAGCAGTAACTTTAGGCCGGGCGTTTACAACACATTTCAGTAAATGAAATTATAAATAAAAGTTATGATTTAAAGGCGTTCCATATTGAGCATTATCAAAGCAAAATCTGTACGGTGCTGGTTCGTTATTGACGCAATTTTCCCTAGTATTAGCAACGTTAATTATTGTCGGACTTGGATGTTTGGCAATAACAAATACAAATGCTGCTAACATTAACATTGACAATGCAACACCTATTGCTGCAGAAAAAAAAGTATTGAACATAATCAATAGCACGTGCGGTTGCCTTTTTATAAAGCGCTCACGCAAGCGTTGACAAAATCATGTTGAGGACCCCTCCATTTTGCCTCAGATGATAATATACTGCTGAAAGTTATACAAACGTTCCAAAGAACGGGTTGTTAGCGGATACCCCCATATGTTTATCAAGCATATTGCGATGGCGGGTGGGGTGGGGATCAGTATTTTGGGGAAACAAGATAAGTAACTCCGTTCCATGCTGACGGTCTGGCTAGGTTTCTAGTGTAGACATCTTTCTTTTTTATTTTTATTTTTTTTGGCGCTGCGGAGTAGCACAATAAAGTGGAAAAATGCATCCTATGATGGTGGCGCACGGGGAATATGCCTTATTTTTTGCGGTTCTATTGTTCCAGCCGTTTCCGCTGTTTCTGTCATTTTGACGGTTCTGCACATCAGACACAGCTTATTGATAATTTCCAGCGAGACTTTTCGTAATCTCTTTGCGAGCGTCCGTTATCTCTCTGGCCATCAGTTAGTTTTTGCCACCTCGTTGATGGCAACTGAATCGTGTGCCATGTGCGACGCAGACCGTATTTCATTTTTCATGGAATTGTATTTGTCAGTTTCCCCGAAGATGAGCTTGAAGTCTTCCATGGAGATGGCGTTGTCATGAAGCGTCTTAGATATGTGGTCAAATATTGTGCTGAGTTTTGTGTCGGCGAGCAGACGAATTTTGTCGCGCTTTTTAGCCTTCAGGGAGAACCGCCGGCTAATAAAAATGTTCGGCCATGGAAACCATGGACACCAGCCCGAAACCAAAAGATATGATCTCAAGGGCAACTACAATGGGGTCGGCAATGATTGTTGGCAATATACCACTCCATGCCACACCTGTGCCCACATACACAGCCGTAAGTGGCGTATCAACGCCATTAAACACGTTTGCCGGGAGTAAGTACTTTTTGTAGAACGCACGCCGCTGTTCAGCCTCAGCCCTTAAGAAAGTCTAGACTTTTTTCAGGTGACAATTTAAAAGCTCCAGTACATATATACAGTACATACAAACATGCATACGTACATACATGCATACATACATACATACATACATACATACATACATACATACATACATACATACATACATACATACATATATACGTACCTACTTTGTTTGTGCATGCGTTCATACTTACATATATGAATAGCGAGAGTTACCGTCAAACCTATCATCTTTAAACATATACTTTCGATTGGAAACTAGATACAAATCGATAACAATGTCAGCAATGATAAAGTGGACCATATATATGTAAATTCAGATATCATTTCACAATAACGGGCATCGGATCTTTGGAGTTACTTACTGAATATTGAAATAAAATAACACACGAAAATAAGCATAAAATGTAACATAAAGCATTAAAACCAGTACTCTCTTATATATCTAGTAAATGTAAATATAAAATGAAACTTTATTATTGATCCAAGATTTCCAATATAAAATTACTTGCTGGAATACATGCAAGAGGCGAAGAGATGTAATATAAACATTTGCATGCATAAATGTAGTCTATCAAGTGTGATGGCCTATAATATTTGAAGTTATGTCTCTAGGGTTAAAGCATTACCATGATCACATATAGAATGAGAAAGAGGGGAAGAGAGACAGACAATATTTTGACTTGTCTCTGGGAAACCTCTGGATATGTCGTTGTACGGCACAAACTTTACTCAACACGTCCGGGTCGGTGCTTTGGTAAACTTCTATCAACCTGGAATATTCTTAACCGTATTATCTTGAATTAAGATTAGGTGTGTGTGAGAAGCCAGTCTGTGTCAGATTATTACTAAATGTACCTTGACGAGTTGCATTCCTTTTCATTAGGGTCAGCGGTTATTCAATATATAAATATTGTCTGTAAGGGCATATGTTACTAGCAATAGCCATATTTGGCTTCATTTCATTCCATACTAATCAAAGTCCTCTCACATAAGCTGTCTTTTGATCTCGGCGAGTTGAACAACTGGTTAATCCTGATATTGTTTCCATGTGTGAACAGCTGTTTCTAATCCCAATTATACAAGTTTGCTGAGCAAAGAGTCAGTCCCTTGTTACACAGACATATGTAAACTTATATATCAAACGGTTTGACCAACAGAAAGGAAAGAGCCTGTCTATATCCCTGGATCATTTTATAACAATTCCCAGCGACGTTACTCCAGCATTTAACTGGATGAGTGTGGTATACAGTTTAGTATATATAGTATATATAGTATATATAAACGCATAAGAAGATACTTTCCGATATTAGTGATTTCATTAGTTTAGTTTCACCTCCATAGACTTATACATACAAAGATATGCGTGTAAGTATATATATATATATATATATATATATATATATATATATATATATATATATATATATATATATATATATACGTGCACACACACACAATTTCATATTGATAGGTAAATTAACCTTGTGGTTTATGGTTACATTTGTAAGGTATAATATATTACAGTCTATTGTCTGCATTTACATAGGGACATGTTGAAACAACGACATTGTAGGTGGCAAAGACTTAATATTCAAGTTTTTACATGTTTGGTGATATATAGAAATAACGACATTTTATTACAAAGTCCTACCCATTGTCCGCTTAAAACTATTGATACTGAATTTTCTCAAAATCTAAAGTGACTATTTGGTTATGTTATCATCCATCTGGTGACGTGGAGCTGCAGAAGTGGCCTTCGGGACACTGTTTGGCCCCAAAAGGACTGCAAGGACCGGCATGATTGCCGCCCGATGGGCAAGTGACTTTAGCGCTGTCGGGGCAACAAAGGCCAGGGCCGTCAGTTACGCTGTAGCAGTGATACCCACTCGGGCAGGTACTTGGAAACGTGCGCGGATTACATCCTCCCCTCACCGGCACCGACGTTCCTCTTGGACATCTCCGGGTGTCTTCTTTTGGTATTATTCCATAAATGTCTGAAAGGTACGAACAAATCAAATCAGGGTTGTTTGAGTGATGTTGATAAAAAATGAAGTAAAAATTTAAAATGTGTTTTGAAGATACAAAATAAATTATTTTATATCATTGAATGTTGGGTTGGGGAAAAATGAAAACATACTATGTGCTCACATATTACGAGTTGGATCAATTAACAGACTTCAACTTGTTAACCTTTTCTATCCTCCGGGTATATTCAGGTCATCAAGCATTCGGCATATGATAGCTGTCCAGATCGTTAGAGCATTAGCAAAATTCATAACCTATCTCCGATTATCAGCTGTCAAAACGTTTTTAACAAGTTCTCTTTCCTAATCGTTAGGAACACACCACTCATTTAAATGTAGTTGTTACTATATTTATTACCGTATTAGATCATTAGTTTTTTAAAGTTATCGGAAGTACAAGGAAAAGAGCTGAGTTTTACCCTCCTCTCTATCCTCGCCCTACCGCCACTCTTCCCGCCTTCTCCGCCAAATTCGCCCCGGCACCCCCCCGAATACACACACACACACACACACACACACACACACACACACATATATATATATATATATATATATATATATATATATATATATATATTTTTGGATGGTTGGGGTTGGGGAGGCAATGAACAGTCTAGAATTACGGCATATTGGAACTAAAAAGTGAACCAAAAGTACAATTAAACGGGAAAATAAATGTCACGATCCAAAGTATATTCCGGGAAATATTTTCTTACCTACAACCAACAGGAATAGGATGGCCAACACAAATGGAATTCTTTGTCCGAGCATCTTACTATGTCGTACAGATACACAGGTGATTAAGCAGTTGCTAATTGGAGGGAATTTATACTATGCGTGTGGAGTTTCCTATCAGCTGGTTTTCTTTTATAGAAACATTGTGACATAATAAATTAAATTTTCATATAAAAAGCCTCACCGCTTAACCCAAACTATGATTTTAAGAAAACATACATGAAAGTAAATACCGAGTCAATGGGTTCAATGTTGGTCGTAAATACTCTATCGAACGTCATCACTCATGTCCATAAGTAAACATGATACTCCACCCTCCACCACAACAAAGGGAGAAGCCACTGTGAAGCAGAACAGCAAGGTATGCCTGGGTGTAACCTTTACAAAGTATAGATCCCGACTTTGTGGTTTGTCACCAATCCAATTAACAGATGCATTTCATTAGTTATAAAAAAATGTTGTTTG
This sequence comes from Margaritifera margaritifera, assembly GCA_029931535.1. NCBI lineage: Eukaryota > Metazoa > Mollusca > Bivalvia > Unionida > Margaritiferidae > Margaritifera > Margaritifera margaritifera. The sequence continues at coordinate 319,206 of JAQPZY010000777.1, forward strand.
ACGTAAAATTATGAATATTTTCTCTAATTGTATTTAAATCTGAAGATACTTGTGGTCACAACCTTACAAATTATATGATAATTTTTTTTAAATTATAACCACAGCCTGGTAGCGCGTATTAAAAGTAAGAAAATGACATGATGTCAGTTAATAGTTCCTTGTTGATATGATAAAGTTTTAAGAAAAAGATCCTAGAATGAACTGGGTATATTTTGTTACTTTCAACCAAATCTTCGATTTGTATAAGTGAACTATTGATATTTTCTGTCGTGCAGGGTGTGATGACATGAATGTAAGAGAGAAAATCATGCACATAAGATTTTTCCACTAGAAACTGAGAAGTTACTTATCACATGGTTACACTTGGAGATAACCATGACCTTTATTTCACTTATGTTTCCTTCAAACAGAATTAGAGACTGCAAAACAAACTGCGTCCACGATATTGACCTGAAGTGATGTCATAATGATGATCACAGTGATGTCGACGATAAATAATAATACATGCAATGATGATGATAATGATTGTTTTTGTTTCTCTTGAAGGTACTTAGATAGATAGATAGATATATAGATAGATAGATAGATAGATAGATAGATTGATTGATTGATTGCGGATGCAATGATGCAATGATGGGATAATGGATGGATATATAAATAGATATAAAAACAATAAATACAGCGTAAGCAGGCAGTCTAGAACTGTATGTATTTGCTGTATGTTTATGCATTGTATGGATGCATCTCCCTATTTTTTTTTCGACAGTTGGAAATATCACAAAAGTCAAGTAAAATAGCGCCCACAATGTCCCACCCGTCCATCCTATAATAACACTTTTAACATAAATAATGTAAGACAACGTATTTGGAGTTCTATATTTTTTAATAGTCTCTACATTATAGTTTATATACCCTCGGCAAACATCAATAATACTTGAAACATTTATGGAGAATGCTTAAGCGTTTTCAACCAATAGGGGAAACTTGGCAGAGAAGTTCATATAAATTCAGATATATCCCTCACATACCTTCGTTCATGCACATTAGAAAGATTAAAATGTATGATTTCTATTTTCTATTACAATTCTAAAGCTTGATGCACTGGTCAAATAAATGCAAGTTAAAAAAAATACAACAAGAATCCCTTGAAAGGACTGACGCTCTACTGGCTGAAAAGAATTTCCAGGAATTCAAGATAAGACAATTTCTTCCTTTTAGCTGTTGGGTGTTGAAAACCATCAATGATGTTCTTCATAGTATTCATGTTGATCTGTCGAAAAGAACAGCAACCAAAACACCAGGTAATAAAATATTATTTATGTTGAATGTTTTGAAGGTGAAAAAAGCATCTTCTTGAACAATAAGGATTACTTTTCTTTCGACATAGAAAGCTCTTCGTTAAAAAAGAAAGATTATATATATATATATATATATATATATATATATATATATATATATATAAAGAGAGAGAGAGAGAGAGAGAGCGAGATATACAGAGAGAGACAGATACACAGAGAGAGACAGAGACGCACTGAGAGAGAGAGAGAGAGAGAGAAGGAGAGGGGGGTTGATCTCTCTCATTAGTCCAATATTTTCAAATGGTTATAGCTGAACCCTGATACTAAATCTTCTACATAATTGGAACGAAAACGTAAAATAATTTATAATCATGAGTCAGGAAGAAATGAATATTGAAGACAACATATTCCATTATGTCATGATTGTTCCCTTTCTTTTCAAAAAGAGACTGTAAGCTTGCTCTGTATTTACCATGCTGTATTTATTGCATGCAGGATATATCTATAAAAGTAATTTGGTTCTCCGTACGGATATTATGTATTTATGCAGATTACCGAACCTTGGAATATTTGATACACTTTTACTATTATGATCCCAATACAAAATAGACATGTAATTTGCGCATTTTCATGGTGTTTTTTCATCTGATTTTTTTTCTTAATTATTTAGTTCTTGTTCGGTAGATATCCCCCGTCAAATCCCCGTTACTAAAATATCAAAATAGTGAAACTGTTTTATATATATGTGTGTGTGTGTCTATGTGTGTGTGTGTGTGTGTGTGTGTGTGTACAGTGACTCGATTTCTAAGCTTTATACTATAATTTTGTTCTTGCAAAAGAAACAAATTTTCTTCGCATTTCAGGATTTCCTATATTTGTTGCATCAAGGCCAGGATATTTAAAAAATCATTAAGAATCACCTGATTTCCATTTCAAATAAAACTGGTTACACATAAATTTTAAAAAAGCGCAGGCACTTTAGACGGAGTAACAGAAATTAAGCCAACTAAGATATCATGTTAAGGAATTCTTTGATTCTAACTTAAACTGATGGCAATGATTGTTGCATCATTCAAGATTTATGTGACTATACAAACTGCATAATGTTCATGCTTTAGTTTAAAAAAATAAATGTATTTGTTGTTAAAACTGATTTTGTTTTGTTAGGCTGTATTGATGCTAAACATTTATTCAACTATATATCTATATCTAGCTATCCATCTACCTACTTATCTATCTATCTATCTATCTATCTATCTATCTATCTATCTATCTATCTATCTATCTCTTAGTCTGTCCATCTATCTCTCTATCTATCTATCTGAAGCTATCCATCTATCTATATATCCATCTCTCTATCTATCTGTCTGTCTATCAGTCTATCTATCTCTCTGTCTATCAGTCTATATAAATTTCTTTCATATACTCATGCATCAATATATAACAGCGTGGGATCCTGAGATAAACGCTTTCCTCTCTGTTTGGTATATTGGTGTCAACTTGTAACTATAGTTTCATGTTTATACCTTGCATTTCTAAATAGGAATCCAGTGGGTTTGAGCATGTAGCTTAATGTTGATTTCCGCATGTCTGGTGAGTTGGTTCCCATGCACTTCAAGGTTTTTTTCTTTGACCTTGTTTCGTCCGTTCTTTCGGAAGAGCGTATAGCCGAGTGGATTAGAGAACTGTTATATGAGGGCACACCGATGGGTGCACGGGTTCGATCTAGTTTGTAATCAATAAGTCAATAATGTATAGCTGTCCAAGTCTTTTATATTCTACACTCCCTTTTTATTGTTAAGGCACAAGATGAATTTTGGTCTGAGCTTTCTAATACTGTTGGCAAAACATGTACTGTCACATGTATATGTATCTTCCTTCCAAATGTTCCTGTGTGTTACCTACGTGTGGCAAAAGATGCAGTGTTGAAAAAGTTAAAGTTATGGTCTGGTCTGTTCTGCTAGACCTGATATATCAGTTTACTTTCTTAAGGTTATGTAAACCATTTCGTAAGTCTTTGACGTCACGTTATTTCAAAGAATAACATTTTTATACATTAGCCTCAAGGAGGTGGGAAGCTATAGAATTATTCTAGTCCATCTGTCCGTCTGTCTGTCCTTTCGTCCTTCACGCTATCTTGTAGACACACCTAGTCTCGTTTTTTATTGATTGCGCTAAGTGAACTGTTTCGCTGAAACTTGATGCTTATTGCGGTCATCATCTGAACGTGAATATTGACCAATTATTGTTCTTTCATAATTATTCTAAGAGTTCTTGCACATTGTGACGTGGCAGCTACAGGCAACAGTTGTTTTCCATGTAGACAGTACTATAGGCTTATCTCCATCATGGACGCAGGGGTGTGCTGTGCGAGAGAAGTACATATTATTGGTGGCAGCTGAAAATGCGCTTATTTTAAAACATCACAGTGCTCCCGTGATTTTTATCAGAGTTTTTGCCCTTTCTTGAATTGCATATTGTTGCTAAGTGTAACATAATCTTCCAAACGCAAATAGTCATGTAGTTTTTATTGACTGTTGTTAAACTTGGTACATATAGTGGTCTTATCTGAAGATGTACATAATGACCAATCAATCTGCTTCTGCGATTTCTATAAATTTGTTGCCCCTTTGACTTGGTTATTGCTGAATGCAATATATGTCAGAAGATTCCGAACGCACCTTGTCTTGCAGTTATTTATGGATTTCTATCATACTTGGCGCATATAATGGGTATCATCTGAAGATGCGCGTATTGACCAACCACTGAACTCCCTTGATTTTTGCAGGAGTTATTGCCCGTTTTAATTTAAAACTGGGTACAATATATGACACAATCTTTGATTCCAATAGACCCTTTCCTAAAACTTTAACCGGAGAGTCATCAGTCATGTCTCTCATGCTAATAGCATATCGAGAGCGAGGCTAAAGGTATAAACGCACTGTCTGACAACAGACCGAGGCAAAGAACACGGTGAGGAATTATATGTCGCTCTCATATATTTGAGTGTATTAAACTATAAATCATATTCCATAGTGTTTATTGGGTCAAAGTTGTATTCTTCCTTGTTTCTCTTTGTTTAATAAACGTGTTTATTCACATACTTGTTCTATACATGCCAAACATTTGAGCTTCCCCTCCCCCTACCAATTGTATAGGATATTTATTTATTTATTTTTCAGAGAAACGTGTCATTTGAATTATGGATATGCGGTTAGTATATAAACCGTATACTTTACTTCATTTATTAATATGCAAATCACGACTTTGCATGCCAGTCAAACAAGGGAGAGGGTGCGTCTACACGCGGGTGCATATCAAATATTGCCAGTTGGTAAGACTTTGATGGCTCTGTATTCCTCATACTTTCTTGTGGCAGTCACTTTTCCTTTCAAACAATTTTATTTCCTTATCCCTTCTTTATCACACTTGTTGGTGTATATTCTACCTTAAAGAATTTACAGCAAATCTCAGTTTTTCACAGCAAACCACCATTGGTTTTTCTTTAACCATACGCCCATATCCTCACTACTAATAAGTCAAACAGCTGATTAAAGTTACATAGTGGAAATAATTTAAAGTAATTATCTTATTTATTATCAACCTTGAAAGGTCTATCAAGGTAGTAGAAATTTAATTTTGTAAAACCCAACTGGTTTGCGAGTTTATTTTGATGAAGCATGACACACGTGCTCGAGGTGTTGACCTTGGGGACAGGATAGAGACCATACGATCCAGTTAGTGGACTGTATTTATCTTCAGACCCATTTTTATTATTTATATTTTTCGTTCGATTTGTAAAGACTTTCTTTCAAACTAGGACCACTAAAGTTCAATAACAGAGCTAAGTGGGCCGTTCGGGTATAATAGACCACCATTGTCTTTAGTACACAGGCCAGAACAGAGAAGAACAAAACTTTATTGAAAAAATCATACTCAGGCCATTCATATATGGTATATGAGTCAAGAACAACCAAAGGTCCATTATATAAGAAGTCACTATGGTATAATATAAATGAGAGAGAGAGAGAGAGAGAGAAAGAGAGAGAGAGAGACAGGGAAAAAGAGAGAGGAACATGGATTATCTAAGCATTATAAGTCCAAGGAGTATCTTAAGAAAAGTGAACTTTACATTTGAAATGCTCAATGGATTTCTGTATAAAATTAATATCGATAATTTAAATGAATTTTTTAAAATATATAATTCACTTAATATATAAAAGAGTCGCGATCGGTTGAAATATTTAATCAGCATATGTAGCTATCGAGACCTATATTCAATTTCTGATTCGTTCATACTTTTACTCAGAAATATGCTTAACTTTTTCACTAATATTTTACTTGTATTTGTACCTAAATGTTGATATTTTAAGCTATTTGGACGTATGTAATAATGTTTCCTAATTAAATTCAGTCAAGGCTCCATAAAAACTTCACACTCAGAGAGGTAATAAAATTCGTCACCTAAACATTATTCTGACATTTTGTGCATTTTATATCTTCATATGGAATTTTATCCCATCGACCAGTTTCAACACGTAATTTATGGTCTGAGGTGATAAATATTATTTCTGTCACTTAACCATAAATCATATCTTCCTACTTTTTAAAGAATTGTCTTTCTATGTGTTATACACTTTATGACCAAATAAGGCCAGAATCGACCTCTAAGCTCACCAGTCTATGTACCATATTTGATGATTGAGAGCCAAAAGTTAACCATACATGATCTCTAGTGGAAACTGGCCTAATCTTGCATGTAATATATAGACTGGATTACATCTTCGTAAGTTGGTTATTTTCCTTAGAAATTCATTATGGAATTTGTCTTTTTTGATCCAGATTTTCATATATCCATATTTTTTAATCTCATTGGCAAGCACTGGTGTAATAGGTCTAGTGGAATAATTTTAACAATAGATCTAAAGGTAAATTGAAGTTCCTTAGTTTCCTAAGCAATAGGTTAGGAGCCTTACAGGTTTGGTCAATAACAGGATTCCTTGTCTTGCAAACGTTCCTCGATTTTCAGAGAAAAAGCCTGAATAATTATAATAATAGAGTACTTCTAAGCTATAACCATCTAAAATGAATTGTAACTGCTTGACGTCTTTTGCTCCAAAAAACATTATTTTGGTTCCATTATAATAAACATTTACTTTCCAACCCTTGCAGTATTGTAGAAAATAATTTAAACTCCGCTAGAGTTTTATTTAATAGTCTTTTGGTATGACAGCACCATCTGAACAAAGAAGAATTAAAACCTCGAGTGACATTTCCATCACAGTTATTTTGACAGAAAAATAATTATAAACCATTCAGAAATATAGAAAAGAGTAAAGGAGAGAGATTTTTCCCTTGTCGAAGACCATTATTATTACAAGCGAGAAAAAGCTGTTTGCTCATCTTTCAACTTAATACAAGATTTTATACCCTGGTACATAGGATAAATTGTCCTTAATAAGTTTCCATGAATATTGTTTTCATTTAGCTTTTGGCAAAGACCAACTCTCCAAACTGAATCAAACGCTCTTTGAAAGTCACAAAACAGCAAAATAATTTCTTTTTCCTTACTCTCTGAATGTGAATAACGGAATGCAGAACACAAATATTATAAATTGTCGAGTACCCTTTACGAAATCAAGCCTAGTTTGTTTCTAGAATACCAGAATAATCGATACAAATATGTTAATCTGTTGTTCAAGATTGATGTGAATAATTTTCCTAAACGATTTGCTATTGTTATTGGACGGTAATTCTCTGGATTAATTTGACTTCCTATAGTTACTGGACGGTAATTCTCTGGATTGATTTGACTTCCGGTACCATTGTAAATACGTATCACAATCCCCTCATTTAAAATTCCGTCACTGAAAAGCCTAGCAATTCATACGCTTCTTAAAACATACGGTAATTTCATCACTAGGAATGTAGGCATTGAGTATTTCATGACTAAGAATGTAGGCATTGATGATTTCATCACTAGTAATGTAGGCATTGAGGATTTCATCACTAGTAATGTAGGCATTGAGGATTTCATCACTAGTAATGTAGGCATTGAGGATTTCATCACTAGTAATGTAGGCATTGAGGATTTCATCACTAATAATGTAGGCATTGAGGATTTCATCACTAGTAATGTAGGCATTGAGGACTGGATCCTCATTCTCATCGATATATAACTCACCCTCACAATTTTTATTTACCACTGGAGTTGTGTTTAATTTTATTTTTTTAACGAAGCACATAACTCTTCAATTTTAATGTTCGAATTCTCATGTTGCATTTCTAACTTGTTCTTAATCTTCCAAAATTCTTTTCATTTCCTAGAGTGAAGTTTTCTAAGCTTATTTCTCGTGATATTGTTGCGAATATGTATATATTTATTCATTGTTTTCTTATATTATCTACATTTTTTGTTTCATTTTTCTTCATTTATCTGTGTTGGGTATATGCTAAACATATAGGAGGCATACAAAGTAAGACTCGCTTTCGATCCGCGAGATAATACGATAACTCGCGTAACCTTTCATTTTCGGCAATTGTGAAACTGGTCTATTACTCTTGCACTTAGAGATTGATTTCAGTGATATTTTATCCTTTTCACGGGGATTATATGAAGATGTGCATATTAACTAATAAACGTGCTTCCATAGTTTTGGTTTGAGTGTATTGCCCATTGTTCTGTGTAGCTAAAGGCAACTAGTATCACAGTTGTGTAATGGAGACAGTACTATAGGTTCATCCACATTAAGGACATTAGGTGGGATATGGGGTAGAGTCCAATATGCCTGGCGAAAGGGCGTTCTACTATCAGCCAGGTTCATTGCATACTCTGAGCAAGACACAGAGACAGGAAAAACACAGACAAATCTTTAATTTTTAACCTCGACTGTCGAAACATTCCTACTAGAATCTGTATAGTCATCATGTAGGAAATGGCCTCCACTTCTACTAGTAGTGCACCTGTAGTAATCAGTAGTGATATTAGTTCCTTTTTTAAATTCTGATTTTATATTATTTCGCTTACATTTCGTTTTTCAGAGACAACATTAAGATATAGAGACAGCACAGCTATCCTGACAACTCATTTCCTTCGTTTGCGCATGCATAGTCAGAACGATCTTCTCATGCAACAATTTTCTTCCTGCTTTCCCCTCGTGCAGCATTCATGGTTGAGTCAGTTTTGGCGAGCGTTGCTCTCGCTTTATCTGCCTATCTAATGGTCTGTCTGTCTACCTTTGTATGCCTGTCTGTCCGTTTGCCTAGGTCCCCGTATGAATATATTTATATGGCTTGTCGTCTTATAAAATTACCATCTAACGGAAAAAGTTATTTTCATGGTTTATAAATTGAACGACTAATTTTTCAGGCAAGTTGGCTTTCATTGGTAAGACAGTATATCAAAGTGAAGTAAATGGTGCAAACTGGAAGTGGAGAGTAGGAATGAGCATCGTCCTGATCATTCTTACAATGATTATGTGTATCATATATATGGCCTTTGTACATGCACTGAAACAAGAGAAGACAATAAAAAAAAGATTTATACCGGAATAAAGTGTGTTTGCATCGAAGAAGATGGCCGGAGTGGGAATTTATGGATTCAATTAATACTTCCGTGTCAGTACCCACGAATGTAGTCCCAGTCTATTTTTTGAGCATTTTTTTCCTCTCTTATTTTGGTGGTGATGATGAGTTCGATTTAGGTATTCTTGGTATTGATTTAAAGGAAATTGTTTATTCTTTATAATGTGATTATCATGGTGTGGTTGTCTGTGTGTATTTTGGCGACAGTGCACAGTGAGTAATTAGGCATTGTTGCTGGTCCTGAAGTGTAATATGTGACCCACTGCACGTTGTTTGTTTACAGTCCAGCCTCTCAAAACAAATGTCAGATAAAATATTAGACAAACTTCACCGTGAGTTCATCTTTGAAGATACATTAGATAAACATATGATTTATTAGGATTTGGACACACTAGAAAGTTCAGTACTGACAAACAAATGTAGAGACTATATAGGACAAATAATTGTGATCTGACTCCTTATTGCAAAGACGGCAAAGTTTCGGAACAATATAAGCGTAAAATGGTCTTTTACAAATATTTTAATAGATATATATATATATATATATATATATATATATATATATATATATATATATATATATATATGTGTGTGTGTGTGTGTGTGTGTGTGTGTGTGGATATGAGAGAAAGCTTATCAGTAGCTTCCGTGGGTCGTTGATTCTTCTCGGGTTTTCAAGGGATCTTCCTCCACCAAATATACTGGCCGCCATCTATAGTCTATCATGTGCTGAAAAATGGCATTAAACTCACAAAACCAAACCAAACCAAACCATTTCTGATATGACCTTCATGTTTGAGACGGCTTAATTTATATTGTTTCACAAATATTGACCAAGCTTAAACTTTATTTCGTCCGCATCTAGATAAATAAAACATTATCCTTATATTCATTACATGGCCAATTGGACAGATTCTATAATATATATATATATATATATATATATATATATATATATATATATATATATATATATATATATATGCGCCAGACCACGACGTGTTCTTCACTATAAACGAGTATTTCATTGAATCTGATACATGTGTATTTGTGATACCTTGGCAAAGTGAACTTCTGTCTTGTGATTGAAGAAAAGAGCGAGGGAGGACAGGCTACAAGTGTGGATTCATGAAAATGTGGACGATGGATTGATGTGCAGTTGCGTTCTTCCATGTCCTGTACGTATGCGTCACTTGTTTAATATATTGTTTAACATTATTGTTGGGGGGGGGGGGAGGGTGTACTTTAATTTGTCACAGTTAACTGAAGAAATTTATAGAGCAGAGCAAATACATTATTTTTTCAACTTCCTCTATTAATCGTTGAATTTAGCTATGTTTTCTGTTGTTTTTTTTTTTGTTGTTTTTTTCGTAATTTCTGGAAAAGGGGCGCTGCAGTTCGCGAAGTTCGAAAAAGGCGTGTTTTGCAAATTTGGAATGAATTGTTATATATGTGTTTCTAATAAAGGGCCATAACAAGAAGATACCGGCCTGTCCATCTAAAACATCATAATTTTGGGGACATCATTAGTTTTCCTCTTTCCGTACCGTTTGATTCTGTGCAAATGAGATTAGATGAGTAATTGGGGGAGAGAGAACAGACCAATTAATTTAGCTATATTCGCGAACATGCAGAATAAGGGTAATTTTTAGCAGAAAACGTTAGTGAGATTCAAGAAAAAAAAGGCATTTTGTTCGACAGAAAATCACGAAGTGTGTGGGAGAGAGCTTTTTTGCAGGGTTGAGGGTGGGGGTGGAATGAATAGAAAGACGACGGGTAACATTTTCTACCAAGAGTGTCATTATATCCGGGTTTTCTTTTTGCTTTTTGACTGAACAATGCAACTGTTGATATTGGACATTATTCTTGAAACCATATGCAGATAATGTTTTACGATGGCAGAATATTACTATTTTTTTCTCCTTTACTAAGGTAACTAATTTTCCGTCTGCATATGTGTGCAAAGGTAACTAATTTTCCGTCTACATATTTGTACAATGGTAACTAATTTTCCGTCTACATATGTGTGCTCTCTTAGCTTATTTCGCTTGTGTAAGCATTAATGTAGCAGCGAGTAATCACAAGTTACTTTAAACTCCAGTTTTACTGTGGTATAGGTTTACAGTCATGTTATGGCCCATGTTTATAATCATTGACTGCGTCTTATCAAAAAGAATAGAGATGCAAGTTAAATAAAGTAAACAAATTAGACATTAAATATGTCATATGTAGCTAATTCGTAAACGAAAAGTCATGTGCATGGTTAACATTTGCTCATGGTTTTTCTTTGGCTACTTTAAACAAAAAGGGCTCTTAGAGTTATGTAGTATGAGTACTTTTAACCCCTCATTTCAAGTGGACTGACTGACAGTTAGTACCAAAGTGTGCCAAAATACAGTTCTCTGCGTATAACTCTCCCATTTCTCCATGTCTTTCTACGATAAAAGTAAACCAATAGGTCAGTAATCCAGGGATTGGCCGGTCGATCGATCGATCGATCGATCGAGAGAGAGAGAGAGAGAGAGAGAGAGAGAGAGAGAGAGAGAGAGAGAGAGGAGGAAGGGAGAGCCAGAATAGTAAACACTGCGTACGTACATTTCAAACACACACACACACTTGTGTTGTAATGTATGCATGCAATGGAAAGAAACAATATATCATTGAAGTAGTAGATGTCACACACACACACACACAATTGTGTTGTACATTATGCATGCAATGGAAAGAAACAATATATCATTGAAGTAGTAGATGTAACACACACACAATTGTGTTGTAAATTATGCATGCAATGGAAAGAAACAATATATCATTGAAGTAGTAGATGTCACACACACACAATTGTGTTGTAAATTATGCATGCAATGTAAAGAAACAAAAGATGGGATATTTGCAAATTGTTATTGATATGAGTCGTACAAACATTGTTATTGATATGAGTCTTACAAACATGTTGTCTTCTTTAGAACAGGGCCATAAACAATTTTGTTTAATTTTTAAACATAAAGACCAGAAAACCCTCACAAAGAGAAGAAAAAAAACTGGATTGACAAGTGCTCTTATATAAAAAGCGATTTCACTGGCTATTAAATCGCGCAATATGATCATGTGAAAACATTTCAGAAGGACTGAAAAAGAAAAGAAAGTGAATACAGTTAAAGTCTTGACTTTTCTCGCTGAAACTCTCTTCTCCTTCTTCTTTTTGGTCACCATCGTCTTAGTAGCAGTAGTCATCTTTTTGCTTTTTGATTAGATGAATCGTGCGTACATGCAATCTCTTACACCTTGCACAACTACATGGCGCAACAGATCCAGAGTCTTCAAAGGTCATATATGATGGCCATAATCAGTAAATAAAAATGGAGTTGAAAAGGCCACGGTCTCTAGGAAGAGTAGCAATCTAAAGAATCATTAAAAACAATGCATATACCGATACTGAAGTTTGCTTAAAAAACAACTGCTTAACTTTAAACATATTTTTAGTCAGAAATGAGACACGTTGGGGTCAGTCACCAGTGATTTGAAGTCTTTAATGTCCGTTCCCAAGTACTGCTATGAAAGCTTGATGAAAAACAAATGGACAATCAAACTCAAACTAAAATTACATAAAATACCATAAATAATATAAAGAACAAATGAAGAGATAAGAAAAGAAGGAATAACGAAGGTACATGCTTAAGGGAGATTTTTTAATTAAATTTGTACAATTGAATTATAACTACAATCACATCAGAGTAGCTAAAACGAAAGTCTGGAAATACACAAATTTGTAAATCATCAATTAATACAAATACACATGGAATCTCTAATCACATTGTAAATTTGTAATTAAGGAACAATAAAGAGATAACAGGGAACTGTAATTTATCTGGCTTTAAATAATTACTATATAATTAAATAAGGTAAGAAGCAGGCAAGTATTACAGATGGCATAACCATGTGCACGTGCTGACCCCTTTCCGCAAGAGAAAAACTTTCAACAAATGTTAGATATAGTAGCTAAAATGTGCCCAGATTACTGAGCTATGATTTTATATAGCCGATGCAAAATTAGAAGTTTGAAGATGACCCGTAACACTATCAGAATGGCATTCAAACTTACAAAATCCAAAAATAGTACAGCTACAATTGTTTTTGGAATTTGAAAACAAAATGGTATTAACATGATTGTATGTTCAATTGTTGTAGAACATATTTTTAAAAGAGAGCCAGATTCGTAATTAAAAATGGTGTGCAAAACAAATATAGAACTTTTTTAAAAAAAGAAACAAGCAAGCTTATCCTCAAAAAGCAACCCTGTATGTATTAGTTTGCGCCAATAAATGGTTACTGAATTATGCTTGTTACAATCCACGGCCATCATAAAGATTCAGAGATAAACAATTAGAAGAGTCATGAATCTAAGACGGAATAAATCCGACGAAACCCTATCATGTCATATAATATAATTAGCAGTGTACATACAAAAGGACAACATTGATTTTTCGATTGGATCTTAAATTTGTTCTCATTCTTATTTTGAGGGATTCATGAATATAGTGTCTGCCTTATTCTTTATGTTTGTTTTTCCTTTAAAAACTGTTTGCACTTTTTATTTCAGTGCATATGAGATGGTGACATTTACATCATGAAAGGTTCTGTTATTTGTATTGTATTCATACAGATATAACGTGATTCAATGATATAAGATTTCAGTTAAAAAGGAGCAATTGAATAAAAGTAAAATTAAAACCGGACTGTGTGTCTGTACACAATGGCTACTATATGGTATACTGTCAAAGCGCCTTAGAAAAAATACGCAGATATATGTCGGGTCCTATTTGAAAGAGACACATTTTGATATTTTTTACTTTTGGGGGTTACTGTGAGAAAATGTATTATCACCGCGTTTTTCAGAGAAAAGGCGGCGATGCTGTAATCATGCCCAAACTTGCCTTTCTTTGTAATGTTAAGCAACACCTCCTACAGTATTCGAGATAGAGCCTTTAAGCCTTGTAATATGATTGTTGTTGGTCTATAGATGTGCACAACGGTTTTAGAAATTTGGTGTGCGCCAGGGGGGGGGGGTAAAGTGGCGGGATGGTTTAGCTCCCATTATTATAATTTGAGCTGGTTGTGATAAAGTTGGAGGTCGCGGGGATATGTGCTTTACAAATACTCTGTTCCAAGAGTTTATTATTATTATCATTATTGTTGTTATTATTATTATTATTATTATTCTAATTATTAATTATTATTTATCCGCATTTGCAGTGTCAATAAAGTTTGGAATTCAATCTTACTCGCCTTTTTGCATGATTTGCTTTCATCAAACTCTTGAATAATTTAACTATGCACCGTGGTACTCCATCTTATATACACGCATCTGACATTTTATAAGATGATTCTTTCTTTAGAATAAATCATTCAAAGTATGATTTGTAGAACTTTCAGCTCAATATTAACTACAAGCATTACTTTTACAGACAGGCATTGAATTCAAATATCAAAGAATGCATAAGACATATGCAATTCAGAAACATTTTCTTTCAACATTTACAGTACATTAATAGTTGCTTAGTTTGCTCTCAGCTCCACCCTACCCTCAGTTGCATGGAAAAATCTTTGTTAATTATAAAGGATTTGTAAAATATTAAACACTTATTCCAAAAAACGAAAAAAATAACTCAATTCCAAATCTGAGCTAAATCAAAGCAGTACCTTTTGAGTTTTCAGAGAGAGAGAGAGAGAGAGAGAGAGATAACAATCCTCTTTAACTCTAAACATTTTTTTCTTTCAAACCCCTTTAACAATTTACAATTGAAATTACAAATGGATTTACACAAGATATATCTACTCGACCCCAATGAACTTGAAATCAGTGACTGCTCATAAACATCATTTAGATATGCGAATGTAGAGTCATTAATTTAATCGATGATAGCTTGCTGCAACTATGATCATATATCACGATTTATTAAATGTTCAGGATGACAATTGTGCAATTTATTGTAAATATTTTACGCCAAAACAATAGCCAGGACAGATTGATAGTTAGACGAGCGATTCGTCCTGCTCCGTGCTTGAAAGGACTCTTCTGCAATACAGGCTATTTTTTTTTAAGATGGCTTGTTCAAGGGATATTTTCATCGTAATTTATTTAGAATAGGGAGTACATTTGTATATTTTAACTTATAAGTTATGTTTTAAGCCTAATATTTGTAGATATATGGGATTCACTTGCTCTCAAGTTATAATCGAGCAACGGGAAATGTATGAGTGGGCTACAAAATGTGATGAGTTTGCAGACTCGAAATAATAGGATTGTCCAAGATTGTTCCGCTGGATGTCTCCTGTTTAACAGGTGTATTTGTAAATGAAAGTCACTCATTTCTAATGATCTTTGAAAGCTCATTGGATGTACCGAAACTCTAGCACCCACCAACAGTGTTTATCATCTATTGTTTACATAATAATTACAGGAGACCGGTACACACTGACTATTTGGCAGATAATTCAATAGACACAAATAGTGTTCTTAAATCAGTCGCATAAAGTTGACTTGTCAAAGATTGTTGTGATACATGTAGCTGATTTCAAGATGACTAGGAGATTATTGTTATGTAAATGGATAAAACAAGTGTTTTCAAATCATTCTGTTATGAGTATTTTAAAAAATGATTACAAAAAGTCCTGCCTTCGTTGCTGTTGACGCAGATGAAGAGATGAGTCTGCCAGTGTATCTAGGCAAAATAAAGAAAAGTTAAAAAAAAATTTACAAACAAATCTAATGAATCTGTTTCAAATAAAAATAGCCAGTATGATGCTACAAAATATGCAAGGAAGTTCCAGTCGTCATGGATTAATGAGCATCTCTGGATGACATACGAAGTGGAAGCAGACATGTGAGGGGACACAACACTCCGTAGAAAAACAGAGAAGAGTGAATTGATATTAGAATATTTCAGTGATGGACTCAGTTTTACCTTGGTTATGTCTATTTTTTCAGTTCATGATCTGTTACATCATCATCATCATCATCATCTCTCTCTCTCTCTCTCTCAAAATATCTAAAAACCTTTTCGAGTTATCCATTTATCTGTCCAATCTATATGCATGTATATGTCTGTCGTTGCTCCCGTAACTATATACGCATTTTAACCCTTCCTTTTTTCATCTACATATCAATGTACATGTACTATTTAATATCTTTTGGACAACTTTAATTATTGACATATGGTTTTTTTTGTGCAGACAAGTAAAAAAGTTCTCTATTTGTAAAATAAATATAACGCGATTTCTCCATAAAAATAATTGTTTACTTTACCTTATTTTATAATTTTCATTGTGATATTATCTTGTCATATTTTGGGGGAAGTTCAGATCTCCGAATGGCAACTTTAGTTTTCCAGTCAGCATTCAATGGAACAAGCTGACTTTTATAAAATTTTTAAAACCCTGTGTCCTGCATTTTTCAACTAAAATGGTTAAATACAAGGTGGTATGGGATTGGATGCAAGGGAGGTGGAAGCCAACAATAATTACAGTATTCCTCCGTTAATAAGCCCTGGGGGAAGCCACATAAATTTATTTCAAAATGGGCGGTGTTCTTATCATAGGACAGTACTTTCTTAACATAAAAACATTTGCTAATTTATTATTTTTAAAGTGGGTCTGGTCTTATCATGTTTTGGCTTATCACTGACGAAGAACATGACAGTAAATTAATATTTTTCAGATATTTAACAGTGGAAAGTGTGTGTGTGTGTTTGACATGAAACGTGTGATCAGGGAAATTGTTGTCATTGGTCAGAGAATTTCGATTCCAATAATCTGTCGAAATCCTAATTAGCCCCTAGTTTGCAAATTTTGGTGACATTTCCATAAAATTGGTAGACACTTAAATTTCGTAATTACACTTTAAAAAAAGAATCACTTAATACCGTTGTAAAAAAAAGTTTTAACCAGATTAATCTCTAACATGGGTATCAGTTCATCTCAACTTTACAAATTAGCGTTCTAGAATAAATGCATCATGCCAAGATATGTTTCGTTTTCATATATAATGATATTTATATCTATTAACCAGTTTTAAAATGAGAATAATTACAAGAATATGAAGAAAAGATCAAGCAAATTGGCACAAATTTTATTTGTCTGAAAATAATCCATAATAACAAAGCCTTTGTTATACAATTCACTCACTAAAATAAGTCACCATTAGTGCCTTGTACAGTCTTATTCAAATGATACTAAATTTGACTGTGTTTGACTTGCGATTGTGCTGTCTTTTGAGTATCATTTGCTTGTTTGGTTTTTGACCTGTGTGGAAGCTTTGTCCACCTCCGCTTCAAATCATACATACAATAAAGAACTATTGAAAAAAAAGACTACTTATTTATGCTTCTGTCTACAATAAATGGAAAATAGACACAAATGTACTTTTACTTCGCTATTAGGAAGGAAAATCCAATACGATTAAATCTGACACTCAAAGTCTTACTGAAGTGAAATCCTGCATACATTCAGATACAAATGTTCACTTGTGGTAACAGGGATTAAGCCACTATATGATCGTGGACCTATAATGGACCCCATTCCTAAAATGGAAAGGTCCCTTTTACTTCCCAGCTTTTAAATCCTGGGGTCCATTGACCTTCCCAGCTTACTAATGTTATGATTTGTTACTATTTTGTAGAATGTTTGGTAACCCTTTAGGTATTTGTTTTAGAAATATGGCAGGGAATTGTGGAACAAAAAAATGTTCGAACTGTCTTACCACGAGATTATTTAAGGCATACAGTGTATACCAGTGTGATTGTAGACATGACATTCAGTTAGAGCTTACCACGAGATTATTTAAGGCATACAGTATATACCAGTGTGATTGTAGACATGACATTCAGTTAGTGCTTACCACGAAGATTGTGTATACCCATGAGTTATTTTATTCAATCAATCAAAGCTAAATTACAGTGCTCAAACTAGGATCATGAAAATGTGAGAAGTGACTTCTCCTTCCAGGTAAAAAAGGGAGAAGTGAAGTGTAAGCATAATTGTCTTTTGCAAATGTATATTTATTCATTTAAAATAGTATTAAATATGGTTTCTACTGGGGTTAATAGAAGGACATTATTATTTTTGCATCATCTGCAATTAAAATATGCCCTAAACATGTTTTGAAATCAGAGATTACAGTTCTGCAGATTTTTTTTATGATGTGAATGTGTTGATCAAAGAATGAAAGTCTTTTGAAAAGGTCTGTTCCTGATACCCGTGGAAAACTGCTCAATGTAAACAAAGCAGTATCTATACACGTATCCTGTGAAGAATATTTAAAGGTAGCGTTTTCAAGAAAGCTTTTAAGTTAGTTTCTTGTGTGCACAATTTTCGAAATATGTTTGCACTGTCGATTCTCATCAAGAAATATACCTGCCCTACTTGTAAAACCTTGAATTGTACTCTACATACAACTTTGGAGGAAATACAGACGAATTAATGAATATCTGGATAGTACATTCCAAGGATATTTCAACACCTTAACGACTGGGATAGAACATTTAAGGTCAGTGGTACTCTGGAATAAATTCTTCCTCATCAAGTCACACATCGTTGCATGCCATGAGCGATAATCCGCTACGCTTCTGTATCACCCATGGCCGCCAGAGCAGCGATTTTTCTCAATTTCACGAGTACGCACAAACAACAACAGCACAATGTAACAATGTCCTACATGTCAATCGAAGTGTCCATTTTATTCATCGATAAGTGATTGTGCTTGGAACAAAAACTTTTATTGGCTCATTTGAACAGCGTCAAAGGTCATGTTGGGTCACAATGGCGAGAAGGATTTACTCGTGCTCGCACTGATTGGTTAAATAGGTTTGTGCATATTTATGAGAAACAAGGAAATCTCTGCACAGCGGCCATGGGTTGTAAAGGAACCTAACTGATTGTTCCCCTTGAATAGCGACGATGCAAGTCACCTAATCGCATACAGCCACTTATGAAAGGCAGAGGATGATTATGTAATGAACTAACACAATAACAACCTTAATCAGTAGAACTTTTAACTGGAAGACCAATACTATGGTATCTGTGTGCACTGATGTGTTAAAACCTAGATAAGGTGCTTGGAGAGAGTCTGAATCAACGAGAAACTGGTGCGTAGTAAGAGGGTGTAACTTAAAGGTATTTACCGGGGGTTAACTCCAAAGCGGTGCATAAAGTGGAAATCACTCAATTGCATTAGAAAGGCTACTCATATTGATTTATCGCCCGCCAGTTTGTGCCCAGAGGTAATGATTACTTTACCTCACCATGCCATGAGAATTGACAAAAGAACAATACATGTGTATGCTTAATTGTCTACGTCTTTAAAAAATAAACAATTTCGGTTTTACCATAAACTTTGTAGTTTACGTTATGATGGACTCTGTCAAATTGTAACTGATTAGATAAGCTTCACCCTCAAGCAGTGTGCAACAACCTTATTAATTCTTGTTGTAGGTTTTATTAAAGCTGAAACAAATACCAGATTTGACTATTCGAACATGTGTTGAATGTATTTGGCAAAAGTACCGCGTAAATTACAGAATTGTTTTTAGCAAAGATGAAGCAGGATATTCTCTTATTGTGCGTATTATTGACGCAAAAATGAAACCAAGGTAAATATGTTGGCAGCAAGAGTTTCAAGTCTTTCCCAGTTTTGACAATTGAATGTATCCCTGGGTTTCACCACACCTCATCCCACCTCCACGCGCAAAGACTAAGTCCATAACTTACAAACGGTTGAGATACCCATGGTCAGTAGCTTCGAAACCTTTGAGATCCACACCCTGTAATCATATACACACTTTCTGGGCGTAACAAGAGGAGTTAAGATGTATAATTGACATTAGCCTCAAGATCCATCCATACACCCCAGTTACAATTAGCCCTGAGTCTTAACTTGGAAACTACTGAGGTCCCCGCCCTTTAACCATATACATTTAATGAACAAGTCAAAGCTAAATGTGAAGATAAAATGTTCCCCGTTCACACATACCCCACTTTTGGGAGTCAGATCCTGGATCATAACTTAGAAATTTAGTACCCTCCATATATATAACATAGGTCGCTATGTTTAAGAAGTTACAGAAATAAAGAAATATGGTATCTGCAGACGGTGATGAACGGTCAACCAAAATTAAGATTTCAGAAGATATTCTTGTTGCATTATTTGTAATGCAGGTGTATCTGATACACTCAATAGCAGAGTGGACAGAAATCATTTAACAATTCAGTGCCAGGGTTTAAGTTTGCACACAGAGATATAAAATCTATAAAATTAGTTGAACTGCCACATAAAAACAACATCTGAATTTTATACAATCTAGAGTTGATTTAACATCAGGAACAAGTTTTAATGCAGTGATCAAATAAATACATGGATATAATGAACCATAGGTAGACAAATAAACTACACATGTTTTGGCATCATGAAACTTCTATCATGAATAAATACAGCTACGTCAATAGAGTTTTGAGAGAAGAAATCTAGAATGAAATTCATTCATTGATAACTGCAATGGTTCTTTAAATGCAACTACATGAAGATAGAAGCTCAAGTTTTCACTTGTAACATATGTTTTAGTTCAAATGTAGATAACATCTTCGACTTTTTTTGATTATATCTCCCTTTTCTTTAAAGTATATAATAAATAAGGTATTGAATTTGCACTGAAAAAATATTTGTATGGATGAATTTTTTCGGCAGACTGACTCCCCATCAGTTCGTCCAAATGACATGTTTAGTTCTACTGGACACAGACCAGAATAACTTATGGTATGGTCTGTTGTCTGTTGGTCCTTTAGCACAAATTTGATATCGCAATCCCTAAACTGCTTGAAGGATTGACATGAAACTTTCAACACCTTCATCCCAAGGTCTAGTTGGTCCTATATGAAAATAGTGCTGCACGAAAATCCAATATGGTCACCACAAATGCCATCTTGAAAATCGTGTTATCACTACTCCTTCTAAACAGATGGTCATATCAACAAGGGGTTTGCACTAAAGTATTTCTTATGATCTCTAGTTTGGTCCTAATTAAAAATGGCGCCAATCTGACAGCTAGTATAGCCGCCAAGGTAGCCATCTTTAAAATCTTGCTATTGCTACTCCTCCTGGATGTATAGTCAAAACAACATGGGGTTTCACCGAAAGACTTCTTATGATGTATGAATGGTCCTAAATTAAAATGGTGCCGATTTTACATCCAGTATAGCCACCATCACTTAATTGGTGGAAATTTGTGCTTTCAAAGTGATAAATGTAATTGAGTAGGAAATTCGATAATATTAATCGGAATACTGATTTTTCAATGGTTTGGACTAATGCAATGAATAGCAGATGTCTAATGTTCATGACGCCACAGTGACAGTGTCGTCAGTCATGTGGGAACTTTTATCTGATATGAAGAGGGAAATAAACGTTGAAACAAATTGAGAGAATTATTATAAGTATTGGTAGGGTGTGTCAACGATAAAGTTTATATTGGCAAAAATGACCAAGGAAACACTGTGTTCTCAGCCAGTGGTCGGCAATGTGTCGAGTGTGAAGACTCACTGGAACGGTCAGTATTAAGAATTACAGTATGAAACCAATATACTTTTAATAATTTAATGTCTCGGCGATAACTCTTCTACCTTGCTGTTATTCTCGAAAAAATTTTAACAGTCAAAATTTGGATAGAGAGATTTTTGTTTGTTTGGTCTTTGGACCTTCACTGGAACCCAACTGGAGCACAACTGCCAAAACGGCGGATTTCACCCCTATTGAACACAGTCGAAAAATTCAACTGCACAGTTTCACGAATATTGCCAAATATTGAAAAATTCGGAACAATATTAACATGAACGCCCTCTAGTGGAAAGTCAAACGGCAAATACACACAGTAGTAAAAATGGCGCAAGGTTTCGAATGGCAAGATAAGCACGCGTTTCACAATAAATTGTAAGCAGAATAAAAATTTAACATGAACAATTTCATCACACTGATGAAGAAACATTATGAAAGTACATGAGTAGTGCCTTAACCCCAGAGAAAAATTGCATACAACTGCTTAGTTATCTACTTAGAGTGGAAGGTAGTGAAGACATGTGCAGACTGGGCATCAGACATATTTCCCCAGAGGATGAATATTTGAACAAATCATTCATATATGATATACCCATGCAAACATTACATTTCTTGTGTAGAAAATGTTATCTTTCAAAAACTGTTACTAACTGTTAATATTATAAGCATTTGAAACAGAGGTACAAACATTCGAACATGAGGGGAATGTAAACATAAAAGGAGATTATGTATTATCTCCACACATAATGATATATGCAAATGCACTTGACAAGAAAATACTTTGAAGGGTAGTCAGATTTATTTCAATACGTGAGGTTGCCTTTTACTGAGGTACATTATATATAATGCTACTAAATTATGGCCCTACCTGTCTTATAAGAGGGACCGTGTTATAGTGTGATACCACATACAGAGGGAGTAGTTCATAAACTGAAGAGCTGGGAAAATCTAACCTAGGATGGATAAGAGAGGTTTTCATTAAATGGATGTGACCGTTATTGGAGGTTGCAATTTACACGAACACTTTCAAGAATGCAATATCAAATTATTTTAAGCAGAGCACTTTGAATTGTATTTTTGTCGAAAGTTTAAATAAATTAACTGATTTTATGTTTTTGATCCCTCAGGCAGTTTTATTAACAGCTTGAAACCTACCGAACTAGAAATGATGGATGAGACTATACCTTGCTTTGTTATTTATGGATTAATGACAGTGTGATATTCTTTCTAAACTTTATATCATAGTTGCCCCAACTATAGATACAAAATTTAAAAGTTTCAAAATTAGTCATTTCCTGACTGTAGCAAAGTATTGACAATCAACAGATTTAGATTTTTTTCTGCACCAACAATACTTTTACAGATAACACATCAAATACTGTAATGATATTGCATATACTTAGGTCATTTATTTAAGAACCAGAACCAGACTCGAGTGAATCTGAACATATTCGATTCCTGGGGACCCACGAACACAAAGGTAAATACAGAATTTAAACACTGCATGTTTTTTTGAATTAGCACAAATTGCCTACCTGTCTTGACCAACTGTAGGATTGGTGACAGTTTTCTTTCCTGCCTTACAAACAAGAAGTAGTAATCATTTTTATGATCCACTACAAATGCGGAAGGGGCATATAGTGTTGCCCTTGTCTGATCGTCCGTCACAGTTTGTCTGAGACTGTTTGTCCCAGAGTCATGCAAATTGGAGTTCAATATTCTACACCAAGTAGATCATTGTGACTTGTATTTCGTGCTTCAGTGACTATGGTTTAATTCAGTTTTTAGGTCAATTTCTCAGGTACTTTTAGTCCCAGTGTCATACAACTTGGTATTTATGTATGTCTTGGCGAGTACAACATCATCAAATCAAAAGAAAGTCACTTTGACCTATATTTCGTGCTTCCTTGACTTCGTTTAAGTTTTGAGATTAGGTCATTTTCTCAGATACTGCTAGTCCCAGGGTCATTCAGCTTTGTATGTAGATGCACCTTAGTCTGAAAAATACGTATTAGTCGAAAGTGTGTCACTGTGGGCTATATTTTGTGCTCCTGTAACCGCTTAAGTTTTGTATTCAAGTTAATTCCATTTTATTTAGGTATAGTTATCTCCTGGGTCATGCAACTTTGTATGGTGATGTGTCTTAGTGAGTACAAAACTAATCAGTCAAAATATATCACTGTTGCTTAAATTGTTTGCCTCAGTAACTTTTGCATTGAGGTCAGCACCTCATGCAGGTTAGACTGCAGAGTTATAGAAAAAGGGGGTGAATGGGCATCAGTGTTCTATGAACACGTTTCTAGTTATATTTATTTTCATAAGAAAATTTGTTTTTATGGAAAATGTTCAAAGTTTTAATATTTAATCCATTTCGGCAAATATAAAATTTCATTTGTCTTGCAATTATTTTTACCTTTCCTGGCTAGTTATACTAGGAAATTATGGTGCATGCAATGCGTTTTCCTGCAAGAGAGAGCTAATATAGCTTATTGAGTTATTTATTATATCGCTCTGGATGATTTTTGATTACCCAAATGCATATGACTCAATATTGTATGGCTATTTCTTTGCATTAAGCTTACAACCATATAGTTTCTAGCTCTTCTGGGAAAAAAAACGGAAAAGTTACTGCAATGGTCATGAACCCATTGTCCAGCCATAGTATATCAGCAATAGTTGAATACCACTAGTCTTACTTAACTATTATTATTCATTTTAGTAGAAAGATGTATCAAGAGATCTGATATGTCCTAAATCCAACTTCTGCCCATCTGCATCTGACACCATGCTCTGATAATAAAAGTAGGTCACTGTGAGCCATATTTCAACTTCACAGATTTTGCTTAGAATACTTAGGTGTAGCCAATAAACAATATTGCACAGTCGAGAAATGATATCAGTGCATCAATTATTCACATTTTTAGAGTGTGGGAGGAAAGCATACTTTGAATAGTTACAATGTCCGTATGTATGAATTACAAGGAGAAAATGAGGTTCATAATTAGTAAATATTATTGGAAACAGACTATAGCAATTTCCTCAGTTCAGGGCCATAGATAGTTCAGGATTTAATTTGTCATTAAAAGACTACC
The DNA here is from genome assembly GCA_029931535.1 of Margaritifera margaritifera. Classification (NCBI taxonomy): domain Eukaryota; kingdom Metazoa; phylum Mollusca; class Bivalvia; order Unionida; family Margaritiferidae; genus Margaritifera; species Margaritifera margaritifera. The sequence continues at coordinate 343,781 of JAQPZY010000777.1, forward strand.
TTTTTGCACACCCGAACATTAGCACTCTACAACGCGCGCTTATTACAAAGTCTATACATTCCAGGTAAAGCCTATGTTAGAGAAATAGTGGAAAGTGGTACAAAACTATTAGATTCCAAATATTGCAAATTTGCCATATTGAGTGCGCATAAGTTTTATATTCCTGTTGTTGTATCATAATATAGTAAATCATGTGTCAATGAGATCAGATGAAGCCAAAATTAACTCACCTTTGACCCATAGAAGTAGCAATAAACATAGTCCATGCGTTGCAATAGCAGATCATGCATTTACTGTACTGTACCTGTTGACATTCCAAACAGATCCATGGTATCTCTTTATTTACATCATTATCCTTGTTGACATCAAGTAGTTGGGCAGTTTGCAAAATGTTTGTACTAGGGCATAAAACCTTGTCTACCCATTGGGAGTACCATACCCAGTCTTAGACGAAATAAAACTAAAAAAAACCATTGTGTACTGACAACATCTTTGACAGACTGTAGATTTTCAGGGGAATCTTATTTTTTATCTTTTGTTTCATAATGCATCATTTACGCTTCAAAGTAAGATAAGAATTAAAGTTTCTTTTCAGCTATATGTTCTAAATTTTTTAAGTTCAGTGAAGCAATTGCATGCCTTAGCTGTTCTACCAATATATTAACGACTGAAAGTAAAAGGCAATAAAATATCAGCAATTGAATGTCTCTGTACGCTGTGTTCGGGTTTAAGATACAATTTATCCTATCAATTTGTCAGTCTCATCCTGTAGAAGAAAACATTTATTCACTTCTGCTTTAACACGGAAACGAGTTCTAGAAACTTAACCAATCTGATATATTCCATCTGTAATGTCAATATTATTGTGTTGTGTTTCTATATCTTTTTTGTTTTGTCTCATTTGTAATATAAGAATATTGTAGGCTTGAGAATACAATTTAGAAGTAATTACGCTGATATTTATAGAAGCGCTTTTGTGTTATATAATTAATAACATGGACTGTATATGGGCCAGTGGCCTAAAATACTAAATAAAAGTTGTCATTGTTATAATGCATCAATATTTACACTGCACGTATTTGTTCTACGTGAATTTAGTACTTTTCTCTAATTGTTAGTCCGTATACCTTAAATACGTGACTCCGTTTCAGATAGCAACGTTCGCTCAAGATTTTCAAAATGCCCATTTAAAAATGTATTTAAGGTATGAAAATCTTAAGTCTACGCTGTTTTGTAAAACATTGTCCATATGATTTCATATCCAATTTTAAGTTGTCTTTTATACTTAAACTGTAGCTCTGAATTTCATTTAAATTCACTTGTGGTGTTGCATACATAACCACGAATTTGTAAGGGTTATATTGTGTTCCCTTGTCCGTGCATTCACCAGTACGTTCTTCACATCAGGTGATGTTTTTGAGTTTAGGTATGTTTCTCAGGCAATATTAGTTTCGAAGTCACGCATCTTTATAGATGCACCTTTGTGTATCATGCCTATTCACCAAAAGTATGTTAATGTTTCCCATTTTCAAGCACTAGTTTCATTAAGTTATGTTTCTCTGGTATAGTAAATCTCAATGCCATACAACTTTGTGTGTGGATGTAATTTGATGAGTGTTATCCAACAGTAGATATCAAATCTATTTTACACTTCAGTGACTCTTAAATATTGCAGTTAGGTTAGCTTCTGGGGCATCTTTAGTCTCAGAGTCGTGTAGCTTGGTATGTATATGCGTCTTGGCGAGTACAACACATTTTGTGTACTATTTTATCCAAAAAGGTCACTGTTGCCAGACTTTGGCCGTTTTGTTAATTGTGTTAAGATATTAAGGCAAAATCGGCAACAGAGTTTTACAGAATGGAGGCGGCTTGGCATTCATGTGCTATAGAAGCCTTCCTAGATTATTTAGGTTACTGCACTACTTTTTCTGCATATTTGTTTTCTTCTTTGCTTTGCCCTTTCCTCTAGTGCAGCCAAACCATTTGGATTTGTGTCATTCTTCAACATGCTGTTTTTTTCATTGTTCGTTAGCATAATGCACAAGCCATTTAACTCCGACCTATGAAATATTATAGACATATTTCTGAGCATTTGCTCATGAATCTATTAGATTTACACACCATTAAAATGATAATGGCATTTGTAATTTTATTTAACTCACCTGGCCATAAAGCCAAGTGAGCTTAGAGTATAGCCCTTTGTCCGTCATGCGTTATCTTGTGTCCATTAATAATTACAACTTCTTCTCAAAAACTGCAATACCATTTTAAACCAAACTTAGAAATGAGCATCCTAGCATAAAGGCCTTTCAAGTTTATACAAATAATTCCAATCCTTCTTCAATTATGGCTGCTGTTACTGAAAATATAAAAACCTTTAAACAACTTCTCAGAAACAGCCGAATACAATCCTCACAGCATGAAGATCTCTAATGTTTGTACAAATGATGATGATCCGCCATCAAATATGGCCACCATTACTTAAAATAGCAAAATCTTCAAATAACTTCTTTCCCATTGAACAAATAACATGATTTCTTCATTTGATTTCCAGAAATAAGAAGAATCATGTCATTGAAGATCGAAATCAGGTCCAAGCGTGCATGACAGGCATCACGCTTATTTCTCGGGGTGGGTGTGGGTGTGTGGATAAGTGTCTTTTCCCATAAGATAAGACCGAGGGATGTAAGTGCCACCCCGGACATATTTGTACGCCTTACCACAGCCGTCTGGGTTGCACATCTGACCCTGTTGGCACTCATCGTCCGACAGACAGTGACCGGGCAATATCATTTACTGGTCCACATTGTTCGCCACAGGGCATGAACCTGAGGACGAAATAGGTAATTACTCCTGTAAAAATAATGATAAAAATAGTGAAAATATTTCCTAATTCGGATATTACTTGCCGTGTACAGTTCCTCGCGCTCTTTTTATCTCCAGGCTTTTTAAAGAAACAATTGGGGATACTGTGATATTGTCCGTCTAAATCTCACCCTAAACCGCGGGGGTGGGGTTGGGGGTTAGTGGGAGGAGAGATTTCTGATTTTACGAAGCATTGTTATGTTGCCCCCGTGGGGAACATCTGCGACAAAGGTGTCATCCTTAGCTTTCAATCCTAGCGTCCCTTGTATGGAGTCGTAATGATGACGAGGATGATGATCATCATCATCGTCTATATTGTTATTATTATTATTATTATTATTATTATTATTATTACAGTTTCGGTTCTTTTATATGAGGTTGAGATCTCTCCATATTGCTTAGTGATTTCTTGTCCATATCGAATGTTCGTTTAACGAGGTGCTTTTCGAAATGTGTTGTATTCGCATACAAGCGTTCAGGCCGTAGTACCAAATGGTTGTTTAATACTACTGACAGGCGAAAAGTTGTATCAATGAAATAAAGAAGTTAGTATCGTAGACAATTGTACGTATTTCCTAACTGCTGTTTATAATAATAATAAGTGCAACCTGGCAGATTTGTCAAAAGGAATTATCTAGTAGAAGTCAACATGGCACGTTCCGGACTTGTGTGGTCAGCACGTGTATTTTGAGTCAGATATTTAAAGTTTGATGATTTATCCATGGGAATGATGTAACATGACACTTGCCATACTTGTGACGTCAGTACATGTATTTTGAATTAGATGAACACTTTGGGATTTGTCCATGTGAGAGCTGTAACATGGCACGTGCCATACTTGTGACGTCAGTACAAGTATTTTGAATTAGATGTGAAGTTGTGGGATTTGTCCATTAGAACAGTATAGTAGAATGTCACTAAAATATTTTTTTTTAAATTTTTAAAGTTTAATAATATACTACGATTATGATGGCAAATATGAATCATGGAAGGTCCTGTTTATATACAACGCCACTACCGATTGATAAAATATTGCTTCAAGTTGGATTAGACTCAAAGCTGGATCTCAATATATATATATATATATATATATATATATATATATATATATATATATATATATATATATATAATTGATAATAGCACAGAATAAAAACACCAAACTATAAATAATGATCAGGGTCCAGGAACAGAAAAATAATATTTTTAAATGGTTTTGGGTATGTATGTATGTATGTATGTATGTATGCCATACATGCGCACGTATATATATATATATATATATATATATATATATATATATATATATATATATATATATAACACGTTATATTTGAGAAACGTTATATCTAAATTCATCGTTTATTTTTCAAAATGTTTATATTCGAGTTCATGTTGATGTACATGTCAGTGACGTTGGACATGTACCAGCCAGAAAGAAATTGTCAATAGTCATCTTTTTTTTAATAATCAGATTTTTTGTTGATATGTTGTTTTAGTGAGATGCAAATGCTCATAAAGAATATCAGGTGTGTCACTTTGAGTTTGTAGGTACAGTGTAATGTACGCTACGCTATATATAATCACGCTGGCTCTGGGTAGAACGGTTGGTACTAAGACATCACCGTCCACGTCACTTCCAGTAGCAGAAAAATCGGTCGCTTCCTGGCGATCAATAATTTCACAAAAATATCTTCACATGTTAGTATCGCAGATGTAACAAAGTCATTATCGGAATTAATATAATTCGAAAAATCAATACCCTCGTTATCAGACCCAAGTAGGCGTAACCCGTCAGGCGCCGTAGTAAGGGGAACATCATCATCATCATCATCATCATCATCATCACTGGTAATGACATCTGTTTCCTCCCTAAACCCCGCCTTAACAAGACAGTTTGTAACGCGATCCGTGGAGATATCACGACATGCACTATAAATCCTATTGATTGCGGAAAATACATTTATTTCACGCTTAATACTTTTATACAGGCTTGGGATAGAATTTGTAATATTTGTAACCTCTTTAAAAATGAATATTATTTTTGAGTATTATTACCCTTAATAATGTAGATATCTCTTTCTCCCTGAGAAGATATTTTGTGAATTAACCTGCTTATTTCATTTGCATTAATCTGCATCTGTATACATATATAAGTTCGTTTCTTACTATATTTTCTTTGTATATTGTATACTACATATGATAATACCTAGTTCTTTATTGTATTGCATTCAATTGATTGAAAATATATCCACGCAGTCCGCTTTGATTACTGGAATAAATAAAGATTCTCTCTCTTTATTCAACATATTATATCTTATTTGGTCAAAAATGTACAAAACAAAGCATTTCGTTTCATATTTTAATTGAATTGAACCAGCAACCCGTGAGTCTAACTGACAGATTATTAATGAGGTATGATTATGACGCTTTTGATACCTGGCGCCTTTGTTATTTAACGATTATGAATGAGATGTGATTATCAAGCCTTTGTTATTTAGCTATTATGAATGAGATGTGATTATCACACCACTGTTATTTAGCGATTTGGAATACAATTTAGGAATTTGGTCGGGGAAATTAAACTCGAACGTTCTAACAGAGAATACGTTTTACGTTTTCAAAAAATTTTTACTATATATATATATATACACATAATATATATATATATATATATATATGTCTGTGTGTGTGTACGTATGAATATATGTATGTTATTAATTGCAGAAAATGTAGTTATTTTTATGATTGAGTTTTAGCGTTTTTTCTCTCGATATTTTCACCCCAAAAGAGAGAATGTTCGCTTGTGTGTGCATATTTATGTGTTTATGTGTTATTATTCTCCCGTACGCATTCATTTTAGATATATCCTTGTTATGCATTTTGTTATTCAACAACATTTATGAAAATACATCACTGTCCAACATTATATCCTGAAAACAAGACTGAACTTGTCAGTAAGTGATCTGATTGATGAGATAGATATGTGTTGTTACATTGAACGCCCACTAAATAAATGCATATAATGCATTATGTATGAAATCGCGGTCAAATTTAAGTTTTTATTAAAATTTCCATATTAATCAAGGATGTGAAAATCAAACAAGGATCTAGCTAAGGAAGCATTGTTTCTTGACTCCGGTCGTGTTTTTGCTTAGGCCTCTGACGTCATAAATAAATAATTCCCAGATTTCTCAAATCTGGAGAATTCCGATGGGATTGAATCGGTTAAATTAACAGCCTTACCACGAAACTTCACAACTATGTTCTAAAGCCACTTCTCAGTGCGTCCCTTGTATCATATTGAAATAAGTTAAAGATTAGACCTTAGTATGTCAGATGTCAGTGAAGGTAAAAATGGTGTTGGTTTGTGTGTGTATGTTGGGTGGTGGGAGGGGGTTGTTACCGAAATAGTTTTTTCTGTGATTATCATGGTAAATTGATTGAATCTTGCATAGTATTAGTTTTAGTTTTTAATTTGTGCAATGTGTGCATTTATGTTAAATGACTAATTTAAATATAGTATAAGTCGGATCTAACTGCAAACAGCCACCGATATTGAGTGTTCCTACCATTGAAGTCAGACCTCAGAAAAGTTCAGGTGGGTGCCTCTATCATTGAAGTCAGATCTAAATGTAATACATTCCTGGTTTGGTCAACCCCTGAAATACGCATTTCTGTGAAACAACTCCTCTAGCAGTTGGTCTTTTAACTTTCACATTTGTTGTCAGACCAGATTACCTCCGAATGTCATCAATTAAATTGTTATTACAGTTACAAGTACATTCTTTTGAACAGAATAATTGAGTTCAATTACATTATTTGTTTTAATGTAAACAAATACTTTTTGATTACTGTAAAATATATTTCCTTTTTTGTGTATTAGATACAATTAAAAGTACTGCACGTGTCTTTATACTTGATAGTATTAATTAAATAGGAGACAAGGTGCTATAATTGGTAAAATTGTGGATAAGTAATTCAGGTTTCAAACAAACTGATCACACTCTCCAAAATTTAGCTGTGTTTCTCGCTCAGTTTTGAAAGAATTTAAAATCATATTTTATGTTCCAAGTACATGTAATCATGTAGTAATCAGACAGTAATCATGTACTAATTAGACAGTAATCGTGTATTCAGGTGATAATCAGACAGTAATCACGTAGTATTTAGACTGTAATCATGTATTCATGTAGTAATCGGACAGTAATCATATAATCATATAATCATGTAGTGAGCAGAGAATAATTATGATTAAATACTATTTTTAGTTTGTATTACATGACTCTTTAAAAAGATTGAGAAGTTGACAGAACTTGAAATCAAGCTTCTTTTCTAATGAAATTTCAGTAACATATCAAAATGCATTGAAGAAATTGACTTGAATCATCCACCTTATAATCAATATATAAGTCTTGGAGCAACGTCAGAAGTTTACTAATCAACCATAAATGTCTGCCTGGCAACTATATTTTCAAAGCTGGGTTGCCTGGGGACAACGAAGGATTTAAGAAACAATCTACCCCTTTGATCCCTATATTGGAGAAACACTCACCCCATGCTGCTACTATATTTAGGGTGCAAGGAACTGTATTGTACACACATCTGATGCCATATCAACCTGCCTAATATAAAAATTTATTTTAAACAAATACAGTACGCTAGTAAGGAAAAAAAGGTCCATATTTTTGGATAGCTGTAATAAATCAAAACACACAAATATCATTCATTTGCTCTGACAAGTCAATGTAAGCTCATAGTTAAAGAAGTTTGTGCACCCGAGCCCCAAATTCCAAAGGTCATTTCTTACACACATTGATGCTCACGGTGCACATTCAAGCCAGTTCCCTTCGTGATAAATGTGGTAAACGTTGTGTACTAAATACCTTGATGCATTCAAAGTAGTGGCCATCAAGGTAGATTTTGAGATATTCTGCTTGTCTTGAACCCATCGTGTCTTCTGTTATGGGTTGGTAGCTCTGCTACATAGCCAACTATTGGTGTTTCGCTGTCTAGATACTGTCAATTAACTAAGGGAGGTTTATGTCTCACATCAACGTCAAGAACAACATAATCCCGAAACTCCCAATTCAAAAATATATCAATATTGTTATTACTAAAAAATAATAGTTCAAAAAGTCGCAGAATAGAATTAAGTTAATAAATTTGACAGTGGACAATTACGAAACTATCCCCAGCTACCTGCAGGTTTTGAAAATAGGGCTTAAAATGTGGAAACCAGCTTTTGTTAATTCATAAGGAGATTGATGCGGGTCCAATATTCAACCTGTCCAATATCTCTAAAAAAAATATATTTAGACACACATATAATATGAGGTGCAGTTTTTAATTACTACCTCAGTATGTAAAGAACAAGTATAACTACATTTAGAAGATACTATGTTTATTATTTGTTGTTGCTGATATTATTCAAAGCTCTTTATATTCACAAAATTATAACACGAATTCATTAGGTAAACCTTGTCATGCGAGAGTCCATTTAGTTTTAAGGACTGACTTGCTGTTAAGAAGTTTGCGGATGCATTTCTGTTTTTCTCGTTGGGTTGTGGATGTGTGTGGGTGTGGTGTGCGTGGGGGGGGGGGGGGAAGATATGTAGCTGGATCACCGGGAGAACTTAAAAGGTTCACACAACTTTGCAAACATATATCGTCTGCTTTCGCTGTTAATAACTTGGCAGCGTACACATATCCGTGGTACTATCAAATAGCAGGGAACGTATACGCAAGGTCAACCTCGCAAGTAGACTGTTTGCTAAGTGATGAACAACAACATACAGGACTGTGAATTCGTGAAAATTAATCAAATATTAGCACAATATTTTGACATCATGGAAATATATTAAAGAGTTATGTTTCATCCCAAGCAGGAATGGAACCGGTGCCGGTGTAAAGGTACCTATCTTCTAGATCTTATGCACCAGGGATCAAACTCACAAAATGATTGATGGAAAGGACTCGAGATTCATGAGAACTCGCTCGCAAGGCAATCGGAATTTAACACTCATCTATATGTACAACATTATTTGATTGATATTTAGAAATGCAATTGATATACATGAAATTATTATAAAGTGACATTTATATATCAAACGGTTTGACCAACAGAAAGGAATGCGCCTGTCGGTACCCCTGGATCATTTTATAACAATTCCCAGCGACGTTACTCCAGGATTTTACTGGATGAGCGTGGTATACAGTGTAGTATATATAAACGCATGAGAAGATACTTTCCGATATTAGTGATTTCATTAGTTTAGTTTCATCGACATAGTCTTATACATACAAAGATGTGCACACACACACACACACACACACACACAATTACATATTGATAGATAAATTGACCTTGTGGTTTATGGTTACATTTGTAAGGTACTATATTTTACAGTCTATTGTCTGCATTTACATAGGGATATGTTGAAACAACGACATTATAGGTGACGAAGACTTAATATTCAAGTCTTGACATGTTTGGTGATATATAGAAATGACGAGATTTTATTACCCATTGTCCGCTTAAAACTATTGATACTGCATTTTCTCAAAATGTAAAGTGACTATTTGGTTATGTTATCGTATCACATAACGGCCCAAGCGGGATACGATAGTCATTACAAAATAAATAATCTTCAGAGATAGTGCTGTCCACTCTCCACCCACTCCCGTCGAGGTAAGTTTGAGGATATAATTAGAAGACGACATATGGCGTCATTAGTCACATACCTTGACACGTGTTCAGTACAATTAAGACAGTTGTATTTGTAAAAGAAATACGGTTAAGACTGTTACATTTTATGAAATAAGTATAATTAATACAGTTACCGTTATGTAAGAATTACAGTTAAGAAAATTGTATTATAAAAGGAATACATACAAGATAGTTACATTTATAAAAGAAGTACAAATAAGACATTAACGTTTATAAAAGAAGTTCAATTAAGACAGTAACGTTTTTTGATGAAGTATAGCGAAAACAGTTACATTTGTAAAAGACGACGGTTCAGGTAATATTTGTTGTATACGATACTCTGTTAAACCGAAACTATTAATGTGAAATGATATTTGTCAAGAAAACAATACCTCTCTCTCTACACAAGAACGTTTTAATGCACTCACAGTTCAGTTGGATTTAAACAACAAGTATGAAATATTTAGGATACGTGCAGTACATACAATTCGTCATTTAAGGTGTTAGTGCTGATGGCCGAGTGAGTTGAAGGGACATGTCTCAATGGATATGTAAAAATCCCGAATTCGCGAGACTCAAGTTCACTCTGTGGTCACGAGCTTCTATACCATAATGAAAACTTCAGTGAAACTATCTGCATTCACATTGCCTACAACAAGAACAGCACCCGAAGAAAAGAGCAGACACTAGAACAACCTTTGTTTCTTATTGACATGAGTGATCTCAGTGACAATACGGGATTAGATTGTTAAGTAACACAGTGTTAAGTGAAGGAATGTAGGTTCATGCTGATTAAAACCTAAATCTCCGACATAAGTAGATCTGATAGGCATGGACAAAATGTCATGCTTTGTTTTCTTTTGGATTTCTTGGCTCACATATATTTTGGTTATCTATGAAATAAAGAGCTACATTTCGTGTTAGACATATCGTTAAGAATAAATAACGTTCTATAAGGTTTAGCAGCTTTAATTTGGTAGATAAATCATAAAGCCAACCTGACTTCTCAACGGTGCTTATCAGATCAATAATTTATAAGTAGATCTTCATTTTAAAAATCAGATTGGAATATTTGTTTTGTAAGACATGCATTTCCAATAAACCAACAATGTGAACTGTTTAAGCTTTTATGATGACCGTGAGTACAAAATTATTTACATATAATAAAACGTTTCGAAAAGCAAAGTTAAAACTGTCTTGATGAGCATTCAGAAGTCTAACAAGTATTACTTTGCACAGGGTTCATTTGATATAATTATTGGTCTGAGGGTAACACGTACACCTTCTCACCTGCGTATATTAAAGATAAGAAATTATAACAGTTTTACAGAATTTTCAAAGTATACAAAATATTGCTGCATTTTTCGTGGATAAGAATATGTAAATAAATATATCAACTACCCACAATAATTTGCAAACTAAACCATGTCTTCCAGAAGAAACACATGTAGGAAAATGATACTAGAACTCACGTACAATGCGAAAATATCATCGAAGAGTATTCATTGTATCGGAACGGTGATCTTTACAAGAGACAGACCGGGGGGGAGGGATTGTTGAGGAGACAGAGATCAGAAGAAGAAGATAGGGATATAGAAATGTTGTTCTCGATGTTGACGCTATGACTTCGAATTCGCATTGTACTTTTGTACATTAGAGGTGAACAGAAGAACGATTTTGATGTAGCTGTTTTCCTCGTGTTTGAGCATGTAAGAAATGGTCCAAATCGTTCGATGAGTTCAGACAACTTTTAAGAGGATCAGGAGATACAGCAGTTTCAAGCATTCTCGAATTCGAAAATAAATCTGTGCGAGGCAGATGCAGCATGCCTAAGAATTTTCTTATTATGGGAGCGACATCTACGTTTTAATAGTTCTCTTTATGCATCTGCACAACTATAAGACCTTGCAGATGCTCCAATTCAAATGACACGCACCTTTACAGGAATAAACGTATAAGGCTGCACAAATCTATGGCTTGTAGAGTTCTCTGGATCGGTTGTACTTACATACGTTTTACATAAATATAATCTAAGTTCTCTGAAGTAAACCGATTCCCGTAGGCGGTGCCTTATACAAAAGAGAATCTCATGAGACATTGCTGATCGAAAATTTTGGTTGTGTAAACTATGCAAAAGTTGTGTTAGTATGCGGTTTAAACCAACCAAACATTACTCTTACTGTCTATCCCATAATCTCAATTTAATAAGACAAAAGAGATATAAATAAATGTTAGAAACTAAAGAAACAACAAGATTACGATATTTCATGACATCATAATTACTTCTGATTTGATTTAATGTTTTGAACAGTAATATAAGAACTTTCCACTGTGGTATATTACCAAAATATCCCTTGCCAAAATATTAAGATCAAAATGGAAATATGTTTATGTCGTGCACGGTAAGGGAGAAAGATACCTTACCTATCTAAGGTGATGGGGGAGGTAACTGGTCATTAAAGCCCTATCTGCTACTCAGCATATATGGTATTTTGCGTTTGCCTTATATTGAATAATAGTAAGTGCTCTTGAAATTTTTAATATCAAAGCGATATTCAGCTGATTTGATTTGAAGTTATTATTGGACAAACTTTTGAAACTTTTTCCATAATTTTAACTTTCTTTCCACTAGGCTTCAATTTGTCAATATAAACAATTCTCGAGGACATACCTCACACGTCTTTTATAGTAGATTAACAGCAAGATGACAATGTTATATTGGATACCAATCGAGGTTTATCTGTTTTATTGTGCAATTCACACTTTAAGTACGTGCTACTTATAAATGGAGCTGGGTAATCCCTGTCATTGGCTGTTACTTTTTGTATGAACACCAAGTTGTTGGAGATGCATAGGAAAATGAATCTAATAAAACACACACACACACACATACAGACACATATATATATATATATATATATATATATATATATATATATATATATATATATACATGTATGTATATACCTGAAATTTAAATTTGAAGAAATGCACTAGGTTAATACAACCCAAGGAAGTTTTAAAACCATTGCATTTGTCTTCTAATTTATGAACTTTTGCAATTGTATAGGCAGTGATGCTGTATAACATAGACGATACAATACGTAATCTATGTCAGAAGTACGAACTGTACGCGTTTGTCGTTACTTTTCTCTAACAGTGTTGCTAAAGATTACTTTAATTAAGTTGTCAAAATAGGTAAAATTATATTTAACATTTTCCTCTTTAAACTGTTTTTAAAGTTGAACTGCCACAATTATGTCATCATCGGGTCAGAAAACAAGGATGCTTCACAATCTCGTATGTCCTTTTTAAATGGATTGAGCGTAACACATGCGAAACTAGTAGTATTATTGTTAAAAGTCTTAAGCTGATCCGTGAAGGATATTTCACAATCTTTATTTGAAAATACATAAAAAGAAAATCGACTTCTGGATTATACAATGACATTTAAATTTGTACATACTTTTATTTGTATCTGGAAAGTTGTTGTTCTGTTTTCTTTATGCAAGCAAGTAGAACATGATCCTAAAGAGGTTATGTATAGTTCATGAGATAGATGAGTATGTGGCTTCATACCTTTCTTCCCTCAGAACAGTTAGATTTGTGTTTGATATTTTTATAGTTTTCGTGTTTAATTTTTTTGCAGAGAAGCGGATCATGGATATCCAGACAAATAGGGTAAAGACATGTTTCCATTCGGATCATGCATATATAAATATATACTTGTATGTAATGCACACATGCATACAGATAGACAAACATGCATGCATAAATAGGCACGTGTAAATATAAAAGTAAAAGATGTGTCATATATGCGTGACTCCTATTTTTAAAGAGAAAATAATATTAGAACATTTGTCATATAAGGTACCCCATCCAGATCACCCCACCACGTTCCGGCCGCGGAAACGCAAGGGAAATTGGTGGACAACCGGATTCTCAACTGTTTGATGGTGTAGTGTTTGCTGACCTTCTAAAGGTATAAGTGCCTTTCACACTTTTTCATTTAAAGCTTTGTTCTTTCCTAAGGCAGGCATTATACTGAGTGATGGTATAAAGTTAACTCACGTGAAATTTAGATCCTAAATTACTCTAACAATCTACTCCTGAGTCCCGTTATAAGAGTGTAAAGTATATTTATTGCTTGTAGGATTTCTGTTTCCTAGAAAGCGTCTGTTCAGCGGCGAACAGGATTATGACATAATCAGTGTCATAATAACAGGGAGAAGGTTAGAAGAAGAAGAAAAGTGGAATAAACTAAAATGTCAAAGTTTAGAACGCCAGAGATCGTGAAATATAAAAAGGTCAAGGTTGTCAAAGGATAAATATCAAAGGACTTGAAAGTAGCAGAAAACACAATATATTTTAATACAATATATGTAATGTATAATATGGCTATCATTCTAAAAACGTAATTCATTGCTAAAGAAGACCCTTTTGAGGTATTTGCACTTTAAAACAGAAAGTTAAGTTGCTTAGGCAAATAACAAGCAATTGTGAGAACGGATTGCACTGGACAAAATAATATTGAATAAGCTGTATGGAGATAATGTTACCCAAACAATCTTCATAACATGCACGTTGCACTAGCTGCCGATAAGAATATCCGTACAAAATGATCTATTTTATTCACGATGATCACAAGTGGCAGGCATACGTTGTTGATTTCGAATCATAAGGAAAATATCGGCTATAAATACATTTGGATTATGATAAACATTAAAAAAGTAAAGTTACACAAGGATGCAATATGTTTTGCATTAAAATATATAGAGTGCGAAAGCTATAAAAGATACAGTTTGATGAAGAGAAAGCATTTTATATATTGAAGGCTAAGGAATTATTGGAGAAGGAAAATATCGACAACTTTTTCCACTATGCCAGAAAGAAGGCATTTGCAATAGAGAAGTTTGATACAACTCTGAAGACAAGAATGTAGAAATATCGCACTCAGATAGAAAATAGAAAATGCTTAAATGTATTGCCTAATCTGATTGATGGATATAATAACATTTCCACCACGTATATATAAATTATTTGAAAGATTATTGTGCTAAGTGGAAACTTGTGGTGAACACTTCAAACACAAAGGTTATGATTTTCAGAAAAGGTGGTACTTTACCTAGAATATGGAATTCACTTACTGTAATGAAAAACTGGAAATTGTAAATAAGTTTACATATCTCGGACTTGTGGTGCCTTTACTGAAGCACAGACAACATTGGCAGGGCAAGCCAAAAAAGCGATATTTTTACTTGAAAAATACCTTTTAAAAATTACGTCCTTAAAAACAAGCCATGTCATGAATCTTTTTGATAGACCGATAAAACCTATCTTAAATTATTGTTGCCAAGTTTGGGGATTTATTCCTGCTAAATGCATTGAAAGAGTGCATTTACATTTTTGTAAAAAGATATTAAGAGTGAAGAAGGTGACACAAAATGATTTTATTTACGGGGAGTTAGGGAGTACGACAATGATAGTCAACAGATTTTATTACATTGTGAAGTATTGGTTTAAAATATTAGAGGTACAAGAGGACAAATATATAATATATATATATATATATATATATATATATATATATATATATATATATATATATATATATACCAAATGATGTTGAACGATTTAGAAGCTCTGCCCAATAAGCTAAATTGGGCATATTTAGTTAAAGATTTATTGTCAAGATTAGGATTCTATGAAGTTTGGGTTAACCAAGGGGTCAGCAACATTGACATATGTTTACAGTCATTTAAATTAAGGTTATCTGACAATTTTATCCAAAACTGGATGGATCATCTTATAAACAGTAGTCGAGCAATATTTTATATAAATATTGCAAATTTCAGATCAAAACTTTACCTTCATAGAATCCATTCTTTGAAATAGAGAAATGCAATTGCTAAATTTAGAGTATCCTTTCACAGACTCGAAGTTGAAGCGGGTAGATTGACGAGACCATATAAACCAATTCATGATAGACTTTGTTCTATGCGCAACCTCATTGAAGATGAATATCATTTTGTCCTTGAATGCGTATTGTATAAAGATCTAAGAGCCAAATATATAGAGAAATATTTCAGAAAAAGAAAAAAATATGTTTAAATTTAGCTATAACTTATGAATATCCAGAATACCAGAATTTTGAATAATTTGGCCATTTACATTTATAAAGCTTTTAATCATAGAAATTCCGTTGTATATGCATAGATCATGTAAATATTTTGACTGACCACCATTTCAATGTGAATTTGAATTACATAACCACTGATTTTAACTTACTACTTTTAATAATGTAGACATCTCTTTCTCCCTACGGAGATGTTTTGTGAATTAATCTGCTTATTTCATTTGCATGGATTTGCATCTGTATGCATATGTAATTTCGTTTCTTAATATGATTTCTTTGTATATTGTAGACTATAGATGATGATACATTGTTGTTTATGGTACTATCTGCCATTCAATTCAAATGTATCATCACAGTCCGTTTGGGCTACTGGAATGAATACAGACTCTCTTCTTCTTTATATATATATATATATATATATATATATATATATATATATATATATATATATATATATATATATATATATATACAACCCTTCCACTAAAGCCAGTGATCCGAAAATGAAATATACAGTATTGATTAAGTTGTTATCTGACAACTGAGTACCTTATTGAAGACAATTTTTTTATATAAGCCAGACTGCTTGAATGTCAAAATACACATCAAATATTTGTAAAATGCTATCTGCCTAATTTTCAGAAGCAATGTTTAAAATCTGACAAGCGATTGTATGCGACTCTGTTGTGCATAAACTGGAAGACTTAAAAAGACCGAATAACGAGGAGATATTTTTTACGAAGAGTTTTCACTATTTTAACAGTTTTGAGCCAGACGAAAATATTATGCCCCTAAAAGGATTGGCAAAATTCAGACTTGAAATTAAGGGTTTGATTTATGGCCATATTCAAATGTAATATTTCCTGTACTTTATATGGATATAATTGCATATTACAACTTTTGCGAAAATAAACATGTCAACCAGATGTTACGTCAAAACAAAAACTAACAAAGATGTAAAGAATGTGGTAATGTTATGAAATCAAATTGAAATCATGATGAATGATGGGAAAGAAAACAATTCAGACAAAACAAAAATCAGTAGAATTCCTGTCAAAAGAGCAGTACATTTCATACTAATTTTAATTTCACAAAATAGTACCGTATAATAGGCTGAATGTATCTCTGATGTAAACATATTCCATAATCTGAAAGAGGCTATTGAGCGCTATATTTAATTTCACTTTCAGCTAGAAGCAAAAATGCAGAATGAAGATGCAAAATAGAAATAGATGTATCACCTGAAAGATCTGGAATTCATTCATAGAGAGATTATACGAATACAGATTTGAGAGGGAAAATAATTAGGATTCATATTTAATTTTTACAATGCCGAACCTTACTTGAAAAATATGAAAGTATGAAACTTAAAATGCTGGATAAGGAAATAAGCAAAGATGCAAGTTGATCTTTTGCAATGACAGATTATCTAACATTGCATGATGATATGTAAATATATATATATATATATATATATATATATATATATATATATATATATATATATAATAGGAAGATCATTTACTGCATTACCAGCATTAATGAAATATCAAAATGTTTGTCTTAACGTTGCCAATTCATGATACCTTGTTCTATTTTGTCTGTCCTTACAGAAGCTGGTAACCGGGAATCTTTGAAAGCCATGACAATATTATAATCATTCAAATTGAAAATCTCATCACAATTGTAAGAAATTGTTATGTCTTTAATATGTGCTCTATTAAAATTGCATACTGCTGCACCGGCGACGTCTTTTTGAAACTCTAAACCGAATAATACTAGGTACAATCATAACTTTAGGTTCTAACGCAGATGTTTCCACTTGAAGTAACTATTGAGGTTTGATACTACTTTGAGTATGCGTAATGCTATTATATATTAGATTAAGATGCTTAATATTCTGTGGTGTTTACTTATTTTTGTAGAGATATATTTATATATTTATATTATGTTGGCATTATTGCATTTTAGCTTTATCTATTCACTACACATTTAAACAGATGTTTAGCTGAAAGTAAAAACAATGTAGTCCATTAAAATAGTAATCAGTACATCCTCATCAGCTCATAAGTGATCACCTTATGGAACGTTTTTGTAAATATTATTAGATCTGAGTTGTCTAAGTATCTGTAAAATAGCATTAGACTGACTAAAATGATAGAAAGCCAAATCATCATCCGAATTATTCAGCATCTGCATAACGAAAACGTGTTATTTAATTCTTTCGTTCCTGCAGCTGTGTGTCATTTCTCTTTTTTCTTTGTCCTCTACAGTTTTCTATTCTACTTGTTATGTGTTCTAATCGTGACTTTTTCTATCTGCATCAGATCGATTAGGATAAACATATACTTACTTGGCGTAAATGCCATACAGTTAGCTATTACTCCACCAGTCGTAATTGGTGCTGTTATCTTTTTTTATTTTATGGTAAAAAAAAATAGTGCTTTTTAATCAATCCGCCTTATAACTGTATAGCAGATACAGTAACACATTGAGCTGTATTAATACAGTAGTGTGAAATATTGCCATTTTTTAATATTATGTCTGTGATTATATTAATCTGTATTGGCGTTTTGTTTTCTTTTGTCCACCAACCAAACCCAATAAAGAGAAAAATAATCGTTTAGCCTTCACAAATAATCCAGTGTAAATATTAATCATGTAATTGTGATAATCTTTAGGCTCAAGTTTCAATGGAAACAGTAGATACAACAAATATTGTACCAGAGTCTGATTTCTTTAGTTGAATGAAGTTTTTGTCTAAGTTATTTATTTCTACTGATCCATATTGCCACATTTTGAAAGAGCATAGTTAAATCCATTAATTTAAGGCATGAGGTTTAATACTTTAAAATGTCATAAAAGCATCCCGTTATTGCTGAACATTACTCTAATGTAAAGCTTCAACCTATCTTTCTTATATCCGATCAGGAGAACTTGTTACGTCTCATCTGGTATGAAGCAATATCCTTCCCATCATTGCTTTTATTTTATCATTCTACACCTTTTTGTATTAATGATTCTGTCTTATAACTCATCAAGTTTAGTAACAAATGGAATACTCCTTTTTCCCATTTATGTGTTCAATTAAATTTTGAATTAATGTAGGTTTTCTACTATTTATGACTTAACTGTATTAATTCTTCCACTAAACGGAAGTATTTTCATCTACTTCAGTTTTGAATCCATCTGTTTACGTTGTAAACATTTATTCAAATTCGTCAATACTACCTTGCACCACACCTATAATATTCATCAGTTTTTAGCCAACACATTCTTTGGGACATGTGTTAGATTGTTTTAATATTTGATTCGGTTGCTTAAAATAGTTATAAACCTTAAGTCGTTTATATAGTTTTGATTATACTTTCATTCATACTTATTTTGTACTGTTTTCATCTTCTTCCTGATTATTTCTTTTAAATCGCTCTTATTTTGCAAGAAGAGAATGTATTGCTGTTATGAGATATCTCATCTTACAGTTTTATTACAGCATCTTTAAAATCATTAAATGATTCTAAATCTCTTTTTTAGAGTTCATTATTTAAGTCTTTCTGTAACTGTCCTAATCGTGATTGTAAATTAGTACAGTCTTTTTGAGATGTGTTTATTTTCTTCATGCCATTCTCTAAAACACACCCTGGGTTCCTTTGAGTTTTTCTTTCGTTCAATTGATTCCAAGTATTATTGAATGTTAGGTATGGTATCTGCTTTTTTTCTTACTTACTTTCTCACAGTTGGCACGTTTTTTTAGCATTAGACGGTGTATTAAATCTTTGCTTAAATAAATCAGGTGCATGTAAGAGCTTTTTCTTGCTCTCGTCAATTTCTTCAATTGCTCTTTAATTTGTGTAGCTCCTTCAGTACCCCTCTGATTAATCAAGAGAAGTTTGTTGTCTACTTTTCTACTTTTTCTGTAATATATTTCTAATTATAGGTCTAATGCCTTGCGTATTAGATAATCAGCAAGCTTTTATACAAACTGTTTACTAATTGTCCAGTTTCCATGCTTAATGGTGGAGTAAATGAATCTACAAAGGTTCTGAAATTACAGCCAATTGCCATATACGTGGCATAATATGAAATTGTAAAGATGCATTGAGACTCAACACTACTCGATTGAAAGCAATAACTGTGTGTTTCCTGTATGTTTACTGTCTGCTTGTTTGTATGTCTTTCCTTTTTGCTCTTTAATTTTCAAGCTATTTAATTTGAAGAAAACAATCGTGGTATACTTACACATCATCACGTTAAGGTGTGTCGTGTACCTCTTAAGGGGTTTTATCTTCAAGGCCTAGGTCACTGCTCAATATGATACGATTTCCGTCACACATTTGTTTCTGGTCTATACCTTTAGAGCTGTTTGAGATTAAGGGATGAATCATTTCAAATTTACACACCATTGGGGGTCCTACTTTGTAAGGTCAAATCATGACTCAATATTTTAAACTTGCCATAAAACTTTCCATTCTTCTCCATAACATTAGACCTGTTTGAGAGTACGGGATACAACTGGAATTTGTTCGACATCAACATTAGAGGATCAAATAAGTCACACTCACACCCTGTTTATATTGTTATTTTAAGCCGGTCGCCAAACTAGACTGTGACGGGAAGGTCTGCTTGCTTATTTTATCAATTTGAACGAGCAAACTTATTACCTGGCCCTGGGGTTTTACGCAAACTATCACGACATCATACACTTGGTTTCTGGAAACGAACTGCTTCTTTTAAATTACCCACAGAGTTTACCAAATAGATAATATCAATTATCTATAATGTAAATCATCGCATACTCATGTTTAAGCCAGGTGTTGACAATTTAAAATAGATAAATGGCAACAACAAACACATAGTAAATTAATTTTAAACTGAAATTATAAAACTTCAAATGTTGTCGAGCAAATCACTAATGTTTGACCGAGGAAGAAAATTATTTCGTATTTCGAGCGAGTCACGACTTGCAATGCACCAATGAAAAGGCAAAATATAACCTAATTTTTCAGTGACGTTATCGATAGGACGTCAAATGCACAGAAGCACAGCTTACCTTGGCGCGTCAACTATGTCTTTCTCTCTGTCTGTTTATCTCTCTCTCTCTCTCTCTCTCTCTCTCTCTCTCTATATATATATATATATATATATATATATATATATATATATATATATAGAGATTAATCTCAGTTTAAACCTTAAAGCACCATTTATCTCCTCACATTCTTATAAAGGAAAACTGTTATTCCATAATTCACATTACTAAAAGAAGTATTATCGTTGAAACAATTAACTTTGTCATGATCCAATCTCGAGTAATGTTTCAGATTAACCTGCAGGTTACTTCTTGTAACGATGCTCATATCTGTAGTTTTTGTCTATCTGAATACAATTTCTGGGGGCAGCCTAAGTCATGCTACGTTAACGTTGAATGTCATTCAGCAAATCATTATATAATTGTTGAAGCAATTGTTTTCCAAACATAAAGTTCAACGTGTCTGTTTACGAATACTCCAGAGGCGTGGCATTCTACATTTCTGACCTTTCTTAACGACTAAGGTAAATGGAGAGGTATATAAACAAGGATTTCAATGCGACTCCTCGGCAGCTCCGAATAAAGATCGAGTACAATTTCTCACGATGAGGGATCCCGTCGCTTTTTTGCTGTTTGTAAGCCAACTAGCGATCGTTTTTCCGAAAGGTATTTATTCATTCATTTTCTGTCCTTTTTATCTATCTTATCTTATCTTATCTCGTCTGATTTTGCAGTTGAGTCAAGGAATTAACTTGTGCTTGCAAAACTGAAGAATTTCGAGCTAAGATAATTATTTATAAAACAAAATATCTGAGACCAAAACGTGTTCGTTGGAAATAATATCTAAATAAAAAACAGGTTGATAAATTGTAATTGTCTCTAAAACATTATTTTATTGTTTGAATCATACACCCCTTTACTATCAATAAGCATACCGTGATCTTCTTTAAGTGGTTTATGTGTATAAACCTTGAAGTTCACCTTTTTTTATCTCTGCACTTTTTTTTCGCCGTGGAAATATTAAATTGTCACCCTCAGACATGCCTGCATTTACTATCTACTCGCATATGATATATACAAGATTATTTACCGCATTGAGCTTCATTATGTACACTTTAAGATTATTTTGTATGGCATAAAATGATGAATATTATCATTAGCTGAAGGCCTGAAGACACACAAAAGCTCATTTGTCAATCTGACACCTTTCATGTGATTATGACCAATAACCAGTCTAAATAAATTACAACAGAAGGAAGAAATGTAATCGGAATTTTGCATGCAAAGTAGTAGCTTCCTGAACAAATTTCTTTTACGTATTCTAAATCAATTCCTTATATGTTTGAATTCGAAAACCCAATTATAGCTTTGGTTACAAAGTACTTTTGTCCGTGCTCAAAATTGTGATAATGATAATATCCATTGTCTTTTCTCAGCCACCTTGAAAATTAAACTCTGTGTCGATTTCTATCCTTGTCTAATAGTCATTAATTAATACCCTGAATTAAACTTTTGGGAAAAGTAAAAAAAAAATAATATTATCAGGAAATTAAAGAGCTGAAATATCTCTTGCGCTTTTTGGAAGGCTGTAATTTACAATAATTCTAATCAAGGTCAATATTAAATAATATTTTGAACTCAGTTCGTCTATAATTGTATCGTAAATGTCGATCCTAAGAGTAAACAACCAGAAAACGTCATTTGTTCATTTGACTAGCCAAATTACTCGGACTTCAGCTTTATTCTAGTAGAAAACTGAAATAGCACAGATTGATCTTTTTCAGAAATAGTGGTTCTTACTATATTTATTTTTTCAGTTACATAAGTTGTAAGTTAAAATTCAAATAAATCGCAAGGCACTAACATTGGAAAGGGAAACAGAGGGCAATTGATATTGTCTGAGTACACCAAAATGCTTTCATTGAGCGAAAACATGTCTCGGACACATATGTTAATGTTAACAATTTAGTTGTCCATATGAAAGCTACATTTATTCGGTCAGTAGTATAATTAAAAGTTTCATTTGGATTCATCAGAAACTGTCGAAAGAACTAATTTACAGATACTTTTGATTGCAATGAAAGACATGAATAGGGTGTATCGATGTGAAAGTCGATAATGTAAGTATCAATCACTCGATTAATCCACATTTCTCAGTCCGGCATAAAGGCTTTACCTTTTTTCCTTTCTTTTTTTCTTTCCTTTTATATAGAAAACTTGATACAGCCATAACTCTGAAAAGTTTGACAAGCAACACTGAGTAATCGAAGGTTAAAGATTACAGGACATTTAGCAGCCTATAAGTAAACTGATTTATAACGAAAAATGCAAAAATAAGACGTTGCAGAACGGATTATTGACAATAAAATCAATGGCTCATGATCGTATCCAACAAGAAATAGGATAGATTTAAGAGCAGTAAACATTTTGAGATAAATTTATGCTGGTGCTGTTGTTGTTTATATTGTTCTTACTTTGACACATACTTTGAACCAAAATAAGGGCAATTTCTAACCAGAAGTTTTTTTCATACCGTAGTGGAAAAATGATGAAAATATTTATTACTAACTTTCAATTCGATGACACTTTATTTTGTAGAATGTAACACTAATGCAAACATTCAAATCAATCTACTATTGAATTTTCTTGCTTTTGCAAAAACTCGAACATCTACGTTATTTTTCCAGGCTACAATCAAGAGGAATATGAGTTAAGTTGTGGAGAACTGTTCGAAGCTTTGGACGAATACCCCAAAGACGGTTATATTGATAAAGAGGAGTTCAGGTGTGTATACGTCTTATTAGCTTGTCTGCAGAAACACCAGTTTAATCTATGGTATACCTCCGGTGTTATAAATATTGTCTTTGTCATACTCTTCCTTCTGTCCATTCAGATTGAGCGTAGTGCTTGTCTCTGCCCTGCTGAGGCAAACCACTATAATTCATCAATTGAAATATAAATGGATACGACAGTCTTGGCATTGAGATACGTAAGGTAAGGTAAATTTAAAAATCTACAATAATGTCAAGAATTGAATCTCATTCACCGAGGACTTAGCAATATTGTGCTTTTATTTAGTCAGATCAAGATAAGGATACAGGTCGCGAAGGATCGCAGGGAAAACTACCTTCCATGATCAGCGATAGTTCGCCTATGTTATTTGTATGTGCCCAAATCTAGTTAAAATAAAGCAAATGCAATAAGAATCAGCTGCTATTGAAGAGACCGCCTATGTACTGCTCCTGCTAACTTCAATACAATTCCCTTTAAGAACCCGTATGTTCCTATTTACTACTCGCCTAAAGCAGCGAACAATATACAGCGCAGACAGACATAATCTTGAGTATATTTTACATAGGCACGTATGACTTTGTGATACGTCGTGGACTTTGTAATCGCGCTTTCTCTCTGAAATAGTGTGTACTGAGCAGGTGAGTGGCGGCAGTTACCTGGATCTGTCAATTTCATATTTTACAAAGGTGGCTACACTCAATCTGAAAAGATCATATATGGTAATGGCGTATACGTTTTATTCTCATTTTGTACTCATCACCTTATAGGTCAACTTTGATTTCGTTTTATTGAGTTTAGGCTAGGTCCAGACATTAGTTATCCAAGTTGTTGTCCTTATATCAGAATTAAATATTGAATTACGCTCTACTCACACAGACATATGTATTAGAATTGCAGTTGTCTTAGTAGACGATGAGAGTGTATTGTTACTTTTGCCGTCGTATTCGATAACTTTGTTTGATTTATCATAGTTATCAATACCTGTAGTTAGGCAGCTAAACATACACGTATATCCAATCATCTATGCTATGCATATTTTACATACCTGGACTTCAGATTCAAGATAACGAATTAAAATTTTATCTATAATTGATTGTATGTGTCTTCTTATGTATCTAATATTTGTCATTTTCTGAAGGCCTGCTTATGTACCTAATAGTTGCTATTTTCCAAAGGTCTGCTTAGGTACCTAATAGGTGCCATTTTCTAAAGGTCTTCTTATGTACCTAATAGTTGCCATTTTCTAAAGGTCTTGAACATTATGAATTTGAGCAAAATGTATTGTTAATACTTGCTACCCAAGAGGTTTGGCATTTGCATTAATTTCAATTCAGCCATTTGAAAACTTTCCATACATCCGTAAATTTCTTATTTAAGCTTCGACGACGAGTACGTAGAACAAGCATTCAAGCAATACGACTTTGATGAAGATGGAAAAATGAGTTTTGATGGTAATTTATTAATATCTACATATTGCTAATAAAAATAATAATAATAATAAGTTTGCTTCGGATAATGGCATTATGTTGTGTGAAACCATAATTGTAATAACTTGTTCTCTTCCGTTCACCTGTCACCGAATCAAATGAATGATAGCAAGGCAATAGGTGTGCAAAATTGCATTAATACATGTTTTCCTATAAAATAAGGAGATTGGTGGCGATAAAAGTAAATCATTCACTCAATAAATGTGCATATTGAAGTAATTGCCTCAGTTAAAGAACGAAACAAAAATTAATAGCACTTAAAAAAGAAAGGAAGCTAAAAGGATCCATATCATTGTGTTCAGTTCACCTGACATCATTCATGGAGAGGACATCTTCCTTAGCCAAGAGTCGTCGATCCACTTCGTTCCACATGAACACATATCATTTATAGCTAGCCAGATCAGTATCTGATTAAACGCAGCTGAAAGATAAAGAGCCAATTAGATTTCTCATTATATTTACATAGAACGACAGCTGGGAACAACCGTGGAAGCTTATGTAGACAACGACGCAAGTAACATGTAAATTTCTCTAGTTTCATACACGTTTTTCTTTCTAGTCAATGTATATGAACACCATAAAAGGCAACATAATAAAATCGATCAGGCTAAGTAATAATCTCTCTAAATGGTCAATTGATTTTACTTGCTATAGATAGTAACTCCTCAATCACAAGAGGGTACTTGCTCAAATCATTGTTTTGGTTAGCCATATATACTGAGGTCCGATGTCGGAACGAAGTGGATCGAAGACTGTTGGGTAGCAAAGACAGGAGAGG
Organism: Margaritifera margaritifera; assembly: GCA_029931535.1. Taxonomy (NCBI): domain Eukaryota; kingdom Metazoa; phylum Mollusca; class Bivalvia; order Unionida; family Margaritiferidae; genus Margaritifera; species Margaritifera margaritifera. Next base: position 369,578 of record JAQPZY010000777.1, read on the forward strand.
AATACTGCACTTTATTATTGCAAGGGATAGTACTTTAAATGTTTCTGTAAGAGGAAATTATATATTTGTTATACATTTTTTACTCTTTGTATTTGTCGTAACTCTATGTTTATCTTAAATTTACTAGCCTAACCTGAAAACCGTACTCATACATTATGATGCGACACGATTTGAAAAATAAATGTTGTGTTTTGTTCTGTTTTACTTCACGACGAATTATTATCATGATATACATATGTGGCTTTTACAGCCATATAGAAAACAAGCCGCAGAATAATTACAATAGTTCATTCAGCTCAGCATCGCGAATGATATTTGCGTCTGTAGCTCAGTGAATTTTCACCGGAGGTTCTCGAAATTTAGACAAAATAAAATTGCCCAACTAGTTTCGCACAATATTTTTGTATTAACATATAGAGCAACTCCACTCATTCGATACATGCTGAAAAAAGAGTGGTCTGTGTCCATGTGATCCGCCATGTTGGTCCTGAAGTTATGGAAGAGTCCATTTTGACACAAGACTGAAGGTTATATAAGCCGTCGCGTTCCACACGGAAAGAAACATCGTCTACTTCATCTAGTTTTCATTAAACTGTTTCAAATTTCTACTTAGCATCTCTTTATGGTATGATTTGTCCAATGAACAGAAGATGTTTGTTTATTTGTGGCACTCGACGGCTCCCATAACTGCTCAGTCCTGTGTGAACATTTGGATTCTTCCATAACTTCAGGATTACATGTATGCAGACCACTCTCTTTCAGTATGTTTGGAATTGGTAGTGTTGCTCTGTATATGATGCAAAAGGTGTTGAAATCATTCGTACGCGAAATGGATTTGCTAATTTGTGTTACATTTCGAGAGGCTCACGTGCAAATTTATGAATCTACAGACGGGAATATTATTCCCAATTCTAAAGAAACTGCAGTATTTTTTATTTTTTGTTTTAGCGAAGTTTGTTTATTATCCTCTTCTTATAATTTGTTCTCTTTACTATATCACTCAGAACTTTTTCGACTGAACATGAAATAGTAGGGTTTAAGATTTTTTTCCCGCTAATATTTACGAACTTCGAAATGTCAATCTTAATCTGTATTTCAGAGTTTATAGAAGAATGCTGTTATTTGAGGCCACACTATATTTCCTGATGATGAAAGCTGAAATATTCACTCTCGAGGATATACACGTACCAGAAGTCAGGAAATTAAACTGTGCTAGATAGAAAGTGAAGGGCGTGTACATTTCAATGATTATTCGGACAGCTATCTTTCAAGAAGAGTCTTTTACGAAATAAAAACACAATCAATTCTTTTTCATGTAAAGAATTAGTAGAGTCATCACTGATTAAACTTATAAATGACAAGGCCTCTTTTACGTGGTTTACACCCCCCCCCCCAGCAAAAAAAAAAAAATAAATAAAATAAATAAAAGGTCGGTTTTTGACTACAAAAATAAATTTCAAGTAAGCAAGATATTTTAGTATATTTTGCACATTTTTTTCATTTTTTTTTCTGAATTATTCATAATTGCTTGAAAATCCCCCAAATCTGAAACTGCTGACATAATTTCAGCTTACAGGATGAATTTAAAAAGACACTGTACATTTTGTAATTTTATATCAGATTCTTACGACTTTAAAGCAATATTTACTCTGGAGCGCAATGAAATACTTATTCTCGCAAAACGCTATCAATTTTAAGAAAAATCATCTAGGTACTCGACTGCGATTTATTAAAATAATATATACTTTTTGAACGTATTTCAAAGTGCGATTGTCATAATGATAATGCTTCGTAGTCATCTGAAAATTGCACTTTGGTAAACGTCATGTTTAGATTAATTCAGTATGGTGATAGAAAAGCTTTACTTGCCTTATTAGTCTTTGAGATTCAAGTTAAGTTGTTTTACCTTTTCATAGATAAACAGACCACATATGGGTTTCAGTATAATACCTTTTATATTTTAAAAAAATGTGGAGAAAAAGAAATTTATATTGCAAAAATTGTTTCTTCCGTCTGATAATACAATATGAGTAGCCTAATACAAGGTCCACAGGTGAATTCATGGTCAGGGAGTAGAGCTATAAACAGAAGAAACACCTCAGTTTATGAAAGCACACAGGTGAATTCATGGTCAGGAAGTACAGTTATAAATATGAGAAACATGTCAGTTTATGCGAGCATTAAGGCAAAGAGCTCTATCGATTACGTTTTCTTGTCAAGGTGTACCTTTTCCTTTTTAAGTTAAATTTTGCTATGATATTTGGGCTTGAAGAACGTTTTCATAGGCACCGTCAACCACCCTGATCCCGGCAACGATGCATTTTTGTAATATGTACAATATATAATATATAAAGAGTAAGAAGTTGGTGATCAACAAATCATTATAATGAAGAGAAACTTTTTCTTTGCAAAAATAGTATCTATATATGTATGTATGTATGTATGTATGTATGTATGTATGTATGTATGTATGTATGTATGTATGTATGTATGTATGTATGTATGTATGTATGTATGTATGTATGTAATTATGTAATTATGAACGTATGTGTGTAAAGGGATTAACAGCATAAAGCACAATCATGCATATACAATGCCAAGCAAATTTAGGTATCACGAGAAAGGAACACAAAACGGAAAGAATTCCAAGAAAATGGTCAAAATCCTTAGAATACAGAGTCCAATCTTTTGATATAAATCGCATTCTTTTAAAAGGTCCAGAATCTTCACAGCTGGAAAACCATCACAGGAAGCACCCCAGAGCAAATAGGTTCACTCCATCATTATCATCTTGGAACATGTGGGAGGGTGCATTAGGCATATTTTACATTCCCCATCCCACATGAGTTAATACTTCTACTAACACTACTACTACTACTAATAATAATAATAATAATAATAATAGTAATTCATAATAATAATAGTTAACTTTTTAAGAGCTGAAATCGACAAATTATGTTGTATAATTGAGTTCTTTGGGATGAAGTTCATATAGAAGTATACTATTTTGGAGTAAACCTTAAGAAGGAGTGACACATGACAAAGAATGAATTACAACTAGTCATGATGTACTGTCAAAGAAGAGGGGAGGAAGAGGGGACGTGGGGGTAGGGTCAGCTTGATTTTAGTGTGTCAATTGTTGTTAACTGATCACAAATTGGGGAAAATTAATTGCAGTGAAGCAAAGAAGTTTTAGTGTTACATAATCTCGTGATAAATCATGTCTGTTTGCAAAATCGACGAAATTAAACATAAACTTAGATCTCCACAAAATTTGAGTGACGTAGAATCAGTATCAACATTAAGTATATATCGTGTTGTCAGTGAATAAAATCTACAAAAAGATCTAATTAGGGAGTATTTTAGAGAAGTTTTGCCTCTAATTTTAAAAAGAAACTTTTTATTTTGATGAAAATGCGCAAGTATTTAGTGCACTTAATCTATTCTCATCTGTTCTTAAAAATCAGCTATTATGATATGCTCATTTTTTTGTTCTTCCTTAATTCAACCTTGTTGGACCTCTGCAGGTTTTTCCTTCTTATATACTCAATTTTGTCTCCAGTAACTTTACATTGTCGGAATCGTGTAGCATTTCTCGATACTGCACACCTATATACTGAACGACACGTGTGTATAAAAATAATTCTTGTTTTGAATGTTGCAATTTTAAATCAATCCCCTAGCGAGTCAGTGATGACGTCGGAAATATTACGGCATAAAGAGCTTTACTGTTGACGACAAGCGTTGTGAAAGATAAATATATCCTTTTTCTCCATGCGTGGTATGTGGATACAAAATGGGTTCGTCCTAAAATGTTTGTGTAACTCATCATTTTTACATCATCGAACTTTACTTTTACTTGGCACCATATCTCCACCGGATCTCAATAGAAGGCATATATCATGAAATATAAATACCTCTTTTCCTTCTTGTATGATATTGGGACAAAAACGGGCTCATATTTTAGAATCACTCCCAGAAACGAAATGAGCATATAATAAGTACCTTACTTCGTTTGAATGGGGACAGTGGCGGTGCGAGGGTTCGAAGCGCCCGGGGGCAACGGTCTTTAGTGGCGCCCCTACCGAGGCGCCCGGGGGCAATGTTCTCTAATAGCGCCCATACTTTGCCTGCCACAGAGAACAGTTTTTATGTCAGTTGCCAACCTCCAACCCCCCTCCGCCCTATCCATGCCCCGTCTTACAGCTGCAAAAAAGCTCCCGAAGGCCCTCCACTTGGCGCGCTGGGGGCAATTCCCCCCTCCCCCCTCGCTCAACTGAATGGGGAACTATTAACTCTTTTTTTCTTAAGCGATATTGTACTTCTAACGTCATGAAGCATCGTTTTAACAATAGTTCATATTTTCCCGAATTCAATCTAGTAACCTATACGTACTCTTGCATATTTAAGTTGAATTAATAACATTTTAAGATTATTTTCCATTAAACTAGTCACACAAATCTTTTAACGATGCCGATGTCTATTTTCCACATGTAAATAAATTATGTATATTTGTGTACCTAAAAATGCATTATGGACCATGTCATTATATATAAGGTACTATATTAATAGGATTAGTTTATATGTGAACTAGTTTCTTCTTTGGTTTTCAATTATAAATGTTAATAGTTATGTATTCGAGTGTACTGTATTACCTTAAGTTCAAGGTCATGGTGAATTCATAACTTCAGGTGTTGCATACGTGTTAATCGTCTGCAAAGTGAATTCCTTCAATTGCTTCTGGAACAAACATGCATAACTTTGAGATCGTGTCTCATTTAGCCTGTGTGTCTTCATATTCATGAAATGTATTTGAAAATGCTAATAAAATCTTCAAGTTCTATCGGTCGAATCCTCCATAGAGGAAAGCTTTGTTCACTATGAACAACGTATACATATTTCTAAAATCCACGATTTTCAACAACATAAAAAACCTACACTGTCCCATATACTACTTTAACAAAGAGGAAAATGGACCATGAACAGACCGATTTCCGACAAATTTATTCTTATTAAACAAATTCCACATATAGATAAAAACAGAACTAAGATAAATTGGAAAGCCGCTTATGCGCGTAATCTCGAATCTGGCTAACACAAAGTATTTCTGGACTAGTATCGCCCGATTGTGCATACAATACGAAGCCATGAATTCTTGGCACCATTGTAAATAACGAGGGGGAAAGCTAGAGACTAAGTATGGTTATCTCTTTAATAAACAATTTATCCCATGGCCACTAGTAAGAAATTGTTTAGTGCTATCTATGCAAAAGAGAATCAATAAGTATACTATACGGGCAACATGAAGTGTTATTTCCGGTAGGTGAAAACATTCGGTTGACTCGGAACTAATCCACAGTCTTATTCAACTCAGTAAATCTGAACAATATGAACTAAAGCTCCTAAAACCAGACAAATGAATGTAATATTGCCTTTCAAGGAACAATTTTCTCCCATAATGTAAGTACCATTTTTTCTAAATTCTATTTGTCGTTAAAGTTTGTGGAACTGCAGGATTAATACCGAGTAAACCTCTTCGAACGAGCTAATATCAACTTCTGATTGGTTCATGCCAGAAAGGTCAACTTCTGATTGGTTCATGCCAGGATGGCCGACTTCCAATTGATTGATGCCAGGGATGACGTCTAGGATAAAATGATGGATTCCTTGGAGTGAGATAGGTCGGATATTATTTATTATTTGTTATGGAGAAATATAGTAGGTCAGATATTATTTACTACGGCGCACAAATCGTTCAGACGTAATAAAAAATCGCTTTAAATGAATTGAACCTGCACTTTTCTATCGATACTATACAGGGTATGCATTTGTGTTTTCCAAACTCAACAGTTAATGCCATGCAAAGTAATAAATTCCAATACAATACGAATTTGTTGGGAAATATTGTTTTAAGTGTCACATAAATGTGTGTGTGTGTGTGTGTTTGTGTGTGTGAAATTCATAGCTATTTTAGCCTGGACTACTTTGATCTCGTAATGTTATATACGTCTTAAACAATGCTGAACGGTTTTCTCTCATATAAATCGATTGTTTTGAGAAACAATTATTACGTCGCACATTTTGCATACCATTCAAATTTGTACCACTCCTTTTTTTCTGCAACATGAATATCCAAGATAGATTGACCGAGGGTCTTTTCCCTGGTTCTATCATTCTGTATTATACTTTAAACAGATTTCCATGGCTTTCTCTCTCATTTTATGTCAATCGGATTGTTGTAAACTGAAACAACTATTTTCAGAAAGCCTGCTCAACATATGAATATAATAAACATTGTATTAAGACTAAACATGGTAGTTTCTCGTTTATATTCATCGAGATTTTTATATCATATAAGAATATTAATATTTTGATATAGTTAATATAATATCTTTACGTTAATGTAACAATTATATTTGTTGGTATTGATTTTACAAGTTATCAACCCATGATACTTGCTTATGGCAGTTTAATTGATAATGTATAGAGGAGTAAATTAAGACATCCCGGACATACATACCTAATTCAAGTTATCTCAATATTTTTCGCACCTAAATCAAATAGATGCGCAATAATAAAGCACCGTAACTTGTACGAGGTCTTACCTTCCAGTTTATCTCAGGTAGGTGATATTTAATATCTTTTCAGGTATAGTGATATTCCAGGTAATTGATATTGTATATCTTGTCAGGTACAGTGATATCCCAGGTAGTTGATATTGTATATCTTGTCAGGTACAGTGATATCCCACATAACTTCCATCACCACCACCATTACTATTACTACTACTACTGATGAGGCTGCAAATACTATTACTACGCACACTACTACTATTTTGCTATTACTATTATTGCTGTTTCTGCTACAGGTACTATTTCTACTGCTATTACTACTACTGCTGACTCTTCTGGAACTAATGCTACTGCTACTATTACCTCAGTTGCTGTTACTGCCATTACTGATGATCATGATAATTATTAATATAAATTAAACTTGAAAGCCATGACAAAAATTTTAGTCATCATGACTGGGGTGGCTTGGGCTCTTAAATACGATTGTAGTCGTGGAAACATAGACAATGCAAGTGTTAAAGGTATGCGGACACAGTGGTATTTCCATAAAGGAAAGCATTCATTAATTACCATAACACTGAAGTACATTTTCTTTTTCATTGCCTCTACATACAATCAGAGTTAGAAATAGCAATAATTGCAACAAGAAAAAGTACTGCCTCTACTACAAGTAGCAACTTCTACTACTACTACTACTACTACTAGTAGTAGTAGTAGTAGTAGTAGTAGTAACACTATACCACTATTAATGACATAACGTTTTATCTTGCCCAATGTTGTGCTTGGATATGGGCATGTATTTTATAATATGTCAGAAATGTAATTTGTTTAACAGCATAGAATATCCTAAGCCGACCGTTCTGTTAAATTGGCAGATCATTATTTTTATGATAAACCTTTAATGAGATTCAAGATTAGGTGAACTTGCGAAAGTAGAAAGATTGAAGGGTGAATTTAATCCTATATGCTTCCATTAAGCAGAAAGACTGGTATAGAATGAAAATGAAAGTTTATTTTCCCGTGTAATACAAATATATTTCATCTTGAGCTACAAAAAATAATATTTTGCCACTCTGTAGACATGTAACGTTTTTGTACACCTCAGGTATAGCATCGGACTTGTAATCCAAGAGTTGTGGGTTCAATACCTGCCCAGACCAGACCAGGACAAGTGCCTCGGTGTGTCCTCGGGAATGGCCCCTAGCTCATATTTCGTCAGCATGATATAGCCAATAATGTGTTGAAAGTGCATTTAGAAACCAACCAACCAACCAACCATTCCTTGAAATACACAGTTCATGATAACGCATTTTCTCAGAAGAAATCTTCTATATTCCGAAAACAATATTGAACTCAAAATGAAAATCTCTTATGATGCGCCTGTTATTTGTTAGTTTGCTTCATACCCATTCACATTCTCAAGGTTAAAACAAAAACAAATCCTCTAGTTATTTTTGTTAGTGCATTGTTCAAAGATGCAATGCAAATATATTTCATAAACGTCGGTAAAATTTTCCCGATCAATGTTATCTGAATAGTTGGCATCTAAGGAATACTGTGGTAAAATTATCACTTAGTTTTCTAGACTTTTAAGGTATATTTCTTTTTTTAAAGTATAAATGAAAACCGAACATTGTCCCCTTCTATGCAACTTGTATAATTTAAATTCCTCATAATTCAATTTGCAATGTTTATATATTAAGTAAGATTTATTCTCCTCGGGAACTGTGAGGTAAGAAAGAAGAAAGGGACTTTGAACATCAACCATGTATACTGAATCTTTTGTCAATTAAAATTTCATGCTGATAGTTTTACTAAATTTCTAACTCTTCAGTGTTCTTTTTATTGGCTATTGTTGTTTCCTTTTCTATGCTATGAAAAGCCAAGCAATTGTATTTTTTTGCTTGGAGGAGGCCGGCATTTTTTAAAAGTCGATTTCTCCTCGATAAGCTCCAATACATACATACATAAGTACGTACCTACGTAGTTTGTGCAAGCGTACATACTTACATCTATAATAACGAGAGCTAAGGTCAAACCTATCGTCTTTAGACAAGTACTTCAGATTGTAAACCAGATAAGAATCGATAAAAAGTCAGCAATGATATAAATAGGCTATATATATATATATATATATATATATATATATATATATATATATATATATATATATATATATATATAAATTCTGATATCATTTGACAATAACGGACATTGAATCGTTATTCGCATAATATTGAAATAAAATAACACACTAAAATAAGAATAAAACGTAACAGAAAGTACTAAAACTAGTATTCTGCTTATATATCTAGTAAATGTAATATAAAATTAAACTTTATTATTGATCGAATATTTCCAATATAAAATTATTTGCTGGAATGCATGCAAGAGGATAAGAGCTGTAATATAAACATTTGCATGCATAAATGTAGTCTATCACGTGTGATGGCCTATTTTATTTGAAGTTATGTCTCTAGAGTTACAGCATTACCATTATCATATACAGTTTGAGAAAGAGGGAAATAGAGACAGACAATATGTGTCTTGATATTTTTTACTTGTTTCTGGGAAACCTCTGAATATGTTGTTGTACGGCACAAACTTTATTCTATACGCACGGGTCGGTGCTTTGGTAAACTCTTATCAATTTGGAAGATTTTTAACAGTATTATCTTCAATTAACATCAAGGTGGTTTGAGAAGCCAATCTCTGTCAGATTATTACTAAATGTTCCTTGTAAACATCTTAAATTCGATAATATTGATTGCAGGTGACAATAGTTTTCGTTTTCATAGCTACTACAAGTGGTGATTCATCATCAAGTTACAACTGGGGGTACCCTATTTGTCTGGACGTGTTTACCTCATCCAGACAACTACCATGGTTATGTTCTTTTTGTGAACACTGAGTGGGCGGTTGAGGAGGGGGGGAGGACACAGTGGGGATTTTTTCCCTCCTACACGATATAAATTTGCCCTCAGGAATGTTTGTGTTGCTGCTTGTCGCACGCGGCTATTTATGCAAGTCATTCATGGGAATAGTACCTTCATAGCGGCTTTCTCTCTGGCCTAGGCTGCTTCAGTCGTACTGATGGTAGATCGTTTAGCCTTTAATTATTTTCCCATTGTGTCACGAAGCTCCAAATGCTTATATTTTGCGCAAAACGATCTCCATCCTATGGCTGAATAGGTCGGTTCAAAGCGCGTACGTGACAGCTTTTATTTTTATTGTTATTTTGAAACATTTGGAAATCCAGCTTGAGGTACTAAGGTGGTACTCAATTTAATATGCAAAATATTTGTTTGACACGAGACTCGATCCAACAACCGTTGGCTTCAAATTCCTGTACTTAAACAAACTCAGCAGTTGATATCAGTTTTAAAATAATATAATTGCACGAATATATGAATACTGGTTTCCTCTGCATACCTGTACACTCTGTTCTAGACAGTGCTGCATTTCAGTTTCTCAGCTATCAATATATGTGCTGGCAGAACAAAAATTTCAGTCTGTGTGTGCTTTAGTATATCTCTGCAACTGACTTAAGTTTATCAGCTAAGAATGTTTGCTCCGCCAAGAATACTGCCCTTGTGTCTGTTTAATCTGTATATGAATAGCTTCTCCATGCAATGTATAAATTCACAAGACTTATGGATTTTTCTAAGAACGTTCTAGCGCTCTAAACCGTTTGGGGGCAATGTTCTCGTATAGAGAGAGAGAGAGAGAGAGAGAGAGAGAGAGAGAGAGAGAGAGAGAGAGAGAGAGAGAGATAGAGTTGTGTACATTGTATGTACGTAATGTGATAGCTAGCATTTCGAATGACTCAGTTGTGATGTTTGACTACAACAATTAGAGCATTTGTTCATCTCAGTTTAATGGAATAATAATTGTTCAAATAGAGCCATAATATGTGTGTTTGTTTCCGTAGTAAGGTATTTGTCCCAGAGCTTCCTACACATATAATGGGTGGTGTACATTATAGAGGGCTAATAAAGAGCGATAGAGTAGTAATTTGAATTTAAGATTGGATCATTTTTTTTTTTACCTTGTTGTGCGTCGGCGAAAGCCTAATCCTAAAAGGATCCTATTGTTTAAATTTAAGTACTGTTCATGTGCTGTTCTCGTGTAGGGTATGAGTGTGTGGTTTATACTTTTGATGCAGTAGAACGGAAAGCGCGTTCGTGATGTTCTTGGAAGTGGGTAGGGAGAAGATACGAGGGTATTTGTTTATGCAGCACTTCAGAATGAATTTACAACCACAAGTATTTATGGCGTTTGTACACATGTGACCTCTGTATGCAGATTAAACTTTCAACTTGGTTTTTGAATAAATATCATGCACCGATTACTATTATATTTATTATACTTATTATTATTGTACTTATTATACTTATACTTATAATTATTATTATTATTATTATTATTATTATTATTATTATTATTATTTTGTCAACAGATTTATTTTAGTGCACTATTTAACAAAATAATAAAATACATGTATATGTTGTTCTCTACCAAATATATGTTCCACACAAGATTACTGTATTTTGCTCACTTTAATCCATCCTATAAATGAAATCATCACTGACCCTTTAAAAAAATCACTGATCATGGTTTTGTGCACCATGTAAAAGCATTAACGTTACTATTAACTGACAGTTTACATATAACTGTGTAACAAGGGACTGACGCTTTGCTCAGCAAACTTGTATAATTGGGCTTAGAAACAGCTGTTCACACATGGAAACAATATCTGGATTAACCAGCTCGCCGAGATCAAAAGACAGTCGACTTATGTGAGAGTACTGTGATGTATATAGAATGAAAAGAAGCCAAATATGACTATTTTCAGTAACATATGCCCTTACAGACAAGATTTATATACTGAATTACCCCTGACCCAAATGAAAAGGGATGCAACTCGTCATTTTCTTGTGAAGTTTTAGAAACTAAAAGAAGTAAATTGCTTGTTCAAGTGGCAATTGATTAAATATGTTTTCCTATTTGTAATTACAAAACTGTAATCTAGGCTATCTTATCAGTTAAAATAAATTACAATGAATAGTTTCTGCTGTGTTCCTTGGAAGTCATATGGCCGAAATACGTGGTGTAGTGACCAAAGAGGACACATAAATCATATCCTATTCTAGGTGTAAGTTTCAGTTAGAAAACTTGGAAGATGTCCCTTATGATACGAATGTTTTCTACCAGTGTTTTACAAGCTTCTTGTTGTCTCTGAGCTAATTTAACTTTCACCTTATGGCTGCTTTGTAGAACATATATAGCTTTTCAGTACACCTTTTTACGATATTATTTGAAATTAAAACATGGATTCATGCTTCTTTATTTCCTTCTTATATTGGTGGTGAAAACTTGTGATCACATTACTAAGTACACAACAACAAAGCAACATCCACTAATATACGGTCTGCTACTACTGATAATAGCATGGACCGCAACAACAATAACATCAACAACTGCAGCAATAATAATAATAATGACAACGACAAACGTGCAAAAATTAAAAAAAGACAAAAAAAAAACCACTACTACTATAATAATAATAATAATAATAATAATAATAATAATAATAATAATAATATAATAGCAATAATAATTAATTATAGCATTAATTATGTGCTTCTAAACTACGTATCCACTCGCTTCCCCGTTTTGACCTTACCCGAAGAGTGAGCCTCTTGAGTAAAAACTGCCACAAAGGCAAAGTTAGTTAAGTGCGTGTATTTATATTTTATGCCCATTTAGTATATTCACAAATATATGCTGAGCTATATATATTTTGTCTCCAAATATATCTGTTGAAAATAGTTTCTTGTTTTATCAATACAACAAATTCGAAATCAAGTCCTCCGTACATGTACGACTGGTGCAAAATTCGATAAGACCATCCGAACAATCATGTTGAATGCAGACAGACCTATAAAACATGGTATGGGGATTCTTGTAAAATGCCCAAGTATCTGCTAGTAACGATGTATTGATATTTATGGACTGATGACTTTTTAAAAATATCTTTTAATCTCTGTCATATATTTCTATATCTTAATGATTAAAACCTGTTTACAGTGAACATCCGCATCTGCCTTCTACTTATTGTTTAACCTTTGATAGAGGTTGGCCACCATGAAGCGCAGATAGTGATTCTCCACGCATTTTTAAATATTACTATTAACTATTCAGCTGTAGTCGCTCACCATTGATTACATTTCATCTGAACAGGATATTATATTACTATATAGTGTTTGTTGACCCCTACATATAGGACCTACATTCGTGGACGACGAACAGTGATTTTGTTCTGTGACCTGATTAGCCTGCTTATTAACAAGAATTGAAATTTGGTTGGTTGCTAACTGCGCAAAGCGGCCACTTACCGCTGTAGGTCCCTGTGTATTAGTCGACCGCTCCAATAACCGATATAAGCTCAATTACATTAGGTATGTGTCATTTGGGATGGGTTTTAAATCAAAATTAGACGACCTGCCATGTAGACTATGAAAGATTTCAAATACAACTTATTTGAAACCACACTACGTTAATTTCGAAAGTACATTTGAGGTCTGCAATGCGGTGTATATGCTTTGAAATTACTGCTCATGTTCAACTTGTGATTGATACATTTTCGCTGTCCAATTCGTTTTCCTAATTATTCAACCACTGCAGTTTAAAGACCACATCCTGTTTGAAAGGAAATTTGATTTTTACAGGATGATGTCAGTAGGGACTGGTCTATTCTCGATTGCAAATTAGGGAAGTTAGGAATAATCATTTTTTTGTTCTTCCTTAATTCAACCTTGTTGGACCTCTGCAGGTTTTTCCTTCTTATATACTCAATTTTGTCTCCAGTAACTTTACATTGTCGGAATCGTGTAGCATTTCTCGATACTGCACACCTATATACTGAACGACACGTGTGTATAAAAATAATTCTTGTTTTGAATGTTGCAATTTTAAATCAATCCCCTAGCGAGTCAGTGATGACGTCGGAAATATTACGGCATAAAGAGCTTTACTGTTGACGACAAGCGTTGTGAAAGATAAATATATCCTTTTTCTCCATGCGTGGTATGTGGATACAAAATGGGTTCGTCCTAAAATGTTTGTGTAACTCATCATTTTTACATCATCGAACTTTACTTTTACTTGGCACCATATCTCCACCGGATCTCAATAGAAGGCATATATCATGAAATATAAATACCTCTTTTCCTTAATTGTATGATATTGGGACAAAAACGGGCTCATATTTTAGAATCACTCCCAGAAACGAAATGAGCATATAATAAGTACCTTACTTCGTTTGAATGGGGACAGTGGCGGTGCGAGGGTTCGAAGCGCCCGGGGGCAACGGTCTTTAGTGGCGCCCCTATTGAGGCGCCCGGGGGCAATGTTCTCTAATAGCGCCCATACTTTGCCTGCCACAGAGAACAGTTTTTATGTCAGTTGCCAACCTCCAACCCCCCTCCGCCCTATCCATGCCCCGTCTTACAGCTGCAAAAAAGCTCCCGAAGGCCCTCCACTTGGCGCGCTGGGGGCAATTCCCCCCTCCCCCCTCGCTCAACTGAATGGGGAACTATTAACTCTTTTTTTCTTAAGCGATATTGTACTTCTAACGTCATGAAGCATCGTTTTAACAATAGTTCATATTTTCCCGAATTCAATCTAGTAACCTATACGTACTCTTGCATATTTAAGTTGAATTAATAACATTTTAAGATTATTTTCCATTAAACTAGTCACACAAATCTTTTAACGATGCCGATGTCTATTTTCCACATGTAAATAAATTATGTATATTTGTGTACCTAAAAATGCATTATGGACCATGTCATTATATATAAGGTACTATATTAATAGGATTAGTTTATATGTGAACTAGTTTCTTCTTTGGTTTTCAATTATAAATGTTAATAGTTATGTATTCGAGTGTACTGTATTACCTTAAGTTCAAGGTCATGGTGAATTCATAACTTCAGGTGTTGCATACGTGTTAATCGTCTGCAAAGTGAATTCCTTCAATTGCTTCTGGAACAAACATGCATAACTTTGAGATCGTGTCTCATTTAGCCTGTGTGTCTTCATATTCATGAAATGTATTTGAAAATGCTAATAAAATCTTCAAGTTCTATCGGTCGAATCCTCCATAGAGGAAAGCTTTGTTCACTATGAACAACGTATACATATTTCTAAAATCCACGATTTTCAACAACATAAAAAACCTACACTGTCCCATATACTACTTTAACAAAGAGGAAAATGGACCATGAACAGACCGATTTCCGACAAATTTATTCTTATTAAACAAATTCCACATATAGATAAAAACAGAACTAAGATAAATTGGAAAGCCGCTTATGCGCGTAATCTCGAATCTGGCTAACACAAAGTATTTCTGGACTAGTATCGCCCGATTGTGCATACAATACGAAGCCATGAATTCTTGGCACCATTGTAAATAACGAGGGGGAAAGCTAGAGACTAAGTATGGTTATCTCTTTAATAAACAATTTATCCCATGGCCACTAGTAAGAAATTGTTTAGTGCTATCTATGCAAAAGAGAATCAATAAGTATACTATACGGGCAACATGAAGTGTTATTTCCGGTAGGTGAAAACATTCGGTTGACTCGGAACTAATCCACAGTCTTATTCAACTCAGTAAATCTGAACAATATGAACTAAAGCTCCTAAAACCAGACAAATGAATGTAATATTGCCTTTCAAGGAACAATTTTCTCCCATAATGTAAGTACCATTTTTTCTAAATTCTATTTGTCGTTAAAGTTTGTGGAACTGCAGGATTAATACCGAGTAAACCTCTTCGAACGAGCTAATATCAACTTCTGATTGGTTCATGCCAGAAAGGTCAACTTCTGATTGGTTCATGCCAGGATGGCCGACTTCCAATTGATTGATGCCAGGGATGACGTCTAGGATAAAATGATGGATTCCTTGGAGTGAGATAGGTCGGATATTATTTATTATTTGTTATGGAGAAATATAGTAGGTCAGATATTATTTACTACGGCGCACAAATCGTTCAGACGTAATAAAAAATCGCTTTAAATGAATTGAACCTGCACTTTTCTATCGATACTATACAGGGTATGCATTTGTGTTTTCCAAACTCAACAGTTAATGCCATGCAAAGTAATAAATTCCAATACAATACGAATTTGTTGGGAAAAATTGTTTTAAGTGTCACATAAATGTGTGTGTGTGTGTGTGTTTGTGTGTGTGAAATTCATAGCTATTTTAGCCTGGACTACTTTGATCTCGTAATGTTATATACGTCTTAAACAATGCTGAACGGTTTTCTCTCATATAAATCGATTGTTTTGAGAAACAATTATTACGTCGCACATTTTGCATACCATTCAAATTTGTACCACTCCTTTTTTTCTGCAACATGAATATCCAAGATAGATTGACCGAGGGTCTTTTCCCTGGTTCTATCATTCTGTATTATACTTTAAACAGATTTCCATGGCTTTCTCTCTCATTTTATGTCAATCGGATTGTTATAAACTGAAACAACTATTTTCAGAAAGCCTGCTCAACATATGAATATAATAAACATTGTATTAAGACTAAACATGGTAGTTTCTCGTTTATATTCATCGAGATTTTTATATCATATAAGAATATTAATATTTTGATATAGTTAATATAATATCTTTACGTTAATGTAACAATTATATTTGTTGGTATTGATTTTACAAGTTATCAACCCATGATACTTGCTTATGGCAGTTTAATTGATAATGTATAGAGGAGTAAATTAAGACATCCCGGACATACATACCTAATTCAAGTTATCTCAATATTTTTCGCACCTAAATCAAATAGATGCGCAATAATAAAGCACCGTAACTTGTACGAGGTCTTACCTTCCAGTTTATCTCAGGTAGGTGATATTTAATATCTTTTCAGGTATAGTGATATTCCAGGTAATTGATATTGTATATCTTGTCAGGTACAGTGATATCCCAGGTAGTTGATATTGTATATCTTGTCAGGTACAGTGATATCCCACATAACTTCCATCACCACCACCATTACTATTACTACTACTACTGATGAGGCTGCAAATACTATTACTACGCACACTACTACTATTTTGCTATTACTATTATTGCTGTTTCTGCTACAGCTACTATTTCTACTGCTATTACTACTACTGCTGACTCTTCTGGAACTAATGCTACTGCTACTATTACCTCAGTTGCTGTTACTGCCATTACTGATGATCATGATAATTATTAATATAAATTAAACTTGAAAGCCATGACAAAAATTTTAGTCATCATGACTGGGGTGGCTTGGGCTCTTAAATACGATTGTAGTCGTGGAAACATAGACAATGCAAGTGTTAAAGGTATGCGGACACAGTGGTATTTCCATAAAGGAAAGCATTCATTAATTACCATAACACTGAAGTACATTTTCTTTTTCATTGCCTCTACATACAATCAGAGTTAGAAATAGCAATAATTGCAACAAGAAAAAGTACTGCCTCTACTACAAGTAGCAACTTCTACTACTACTACTACTACTACTAGTAGTAGTAGTAGTAGTAGTAGTAGTAACACTATACCACTATTAATGACATAACGTTTTATCTTGCCCAATGTTGTGCTTGGATATGGGCATGTATTTTATAATATGTCAGAAATGTAATTTGTTTAACAGCATAGAATATCCTAAGCCGACCGTTCTGTTAAATTGGCAGATCATTATTTTTATGATAAACCTTTAATGAGATTCAAGATTAGGTGAACTTGCGAAAGTAGAAAGATTGAAGGGTGAATTTAATCCTATATGCTTCCATTAAGCAGAAAGACTGGTATAGAATGAAAATGAAAGTTTATTTTCCCGTGTAATACAAATATATTTCATCTTGAGCTACAAAAAATAATATTTTGCCACTCTGTAGACATGTAACGTTTTTGTACACCTCAGGTATAGCATCGGACTTGTAATCCAAGAGTTGTGGGTTCAATACCTGCCCAGACCAGACCAGGACAAGTGCCTCGGTGTGTCCTCGGGAATGGCCCCTAGCTCATATTTCGTCAGCATGATATAGCCAATAATGTGTTGAAAGTGCATTTAGAAACCAACCAACCAACCAACCATTCCTTGAAATACACAGTTCATGATAACGCATTTTCTCAGAAGAAAACTTCTATATTCCGAAAACAATATTGAACTCAAAATGAAAATCTCTTATGATGCGCCTGTTATTTGTTAGTTTGCTTCATACCCATTCACATTCTCAAGGTTAAAACAAAAACAAATCCTCTAGTTATTTTTGTTAGTGCATTGTTCAAAGATGCAATGCAAATATATTTCATAAACGTCGGTAAAATTTTCCCGATCAATGTTATCTGAATAGTTGGCATCTAAGGAATACTGTGGTAAAATTATCACTTAGTTTTCTAGACTTTTAAGGTATATTTCTTTTTTTAAAGTATAAATGAAAACCGAACATTGTCCCCTTCTATGCAACTTGTATAATTTAAATTCCTCATAATTCAATTTGCAATGTTTATATATTAAGTAAGATTTATTCTCCTCGGGAACTGTGAGGTAAGAAAGAAGAAAGGGACTTTGAACATCAACCATGTATACTGAATCTTTTGTCAATTAAAATTTCATGCTGATAGTTTTACTAAATTTCTAACTCTTCAGTGTTCTTTTTATTGGCTATTGTTGTTTCCTTTTCTATGCTATGAAAAGCCAAGCAATTGTATTTTTTTGCTTGGAGGAGGCCGGCATTTTTTAAAAGTCGATTTCTCCTCGATAAGCTCCAATACATACATACATAAGTACGTACCTACGTAGTTTGTGCAAGCGTACATACTTACATCTATAATAACGAGAGCTAAGGTCAAACCTATCGTCTTTAGACAAGTACTTCAGATTGTAAACCAGATAAGAATCGATAAAAAGTCAGCAATGATATAAATAGGCTCTATATATATATATATATATATATATATATATATATATATATATATATATATATATATATATATATATAAATTCTGATATCATTTGACAATAACGGACATTGAATCGTTATTCGCATAATATTGAAATAAAATAACACACTAAAATAAGAATAAAACGTAACAGAAAGTACTAAAACTAGTATTCTGCTTATATATCTAGTAAATGTAATATAAAATTAAACTTTATTATTGATCGAATATTTCCAATATAAAATTATTTGCTGGAATGCATGCAAGAGGATAAGAGCTGTAATATAAACATTTGCATGCATAAATGTAGTCTATCACGTGTGATGGCCTATTTTATTTGAAGTTATGTCTCTAGAGTTACAGCATTACCATTATCATATACAGTTTGAGAAAGAGGGAAATAGAGACAGACAATATGTGTCTTGATATTTTTTACTTGTTTCTGGGAAACCTCTGAATATGTTGTTGTACGGCACAAACTTTATTCTATACGCACGGGTCGGTGCTTTGGTAAACTCTTATCAATTTGGAAGATTTTTAACAGTATTATCTTCAATTAACATCAAGGTGGTTTGAGAAGCCAATCTCTGTCAGATTATTACTAAATGTTCCTTGTAAACATCTTAAATTCGATAATATTGATTGCAGGTGACAATAGTTTTCGTTTTCATAGCTACTACAAGTGGTGATTCATCATCAAGTTACAACTGGGGGTACCCTATTTGTCTGGACGTGTTTACCTCATCCAGACAACTACCATGGTTATGTTCTTTTTGTGAACACTGAGTGGGCGGTTGAGGAGGGGGGGGAGGACACAGTGGGGATTTTTTCCCTCCTACACGATATAAATTTGCCCTCAGGAATGTTTGTGTTGCTGCTTGTCGCACGCGGCTATTTATGCAAGTCATTCATGGGAATAGTACCTTCATAGCGGCTTTCTCTCTGGCCTAGGCTGCTTCAGTCGTACTGATGGTAGATCGTTTAGCCTTTAATTATTTTCCCATTGTGTCACGAAGCTCCAAATGCTTATATTTTGCGCAAAACGATCTCCATCCTATGGCTGAATAGGTCGGTTCAAAGCGCGTACGTGACAGCTTTTATTTTTATTGTTATTTTGAAACATTTGGAAATCCAGCTTGAGGTACTAAGGTGGTACTCAATTTAATATGCAAAATATTTGTTTGACACGAGACTCGATCCAACAACCGTTGGCTTCAAATTCCTGTACTTAAACAAACTCAGCAGTTGATATCAGTTTTAAAATAATATAATTGCACGAATATATGAATACTGGTTTCCTCTGCATACCTGTACACTCTGTTCTAGACAGTGCTGCATTTCAGTTTCTCAGCTATCAATATATGTGCTGGCAGAACAAAAATTTCAGTCTGTGTGTGCTTTAGTATATCTCTGCAACTGACTTAAGTTTATCAGCTAAGAATGTTTGCTCCGCCAAGAATACTGCCCTTGTGTCTGTTTAATCTGTATATGAATAGCTTCTCCATGCAATGTATAAATTCACAAGACTTATGGATTTTTCTAAGAACGTTCTAGCGTTCTAAACCGTTTGGGGGCAATGTTCTCGTATAGAGAGAGAGAGAGAGAGAGAGAGAGAGAGAGAGAGAGAGAGAGAGAGAGAGAGAGAGAGAGAGAGAGAGAGATAGAGTTGTGTACATTGTATGTACGTAATGTGATAGCTAGCATTTCGAATGACTCAGTTGTGATGTTTGACTACAACAATTAGAGCATTTGTTCATCTCAGTTTAATGGAATAATAATTGTTCAAATAGAGCCATAATATGTGTGTTTGTTTCCGTAGTAAGGTATTTGTCCCAGAGCTTCCTACACATATAATGGGTGGTGTACATTATAGAGGGCTAATAAAGAGCGATAGAGTAGTAATTTGAATTTAAGATTGGATCATTTTTTTTTTTACCTTGTTGTGCGTCGGCGAAAGCCTAATCCTAAAAGGATCCTATTGTTTAAATTTAAGTACTGTTCATGTGCTGTTCTCGTGTAGGGTATGAGTGTGTGGTTTATACTTTTGATGCAGTAGAACGGAAAGCGCGTTCGTGATGTTCTTGGAAGTGGGTAGGGAGAAGATACGAGGGTATTTGTTTATGCAGCACTTCAGAATGAATTTACAACCACAAGTATTTATGGCGTTTGTACACATGTGACCTCTGTATGCAGATTAAACTTTCAACTTGGTTTTTGAATAAATATCATGCACCGATTACTATTATATTTATTATACTTATTATTATTGTACTTATTATACTTATACTTATAATTATTATTATTATTATTATTATTATTATTATTATTATTATTATTATTTTGTCAACAGATTTATTTTAGTGCACTATTTAACAAAATAATAAAATACATGTATATGTTGTTCTCTACCAAATATATGTTCCACACAAGATTACTGTATTTTGCTCACTTTAATCCATCCTATAAATGAAATCATCACTGACCCTTTAAAAAAATCACTGATCATGGTTTTGTGCACCATGTAAAAGCATTAACGTTACTATTAACTGACAGTTTACATATAACTGTGTAACAAGGGACTGACGCTTTGCTCAGCAAACTTGTATAATTGGGCTTAGAAACAGCTGTTCACACATGGAAACAATATCTGGATTAACCAGCTCGCCGAGATCAAAAGACAGTCGACTTATGTGAGAGTACTGTGATGTATATAGAATGAAAAGAAGCCAAATATGACTATTTTCAGTAACATATGCCCTTACAGACAAGATTTATATACTGAATTACCCCTGACCCAAATGAAAAGGGATGCAACTCGTCATTTTCTTGTGAAGTTTTAGAAACTAAAAGAAGTAAATTGCTTGTTCAAGTGGCAATTGATTAAATATGTTTTCCTATTTGTAATTACAAAACTGTAATCTAGGCTATCTTATCAGTTAAAATAAATTACAATGAATAGTTTCTGCTGTGTTCCTTGGAAGTCATATGGCCGAAATACGTGGTGTAGTGACCAAAGAGGACACATAAATCATATCCTATTCTAGGTGTAAGTTTCAGTTAGAAAACTTGGAAGATGTCCCTTATGATACGAATGTTTTCTACCAGTGTTTTACAAGCTTCTTGTTGTCTCTGAGCTAATTTAACTTTCACCTTATGGCTGCTTTGTAGAACATATATAGCTTTTCAGTACACCTTTTTACGATATTATTTGAAATTAAAACATGGATTCATGCTTCTTTATTTCCTTCTTATATTGGTGGTGAAAACTTGTGATCACATTACTAAGTACACAACAACAAAGCAACATCCACTAATATACGGTCTGCTACTACTGATAATAGCATGGACCGCAACAACAATAACATCAACAACTGCAGCAATAATAATAATAATGACAACGACAAACGTGCAAAAATTAAAAAAATACAAAAAAAAACCACTACTACTATAATAATAATAATAATAATAATAATAATAATAATAATAATAATAATATAATAGCAATAATAATTAATTATAGCATTAATTATGTGCTTCTAAACTACGTATCCACTCGCTTCCCCGTTTTGACCTTACCCGAAGAGTGAGCCTCTTGAGTAAAAACTGCCACAAAGGCAAAGTTAGTTAAGTGCGTGTATTTATATTTTATGCCCATTTAGTATATTCACAAATATATGCTGAGCTATATATATTTTGTCTCCAAATATATCTGTTGAAAATAGTTTCTTGTTTTATCAATACAAAAAATTCGAAATCAAGTCCTCCGTACATGTACGACTGGTGCAAAATTCGATAAGACCATCCGAACAATCATGTTGAATGCAGACAGACCTATAAAACATGGTATGGGGATTCTTGTAAAATGCCCAAGTATCTGCTAGTAACGATGTATTGATATTTATGGACTGATGACTTTTTAAAAATATCTTTTAATCTCTGTCATATATTTCTATATCTTAATGATTAAAACCTGTTTACAGTGAACATCCGCATCTGCCTTCTACTTATTGTTTAACCTTTGATAGAGGTTGGCCACCATGAAGCGCAGATAGTGATTCTCCACGCATTTTTAAATATTACTATTAACTATTCAGCTGTAGTCGCTCACCATTGATTACATTTCATCTGAACAGGATATTATATTACTATATAGTGTTTGTTGACCCCTACATATAGGACCTACATTCGTGGACGACGAACAGTGATTTTGTTCTGTGACCTGATTAGCCTGCTTATTAACAAGAATTGAAATTTGGTTGGTTGCTAACTGCGCAAAGCGGCCACTTACCGCTGTAGGTCCCTGTGTATTAGTCGACCGCTCCAATAACCGATATAAGCTCAATTACATTAGGTATGTGTCATTTGGGATGGGTTTTAAATCAAAATTAGACGACCTGCCATGTAGACTATGAAAGATTTCAAATACAATTTATTTGAAACCACACTACGTTAATTTCGAAAGTACATTTGAGGTCTGCAATGCGGTGTATATGCTTTGAAATTACTGCTCATGTTCAACTTGTGATTGATACATTTTCGCTGTCCAATTCGTTTTCCTAATTATTCAACCACTGCAGTTTAAAGACCACATCCTGTTTGAAAGGAAATTTGATTTTTACAGGATGATGTCAGTAGGGACTGGTCTATTCTCGATTGCAAATTAGGGAAGTTAGGAATAATCATCGCATTAACATCTAATACAAACAGGGGCGACATTTTAATCCGATTCCCCTATTTTCATGTTACAATAGAGCTGTTCGTTCGGCGTGTTCAGTAAATCTGACAGGATGTGTACATACTGTGCTAAAAAAGACATAATAAAGCCCTCTTATGTGTTCATATATGAAAACCCGTTACATGCTGCCGCTGATACTTGAAACAAGATTTGTCTTTGAGGAAACATTCCAAATCGAAAGAAGGCAAGATCTATTCAGACTGTGTCGCAACGAATTGCAGGTAAGTGATATAAAATGTATTTATAGAAAGAAAATGTTCAACATGAGTTGAATATTAACGAGTGCTTGTACAAATCTGAAAAAGTATTATCGAGTGTATACTAACAGCATAATGAATAAAACAATCCCCCAACCCACAACCTCAAACAAAGAAACAAACAAAACGAAAAGTTTTAAATTAAATATGACGAAAATGTTGTTTACTGTTTCTATATTCATATTCATTAAGGGAGAAAGAAAGAGTCCCTATCTTCCTTATTCCGTCTGATCAGGGAGAAGGGAAATGTTCCCTTATTCTCTACTGGAGCAAATGACGAAAAATGAAATAGTTCCTTATTCCATATTTAGTCTGAATGAACCTATTTGGAGCGAATAAGGACAAAGGAAAACGTTTCTTATTCCTTTTTTGTCTGAACAAGGCAAAAGGAATGTTTTCTCATTCCCTATGCAAACCAAATAAGGAAAATGAAAATAGTTCCTTATTTCTTATTCAGATTGAATAAGGAAAAAGGAAAGATTTCTTTGTTCCCTATTCGGACCGAAGAAGGAAGAATGAAAAAGGTTATAATTTCTTATTCGGTTTAAACTTGGAAAAAGGAAATATTTTCTTATTAGATCTAATTAGGAGAAGATAGAAACAATTCCAAATCTTCTTTCTCTGAGCTGAATATGGAAAATAAGATAGTATGTTCTTTCTAATTGTGACCCAGTGAGAAAAATGGAAAAAGTTCATTATTTCCTTTTTCCTGATATGATCTAAACTAAAGAATGAGATAAATAACTCCAGGTCTGTTTCTCTCCTCTGAATAAGAAAAAATAACATTCCCTAGTTTGGACCCAATAAATAAACAAGAAACATTTCCTTATTTCTTATTCGGTGTAGACTAGGGAAAATAAAATATGTACTCATTCCATTTTTTGTCTATTATAAGAAAGCGTGAAGTGATCATAAATCTTGTGTCTCTGTTCACCAAAATGAAGAAAAAAATCCGTTATCGAACCCAATAAGGAAAAAAAAGGAAATAATTGCTTGTTTCTTTTCCGGTTGTAACCAGGAGAAAGGGCATAATTCCTTGTTCTTTATTAATAAGAAAAAGAGCAATAAATCTTTCACTATGGAAAAACATAATATTTCATTATTCGGACCGAATTTGGTATAAACATGACAATGGTTATATAATTTGCAATTTTTATTTCCTGCCCCAAATAGGGTATACAGAATGAAATTTGTCGTATTGAATGACAAATAAGAGATAAAAAGGTAATTAATGTAATGATCTTAGTATATTGTCTATAGTATTTACATGCTGAGTTTGTCTTGTTTAAGGATGGATAGTTATTTTGTTTTCCTTCTATAAAAGTGTCAACGTATATCAATAAATATGTGCTGAGATTAATTCGGAATATGAATCTCTCCAGCCTATGTTACAAAATTGCGCTAGGGGTACATATGTATGATGTATTTACGCATGAATTCATTCATGTATATATGTATTTAAGTATTTATTTAAGGACTGACCATTTGACTTGTAAGTTCATTGATGTGCTAACGATAAAAACCTGTGAATAAGAAATTATTTCTTCTTTTCCTTTTAGGTCAGAAGAAAGAATTATTGTTATCATTTCTCACAGCAGAAAAACCGGACTTAGAATGATTTCTCTTTTTTCATCATAGGACCAAATAAGAAATAGGGGGAATATATTTTCTCATTTCCTGGTTAAACCCGAATAAGGAATGAGGAACCATTTCTTCTTTTTGTTCTTTTTTAGTACAGAGACACAAGACTTAGAATTATTTCTCTCCTTTTTTCTTAAGATTGAATAGGGAATAAGGAAATATCTCCATTTTCCATGTTAAAATCTAACAAGGAATCAGGAAGTATTTCCTTTCTGAGTTCGCCTATGGAAATGTTATATTTTTCCTTATTCAGAACAGGCAAACAAAACGCTGAATTATTTCTTTCCTTTTTATTTAGACTGAAAAATGAATAAGGAAATATTTTCTTTTTCTGGTTCAAGTCATTTAAGGAACAAGGAACAGTTTCCTTTCTCTTTAATGGGTTAGGTTAAGGAAACATTATTTGTTTCCTTGTTCGGATTAGAGAAATAAGACTTAGAATTATTTCTCTCTTCTTTTATTTGTATCGAATAAGGGATAAAGAAATATTCTTTCTCCGCGTTCAGACGGAACAAGGAACGAAAACGTATTTCATTTCTCTCTATTTGGTCCCAATATGGAAATATTCTTTTTCCCTCATTGACACCAGATAAAAAGGACTTGCATTTTGTTAACCCTTTTTATATTGATAACGAAAAATAAACAGGGAAATATTTTATTTTTCTGATTGAAACCGGATAAGGAGGCATTTCTTCTGCTTGGATCCGAATAAGGAAATACTTTATGTTTGTCTTATTTAGCGCAGAGAAACAATAGTTGAAAATATTTTTATCTTTTTATATTTAGATTGAATACGAAAAAGGAAACATTTTCCGTTTCTGGTTGAAATCAAACAATGAATAAGGAACTAGTTCCTTTTCCTCAATGGGCCCAAGCAAGAAAATATTAGATGAAAAAGAATTGGATCTATATCCTCATTTTTCATTCAGATTTAATAAAGGGAAAAAAAGAAGCATTCAATTTTGTCCCGGTTGACACCTAATAAGGAATCAATAATAAGTTTCTAATCCCTTATCCGCCCGAACAGGGAATAAGGAAACAGTTCCTTTTCCTTATTGAGACTGGATCATATTGAATGAGAAATAACGAGAATGGAAGGAACTGTATGGTTAGAAATTAAATAAAGTTTTTGGAAATTCCCCCAAGACATGCAATCTCACAACTGTAAGTAATTCTACGTTAACGTGTCGTGTTAATGTATCTATCCTTCCATATATCTATTTATAAATTAAGATGTGCTACATTTATATGTTTCGGGGATCAGTTACTGCCACTCAGTTATTAAGCAAATAGTTTTATCACAGGTGGATTAATTTTATGAAGATTTACATATATATCAAATAGACGTAGCAGTTAAACTATAATTTAATCAAAATAACTTTGTCATAGCGTACTATCTGCACTTATTCCCTGTATGTCAACATCTAAATTAAGTCTACAGTTATAAACAATACACAAATGTGTTGTCAGTGGCGTACTAAGGGTAAATGGCGCCCGGAGCGACGATGATGGCGACGCCCCTTCCGCCCCCTCCCACCGTTACTATGCTACAGTCTGCAGTTTTTCCTTCTGGGAATTGCAAAAAGAAAAGAAAAAGCAACTTGCGACTGCTCTTTTGCTACATCGTATTAACGGTAGTGTGTGCATAATGTACAAGGTTAAACAAGTAAGTTCAAGGCACAAAGATATACCCAAAGAATATAATTTAGCATCAGTTATAGCTTGTAAAACAAATCTGAAAATATATTCCATCACATAAGCAAACTAAAACTTACATTTAAACTTATGATCAAGTTCATAAAGTGACACTAATTGAAATCAGACCATAATCAAATTTAGAGAAAATGCTAATGGAAATAGAAACAGCAGCATAATCAAATATAAGCAGATAAATATTCACTTGGATCCTTGTATATCTATCGATATGTACCTATCTAACAATATATCGATCCATTTAATTTGTATGTATGGGTGGGTGTATGGACAATGAATGGATGGACGGATGAATAAAATAAAATAGATCCTCACATGCCGAAGCTTTTTGATGACATTTCGTTGTAAAAGCAATACCGCCTTTAATAATGCTGCCTACAATTATGTGGACAGTCTTTCGAGTTACCTCACGTTCATGTATATCCTACATGCAGGTGGCCAAGGTAATTCATTTCAGGGCTGATTCCTAATTAAATCTTTCGTGGAAGCTAGGTTAAGCATCTCTCTTGTCACGAATACTTTTATTGTACCGTGTATATACTCGCGTATAAGTCGTTACCAACTCCAAACTGCATAGACCCAGATCTGCTGTCGCATAATGCGCCGGGAGATCTGGGTCTATGAAGTTTGTAAGATCTAATCAATAAAACAAAGAGCATAGATCCTGATCTGCCGGCGCATTATGCGACAGCAGATCAGGGTCTCTGTTGATTGCATTTGGATACGAATTATACGCGAGTATATACAGTAACTCAAGCACGAGAAGGAAGTTAGGAAAATGAAGTTGACAACAATAAATCGAGATTTCTAAGTATTTAAATTTTTCACACATAAATGGTAATACTTTTTATCGGTTTTAATTTCAGCCACTGTTTAAATGCAAGATGAAGTCAGGTTAGAGAAATAAAAATGTAGGCTAAAATCTTGTATAGGATCAAAAATTCTGATAGTTATTGATGTAATCGTCGCTGTCTTCTTTTTTTCTTCTGTCCCATTGGAAGAACAACGACAACATATATTTAAAGACAATCATATCACCACCAACCACATGCATCTCTTCCTGCAACAATATGCTGAAATCAATAAAAGCTACAATATGAACAAGAACAAAAACAGATACTAATACTTATACTACTCATACTACTACCACTACAATTTTTATCACTACCAGATCACTATCTCCACAACAACGTCAATCGATACTTTGTAATTTTAGCATATTTTAAGATGATTTTATAATCTGCCGATTTTATCTATGATGGAACAACAATTATTAGAATATATATATACATATACATATATATATATATATATATATATATATATATATATATATATATATATATATATATACATTATATATATATACATACACACCATATATATAATATATTTATATATATATATATATTTTTTTTCTTTCCTGGTAAAAAGAATTGTAGCATCTGCTGCGAGTGTCGGTATATTATTTGGTTAGGTTAGCAACAGAGTAGTTAAGCAGGAAATCAGGGTTAGATGGTGCATCTTAAAATGTTCGACTTTACTTGAAACCAATTGCTATCTAGATTGTCTCTTAATCATTATACATGAGAAGAACAGTAAAAGAGAAGTCGTTCTTGTACCTTCAAATATTGAGAGTTATGTCCTTTACATCAAATTACTATATTTGCCGTAATAAACATTACCCTAAGAAATCATGACAAATTCCCTCCCATTTGTTTTAATTTCAATAAATGCGGTTATCAATTAGCGATAACAGCACTTAATGCAAAGATGAAAACACAAAATTGCCACAGCAGAATGTTTACCAGACAAAGACATTGTTCTTAAACCCAAAGTGCCGGAAGTAAATTGGTCGCAGTATTGCCTTGGTCAGGACCTACTAATATATGTTGACAGTCTACTTAAGTAGTATAATAGCCCATCACTCAAGCCCCTACTGGCATGCCCACATAGAGAGGGAAAGACCCATGTATTCCCAATCTGGTATGCTCCATTTAATCTCCCCTCCCCCTTCGGCTTTTACCTAACCTTGCCTCTCTACTGCAATATGGGTAGGGCCAAACACCCGTGCCAGATAGACATTGGTTTTGCACCAGTCCCGAAAAGTCTCACCACAATAGCGGTTTATAACTGCCCCTCACCTAGCACAGAGAATTCTACAGATATTGAAAACAAAATTAATAAAATCGGCTCCTCTATCAGAAATCAGTTTGCGACAAGAGTAAAAGCTTAAAATATAAAACCTCCAACATTTTCTCAAGAGATAAGAATCATTCAGATAACTTCAAATCTGAACATAATTTAGTGCCATAATTTGTTCTCCTAAGGTTGATATGCTACCTTTTTGAACCTTTTATAATCAATTATCTTGTAAAATTAATTACTGACGGATCCGTCTGGTGGTAATAAATACTTCCTACTTCCAAGAGTGAATGATGTAATGTTGTGTAAATTACATCATTGTTAAATACTCAAAATTAAAATACTTAACTGTAAGCTTGATATGGGTATTAATGAAAGTAAGTAGGTACTAACTCTTTGGACCTGCTTTTTTTAAACAGCCTACTAGGTGTTTGGTAAAGACCTTAGTTTGTGCAATTACTGAAAAGCAATAACCCTGCTAAAATATTATATTTTAGATCCAGTATTCAGATACAGTTAAACGTGTTTCAGTTTAACGTACAAAAGGCATAGATCTTCCCGAGTTACAAACTCAAACTTTAATTTTACCCCAATACATGCCTTTATGTCATAGGATCATGAAGCAAACATTGATATGATCTTTGCGGTATGCCCCTGTCAGAACAGCGGCTATATTGCCCTCCATTTAGGCCCAATAAATTCCTTTTCGATTTCCATTTTAGGTCTCTTTTGTGAATTTGGTTCCGAGTCTCCATTTGGGTTTCCATCCAGTTATGTTTGACATCTTCCTTTTAGACCACAACGACACTAAAACTATTCACATTCATTACTGCAACATCCTTTATTGAAACTCCAATACCGGTCATCACAATCTTGCACCGCATGGAAACGGGAAGAAAAAGAAGACTGCTTGTATTTGCGTCAACAAACATACGCACAAATAACCTGTATTATTTTGTGAACAGCTTTGATCCATTTTCAGAGACTATTAAATGGTTGGAATGGCGATCGATTGACCAAACAAAAGCTTTTCATGGTTTCGAAGTTTAAAAAAATTTATTAAAATAATTTAAAAACATGTGTTTTCAAGATGGCTCCTCAATTATTACACCTAATCTGAACCAGTCAATTTGACGTCGAACATGAAGTAAAATCGCACATTTACCTTTGAAGATTGGGAGTTATGTCCCTTAGTTCAAATTAATGTCTTGTCGTAATATTCTTAACCATATGAAACCATGACAATTTCCCTCCCATTTGTTTCAATTTCAAATAAAGACGGTTTTTGATTAGCGATAAGCACAATTTTAACGGTCTTTATGGCAACTATAAAAACCGAAATTCAACAAAGGTGAATTTTTATCGCATTGGTGTATCTCTGGTAAAGCATATGCAACATATAAGAAATATGAAAAAAGTTTACATAAGCATGTAAATACATCGTATGCTTCTAAGTTTTCTCCTCAGAGACTTTAAGGATATTGGGCTTGCTACCCTATTATGAGCGTCCACTATCCTTTGAAAGATGTCGATATGCTTTTAGACCGTTCTGCTGTGGTTCTGCAATAGTTAGCTGAGATACACTTAAGGCTGCAACATTTACCAAAATGTCTAAACATAAATACGGTTTACAATAAACGAAACGACGTCGTTTAATGGAAACGATTAGAAACGCAACTTTTCCACATACCTACCCACTACGCTTGCTGAACAGCTGACGTCTATAATAATGTGAATATCTTACATAGCTCAACTTGCGATTTTTTTATTTGCTGTACGACCTCTTATTATGACAGGATTCAGTACTTTTACATGTCTTTGTTAAATATATCTGACAGTTTCTGTAAAACATCCCTCTTATTGTAGTGCTATTGTTTTTTACATTTAGATATATGTACATGATGAAAAAACCGATAATGGAACTGGACGTATTGCCTGGACATACGCATGGGATGCTTTTCGGGATCTATACTGACTAAGAAACTATGTAGTGGCTTACAAACTTGAAACTGTTTCTTTAAAGTAAAATGTTACTAATCAAAGATTCTTTAAACAAACATCTTGCTTAAAAGTAAATATTGTAGTTTAAAGACATTTTTATCAGCATTATCAGTAAATCTGCTTGATGTCTAATGTTTTGTAATGTGCTTTCCAACCAATACTCGTCAACTTCTGTTTTTTCCTACCGATGCAACATTCGATGTGAAAATCATGAATACATACTTTAAGAAAAGAATTGAGCAAAGACATGGAAATATATCATTTTATTGGAACGGGTAGTTCC
This sequence comes from Margaritifera margaritifera, assembly GCA_029931535.1. Lineage (NCBI taxonomy): Eukaryota > Metazoa > Mollusca > Bivalvia > Unionida > Margaritiferidae > Margaritifera > Margaritifera margaritifera. The sequence continues at coordinate 400,933 of JAQPZY010000777.1, forward strand.
TGCGTCAATGACAACCTCATGAATGTTTATTTACACGTTGACCGATTTCGTAAACGTCTATAGGCAGTAAACTTAACTATACCGTGTTAGTTTCTTTAGAAGACATGCTAATTAGTATAAATGTACTTCCTGGACATTGCCACATGTATTGTTCTGTTTTGACTGGAGTGCTAATCGGTGTCAATTAAATGCGAAGGCTCCATAATTCACCCATCGCTACATATGTAAATGCCGGTATTGCATAGGCTTTACACTGCTGAAATCATGTAAGTGCCAGTATTGCATAGGCTATACGCTGCTGAAATCATGTAAGTGCCAGTATTGCATAGGTTTTACGCTGCTGAAATCATGTAAGTGCCAGTATTGCATATGCTTTACGCTGCTGAAATCATGTAAGTGCCAGTATTGCATAAGCTTTACACTGCTGAAATCAGATATGAAAACGAAGGATACAAGTGCTGCTTTTAAGTAGTTGACCTACGTATCCACTCACCCCCCACCCCTCCAAAAATAAAATAAATTTATTTTTTACAAGAAAATTGACAGAAAAAAGATGAACCGTAAAACAATGATTATTAAAAAGAACGTGTGCATATAAAACCATTCATACTGAATATATAGCCACTTTGTGCATTACTAAAGCATAACCTTAATCTGGTTTCTTTTTGCAGCTCAAAAATGACGGAGAGGAACAGAAACGAAATATATTAACAGCACATACCATGATGTAACAGAGTTCGGAATCTATTCTAGCTTCCTGAATACACAGCTTTCTGTAGTCTATCATAACTAAATAGGATATGTAAGTGTATTTGTATGTGGTGTAAATAAAATCTATGTATAGTGTGTTCGCTGTAGCTTCGATATACCACCTGTTGGATAAATCTTTTATTAAAAGGACACTCGGTAAGCCTCAATAAACAAGAAAAATGCACTCAATCAAACTGGCTGGAATCCATAATTGATGGTCGGTCTCTTCTATTGTCCAGAACATTAGGGTCTTCAGATGGTATGAACCTATGACATCTTCTTTGAATAGCTGAGTCACATTTTCCGATATTATTCTTTTAAGCAGGACATAACATTTTGCTTGAATGGATGTCGTTTGCTACCAACGGGGGCAAAGTATATGCCGTGATAGACCTCATTAAAGAACATTTCGAACAGATACTTTCGTACATAGAAACCAATGATACTAGACGTCTCCTAAGAAAATCAAATCCTTCAATAAACATTTTCATCTCAAATTTGGCGCTTATCACACTCATGTTCCTCCTCGCTTCATCCATTATTCAGGAAGCTAGAATAGATTCCGAACTCTGTTACATCATGGTATGTGCTGTTAATATATTTCGTTTCTGTTCCTCTCCGTCATTTTTGAGCTGCAAAAAGAAACCAGATTAAGGTTATGCTTTATTAATGCACAAAGTGGCTATATATTCAGTATGAATGGTTTTATATGCACACGTTCTTTTTAATAATCATTGTTTTACGGTTCATCTTTTTTCTGTCAATTTTCTTGTAAAAAATAAATGTATTTTATTTTTGGAGGGGTGGGGGGTGAGTGGATACGTAGGTCAACTACTTAAAAGCAGCACTTGTATCCTTCGTTTTCATATCTGATTTCAGCAGTGTAAAGCTTATGCAATACTGGCACTTACATGATTTCAGCAGCGTAAAGCATATGCAATACTGGCACTTACATGATTTCAGCAGCGTAAAACCTATGCAATACTGGCACTTACATGATTTCAGCAGCGTAAAACCTATGCAATACTGGCACTTACATGATTTCAGCAGTGTAAAGCTTATGCAATACCAGCATTTACATATGTAGCGATGGGTGAATTATGGAGCCTTCGCATTTAATTGACACCGATTAGCACTCCAGTCAAAACAGAACAATACATGTGGCAATGTCCAGGAAGTACATTTATACTAATTAGCATGTCTTCTAAAGAAACTAACACGGTATAGTTAAGTTTACTGCCTATAGACGTTTACGAAATCGGTCAACGTGTAAATAAACATTCATGAGTTTGTCATTGACGCAGGAACTACCCGTTCCAATAAAATGATATATTTCCATGTCTTTGCTCAATTCTTTTCTTAAAGTATGTATTCATGATTTTCACATCGAATGTTGCATCGGTAGGAAAAAACAGAAGTTGACGAGTATTGGTTGGAAAGCACATTACAAAACATTAGACATCAAGCAGATTTACTGATAATGCTGATAAAAATGTCTTTAAACTACAATATTTACTTTTAAGCAAGATGTTTGTTTAAAGAATCTTTGATTAGTAACATTTTACTTTAAAGAAACAGTTTCAAGTTTGTAAGCCACCACATAGTTTCTTAGTCAGTATAGATCCCGAAAAGCATCCCATGCGTATGTCCAGGCAATACGTCCAGTTCCATTATCGGTTTTTTCATCATGTACATATATCTAAATGTAAAAAACAATAGCACTACAATAAGAGGGATGTTTTACAGAAACTGTCAGATATATTTAACAAAGACATGTAAAAGTACTGAATCCTGTCATAATAAGAGGTCGTACAGCAAATAAAAAAATCGCAAGTTGAGCTATGTAAGATATTCACATTATAATAGACGTCAGCTGTTCAGCAAGCGTAGTGGGTAGGTATGTGGAAAAGTTGCGTTTCTAATCGTTTCCATTAAACGACGTCGTTTCGTTTATTGTAAACCGTATTTATGTTTAGACATTTTGGTAAATGTTGCAGCCTTAAGTGTATCTCAGCTAACTATTGCAGAACCACAGCAGAACGGTCTAAAAGCATATCGACATCTTTCAAAGGATAGTGGACGCTCATAATAGGGTAGCAAGCCCGATATCCTTAAAGTCTCTGAGGAGAAAACTTAGAAGCATACGATGTATTTACATGCTTATGTAAACTTTTTTCATATTTCTTATATGTTGCATATGCTTTACCAGAGATACACCAATGCGATAAAAATTCACCTTTGTTGAATTTCGGTTTTTATAGTTGCCATAAAGACCGTTAAAATTGTGCTTATCGCTAATCAAAAACCGTCTTTATTTGAAATTGAAACAAATGGGAGGGAAATTGTCATGGTTTCATATGGTTAAGAATATTACGACAAGACATTAATTTGAACTAAGGGACATAACTCCCAATCTTCAAAGGTAAATGTGCGATTTTACTTCATGTTCGACGTCAAATTGACTGGTTCAGATTAGGTGTAATAATTGAGGAGCCATCTTGAAAACACATGTTTTTAAATTATTTTAATAAATTTTTTTAAACTTCGAAACCATGAAAAGCTTTTGTTTTGGTCAATCGATCGCCATTCCAACCATTTAATAGTCTCTGAAAATGGATCAAAGCTGTTCACAAAATAATACAGGTTATTTGTGCGTATGTTTGTTGACGCAAATACAGGCAGTCTTCTTTTTCTTCCCGTTTCCATGCGGTGCAAGATTGTGATGACCGGTATTGGAGTTTCAATAAAGGATGTTGCAGTAATGAATGTGAATAGTTTTAGTGTCGTTGTGGTCTAAAAGGAAGATGTCAAACAGAACTGGATGGAAACCCAAATGGAGACTCGGAACCAAATTCACAAAAGAGACCTAAAATGGAAATCAGCAAACACAAACGGGACTAAATGGACCCGAATGGAATTCAACTAACTCGAGCGAAGGTCCAATGAATCGAAAAGGAATTTATTGGGCCTAAATGGAGGGCAATATAGCCGCTGTTCTGACAGGGGCATACCGCAAAGATCATATCAATGTTTGCTTCATGATGCTATGACATAAAGGCATGTATTGGGGTAAAATTAATGTTTGAGTTTGTAACTCGAGAAGATCTATGCCTTTTGTACGTTAAACTGAAACACGTTTAACTGTATCTGAATACTGGATCTAAAATATAATATTTTAGCAGGGTTATTGCTTTTCAGTAATTGCACAATCTAAGGTCTTTACCAAACACCTAGTAGGCTGTTTAAAAAAAGCAGGTCCAAAGAGTTAGTACCTACTTACTTTCATTAATACCCATATCAAGCTTACAGTTAAGTATTTTAATTTTGAGTATTTAACAATGATGTAATTTACACAACATTACATCATTCACTCTTGGAAGTAGGAAGTATTTATTACCACCAGACGGATCCGTCAGTAATTAATTTTACAAGATAATTGATTATAAAAGGTTCAAAAAGGTAGCATATCAACCTTAGGAGAACAAATTATGGCACTAAATTATGTTCAGATTTGAAGTTATCTGAATGATTCTTATCTCTTGAGAAAATGTTGGAGGTTTTATATTTTAAGCTTTTACTCTTGTCGCAAACTGATTTCTGATAGAGGAGCCGATTTTGTTAATTTTGTTTTCAATATCTGTAGAATTCTCTGTGCTAGGTGAGGGGCAGTTATAAACCGCTATTGTGGTGAGACTTTTCGGGACTGGTGCAAAACCAATGTCTATCTGGCACGGGTGTTTGGCCCTACCCATATTGCAGTAGAGAGGCAAGGTTAGGTAAAAGCCGAAGGGGGAGGGGAGATTAAATGGAGCATACCAGATTGGGAATACATGGGTCTTTCCCTCTCTATGTGGGCATGCCAGTAGGGGCTTGAGTGATGGGCTATTATACTACTTAAGTAGACTGTCAACATATATTAGTAGGTCCTGACCTAGGCAATACTGCGACCAATTTACTTCCGGCACTTTGGGTTTAAGAACAATGTCTTTGTCTGGTAAACATTCTGCTGTGGCAATTTTGTGTTTTCATCTTTGCATTAAGTGCTGTTATCGCTAATTGATAACCGCATTTATTGAAATTAAAACAAATGGGAGGGAATTTGTCATGATTTCTTAGGGTAATGTTTATTACGGCAAATATAGTAATTTGATGTAAAGAACATAACTCTCAATATTTGAAGGTACAAGAACGACTTCTCTTTTACTGTTCTTCTCATGTATAATGATTAAGAGACAATCTAGATAGCAATTGGTTTCAAGTAAAGTCGACACATTTTAAGATGCACCATCTAACCCTGATTTCCTGCTTAACTACTCTGTTGCTAACCTAACCAAATAATATACCGACACTCGCAGCAGATGCTACAATTCCTTTTACCAGGAAAGAAAAAAAAAAATATATATATATAGATATATTATATATATGGTGTGTATGTATATATATATAATGTATATATATATATATATATATATATATATATATATATATATATATATATATGTATGTATATATATATTCTAATAATTGTTGTTCCATCATAGATAAAATCGGCAGATTATAAAATCATCTTAAAATATGCTAAAATTACAAAGTATCGATTGACGTTGTTGTGGAGATAGTGATCTGGTAGTGATAAAAATTGTAGTGGTAGTAGTATGAGTAGTATAAGTATTAGTAGCTGTTTTTGTTCTTGTTCATTTTGTAGCTTTTATTGATTTCAGCATATTGTTGCAGGAAGAGATGCATGTGGTTGGTGGTGATATGATTGTCTTTAAATATATGTTGTCGTTGTTCTTCCAATGGGACAGAAGTAAAAAAGAAGACAGCGACGATTACATCAATAACTATCAGAATTTTTGATCCTATACAAGATTTTAGCCTACATTTTTATTTCTCTAACCTGACTTCATCTTGCATTTAAACAGTGGCTGAAATTAAAACCGATAAAAAGTATTACCATTTATGTGTGAAAAATTTAAATACTTAGAAATCTCGATTTATTGTTGTCAACTTCATTTTCCTAACTTCCTTCTCGTGCTTGAGTTACTGTATATACTCGCGTATAATTTGTATCCAAATGCAATCAACAGAGACCCTGATCTGCTGTCGCATAATGCGCCGGCAGATCAGGATCTATGCTCTTTGTTTCATTGATTAGATCTTACAAACTTCATAGACCCAGATCTCCCGGCGCATTATGCGACAGCAGATCTGGGTCTATGCAGTTTGGAGTTGGTAACGACTTATACGCGAGTATATACACGGTACAATAAAAGTATTCGTGACAAGAGAGATGCTTAACCTAGCTTCCACGAAAGATTTAATTAGGAATCAGCCCTGAAATGAATTACCTTGGCCACCTGCATGTAGGATATACATGAACGTGAGGTAACTCGAAAGACTGTCCACATAATTGTAGGCAGCATTATTAAAGGCGGTATTGCTTTTACAGCGAAATGTCATCAAAAAGCTTCGGCATGTGAGGATCTATTTTATTTTATTCATCCGTCCATCCATTCATCTGTCCATACACCCACCCATACATACAAATTAAATGGATCGATATATTGTTAGATAGGTACATATCGATAGATATACAAGGATCCGAGTGAATATTTATCTGCTTATATTTGATTATGCTGCTGTTTCTATTTCCATTAGCATTTTCTCTAAATTTGATTATGGTCTGATTTCAATTAGTGTCACTTTATGAACTTGATCATAAGTTTAAATGTAAGTTTTAGTTTGCTTATGTGATGGAATATATTTTCAGATTTGTTTTACAAGCTATAACTGATGCTAAATTATATTCTTTGGGTATATCTTTGTGCCTTGAACTTACTTGTTTAACCTTGTACATTATGCACACATTACCGTTAATACGATGTAGCAAAAGAGCAGTCGCAAGTTGCTTTTTCTTTTCTTTTTGCAATTCCCAGAAGGAAAAACTGCAGACTGTAGCATAGTAACGGTGGGAGGGGGCGGAAGGGGCGTCGCCATCATCGTCGCTCCGGGCGCCATTTACCCTTAGTACGCCACTGACAACACATTTGTGTATTGTTTATAACTGTAGACTTAATTTAGATGTTGACATACAGGGAATAAGTGCAGATAGTACGCTATGACAAAGTTATTTTGATTAAATTATAGTTTAACTGCTACGTCTATTTGATATATATGTAAATCTTCATAAAATTAATCCACCTGTGATAAAACTATTTGCTTAATAACTGAGTGGCAGTAACTGATCCCCGAAACATATAAATGTAGCACATCTTAATTTATAAATAGATATATGGAAGGATAGATACATTAACACGACACGTTAACGTAGAATTACTTACAGTTGTGAGATTGCATGTCTTGGGGGAATTTCCAAAAACTTTATTTAATTTCTAACCATACAGTTCCTTCCATTCTCGTTATTTCTCATTCAATATGATCCAGTCTCAATAAGGAAAAGGAACTGTTTCCTTATTCCCTGTTCGGGCGGATAAGGGATTAGAAACTTATTATTGATTCCTTATTAGGTGTCAACCGGGACAAAATTGAATGCTTCTTTTTTTCCCTTTATTAAATCTGAATGAAAAATGAGGATATAGATCCAATTCTTTTTCATCTAATATTTTCTTGCTTGGGCCCATTGAGGAAAAGGAACTAGTTCCTTATTCATTGTTTGATTTCAACCAGAAACGGAAAATGTTTCCTTTTTCGTATTCAATCTAAATATAAAAAGATAAAAATATTTTCAACTATTGTTTCTCTGCGCTAAATAAGACAAACATAAAGTATTTCCTTATTCGGATCCAAGCAGAAGAAATGCCTCCTTATCCGGTTTCAATCAGAAAAATAAAATATTTCCCTGTTTATTTTTCGTTATCAATATAAAAAGGGTTAACAAAATGCAAGTCCTTTTTATCTGGTGTCAATGAGGGAAAAAGAATATTTCCATATTGGGACCAAATAGAGAGAAATGAAATACGTTTTCGTTCCTTGTTCCGTCTGAACGCGGAGAAAGAATATTTCTTTATCCCTTATTCGATACAAATAAAAGAAGAGAGAAATAATTCTAAGTCTTATTTCTCTAATCCGAACAAGGAAACAAATAATGTTTCCTTAACCTAACCCATTAAAGAGAAAGGAAACTGTTCCTTGTTCCTTAAATGACTTGAACCAGAAAAAGAAAATATTTCCTTATTCATTTTTCAGTCTAAATAAAAAGGAAAGAAATAATTCAGCGTTTTGTTTGCCTGTTCTGAATAAGGAAAAATATAACATTTCCATAGGCGAACTCAGAAAGGAAATACTTCCTGATTCCTTGTTAGATTTTAACATGGAAAATGGAGATATTTCCTTATTCCCTATTCAATCTTAAGAAAAAAGGAGAGAAATAATTCTAAGTCTTGTGTCTCTGTACTAAAAAAGAACAAAAAGAAGAAATGGTTCCTCATTCCTTATTCGGGTTTAACCAGGAAATGAGAAAATATATTCCCCCTATTTCTTATTTGGTCCTATGATGAAAAAAGAGAAATCATTCTAAGTCCGGTTTTTCTGCTGTGAGAAATGATAACAATAATTCTTTCTTCTGACCTAAAAAGAAAAGAAGAAATAATTTCTTATTCACAGGTTTTTATCGTTAGCACATCAATGAACTTACAAGTCAAATGGTCAGTCCTTAAATAAATACTTAAATACATATATACATGAATGAATTCATGCGTAAATACATCATACATATGTACCCCTAGCGCAATTTTGTAACATAGGCTGGAGAGATTCATATTCCGAATTAATCTCAGCACATATTTATTGATATACGTTGACACTTTTATAGAAGGAAAACAAAATAACTATCCATCCTTAAACAAGACAAACTCAGCATGTAAATACTATAGACAATATACTAAGATCATTACATTAATTACCTTTTTATCTCTTATTTGTCATTCAATACGACAAATTTCATTCTGTATACCCTATTTGGGGCAGGAAATAAAAATTGCAAATTATATAACCATTGTCATGTTTATACCAAATTCGGTCCGAATAATGAAATATTATGTTTTTCCATAGTGAAAGATTTATTGCTCTTTTTCTTATTAATAAAGAACAAGGAATTATGCCCTTTCTCCTGGTTACAACCGGAAAAGAAACAAGCAATTATTTCCTTTTTTTTCCTTATTGGGTTCGATAACGGATTTTTTTCTTCATTTTGGTGAACAGAGACACAAGATTTATGATCACTTCACGCTTTCTTATAATAGACAAAAAATGGAATGAGTACATATTTTATTTTCCCTAGTCTACACCGAATAAGAAATAAGGAAATGTTTCTTGTTTATTTATTGGGTCCAAACTAGGGAATGTTATTTTTTCTTATTCAGAGGAGAGAAACAGACCTGGAGTTATTTATCTCATTCTTTAGTTTAGATCATATCAGGAAAAAGGAAATAATGAACTTTTTCCATTTTTCTCACTGGGTCACAATTAGAAAGAACATACTATCTTATTTTCCATATTCAGCTCAGAGAAAGAAGATTTGGAATTGTTTCTATCTTCTCCTAATTAGATCTAATAAGAAAATATTTCCTTTTTCCAAGTTTAAACCGAATAAGAAATTATAACCTTTTTCATTCTTCCTTCTTCGGTCCGAATAGGGAACAAAGAAATCTTTCCTTTTTCCTTATTCAATCTGAATAAGGAATAAGGAACTATTTTCATTTTCCTTATTTGGTTTGCATAGGGAATGAGAAAACATTCCTTTTGCCTTGTTCAGACAAAAAAGGAATAAGAAACGTTTTCCTTTGTCCTTATTCGCTCCAAATAGGTTCATTCAGACTAAATATGGAATAAGGAACTATTTCATTTTTTGTCATTTGCTCCAGTAGAGAATAAGGGAACATTTCCCTTCTCCCTGATCAGACGGAATAAGGAAGATAGGGACTCTTTCTTTCTCCCTTAATGAATATGAATATAGAAACAGTAAACAACATTTTCGTCATATTTAATTTAAAACTTTTCGTTTTGTTTGTTTCTTTGTTTGAGGTTGTGGGTTGGGGGATTGTTTTATTCATTATGCTGTTAGTATACACTCGATAATACTTTTTCAGATTTGTACAAGCACTCGTTAATATTCAACTCATGTTGAACATTTTCTTTCTATAAATACATTTTATATCACTTACCTGCAATTCGTTGCGACACAGTCTGAATAGATCTTGCCTTCTTTCGATTTGGAATGTTTCCTCAAAGACAAATCTTGTTTCAAGTATCAGCGGCAGCATGTAACGGGTTTTCATATATGAACACATAAGAGGGCTTTATTATGTCTTTTTTAGCACAGTATGTACACATCCTGTCAGATTTACTGAACACGCCGAACGAACAGCTCTATTGTAACATGAAAATAGGGGAATCGGATTAAAATGTCGCCCCTGTTTGTATTAGATGTTAATGCGATGATTATTCCTAACTTCCCTAATTTGTAATCGAGAATAGACCAGTCCCTACTGACATCATCCTGTAAAAATCAAATTTCCTTTCAAACAGGATGTGGTCTTTAAACTGCAGTGGTTGAATAATTAGGAAAACGAATTGGACAGCGAAAATGTATCAATCACAAGTTGAACATGAGCAGTAATTTCAAAGCATATACACCGCATTGCAGACCTCAAATGTACTTTCGAAATTAACGTAGTGTGGTTTCAAATAAATTGTATTTGAAATCTTTCATAGTCTACATGGCAGGTCGTCTAATTTTGATTTAAAACCCATCCCAAATGACACATACCTAATGTAATTGAGCTTATATCGGTTATTGGAGCGGTCGACTAATACACAGGGACCTACAGCGGTAAGTGGCCGCTTTGCGCAGTTAGCAACCAACCAAATTTCAATTCTTGTTAATAAGCAGGCTAATCAGGTCACAGAAAAAAATCACTATTCGTCGTCCACGAATGTAGGTCCTATATGTAGGGGTCAACAAACACTATATAGTAATATAATATCCTGTTCAGATGAAATGTAATCAATGGTGAGCGACTACAGCTGAATAGTTAATAGTAATATTTAAAAATGCGTGGAGAATCACTATCTGCGCTTCATGGTGGCCAACCTCTATCAAAGGTGAAACAATAAGTAGAAGGCAGATGCGGATGTTCACTGTAAAGACGTTTTAATCATTAAGATATAGAAATATATGACAGAGATTAAAAGATATTTTTAAAAAGTCATCAGTCCATAAATATCAATACATCGTTACTAGCAGATACTTGGGCATTTTACAAGAATCCCCATACCATGTTTTATAGGTCTGTCTGCATTCAACATGATTGTTCGGATGGTCTTATCGAATTTTGCACCAGTCGTACATGTACGGAGGACTTGATTTCGAATTTGTTGTATTGATAAAACAAGAAACTATTTTCAACAGATATATTTGGAGACAAAATATATATAGCTCAGCATATATTTGTGAATATACTAAATGGGCATAAAATATAAATACACGCACTTAACTAACTTTGCCTTTGTGGCAGTTTTTACTCAAGAGGCTCACTCTTCGGGTAAGGTCAAAACGGGGAAGCGAGTGGATACGTAGTTTAGAAGCACATAATTAATGCTATAATTAATTATTATTGCTATATTATTATTATTATTATTATTATTATTATTATTATTATTATAGTAGTAGTGTTTTTTTTTGTCTTTTTTTAATTTTTGCACGTTTGTCGTTGTCATTATTATTATTATTGCTGCAGTTGTTGATGTTATTGTTGTTACGGTCCATGCTATTATCAGTAGTAGCAGACCGTATATTAGTGGATGTTGCTTTGTTGTTGTGTACTTAGTAATGTGATCACAAGTTTTCACCACCAATATAAGAAGGAAATAAAGAAGCATGAATCCATGTTTTAATTTCAAATAATATCGTAAAAAGGTGTACTGAAAAGCTATATATGTTCTACAAAGCAGCCATAAGGTGAAAGTTAAATTAGCTCAGAGACAACAAGAAGCTTGTAAAACACTGGTAGAAAACATTCGTATCATAAGGGACATCTTCCAAGTTTTCTAACTGAAACTTACACCTAGAATAGGATATGATTTATGTGTCCTCTTTGGTCACTACACCACGTATTTCGGCCATATGACTTCCAAGGAACACAGCAGAAACTATTCATTGTAATTTATTTTAACTGATAAGATAGCCTAGATTACAGTTTTGTAATTACAAATAGGAAAACATATTTAATCAATTGCCACTTGAACAAGCAATTTACTTCTTTTAGTTTCTAAAACTTCACAAGAAAATGACGAGTTGCATCCCTTTTCATTTGGGTCAGGGGTAATTCAGTATATAAATCTTGTCTGTAAGGGCATATGTTACTGAAAATAGTCATATTTGGCTTCTTTTCATTCTATATACATCACAGTACTCTCACATAAGTCGACTGTCTTTTGATCTCGGCGAGCTGGTTAATCCAGATATTGTTTCCATGTGTGAACAGCTGTTTCTAAGCCCAATTATACAAGTTTGCTGAGCAAAGCGTCAGTCCCTTGTTACACAGTTATATGTAAACTGTCAGTTAATAGTAACGTTAATGCTTTTACATGGTGCACAAAACCATGATCAGTGATTTTTTTAAAGGGTCAGTGATGATTTCATTTATAGGATGGATTAAAGTGAGCAAAATACAGTAATCTTGTGTGGAACATATATTTGGTAGAGAACAACATATACATGTATTTTATTATTTTGTTAAATAGTGCACTAAAATAAATCTGTTGACAAAATAACAATAATAATAATAATAATAATAATAATAATTATAAGTATAAGTATAATAAGTACAATAATAATAAGTATAATAAATATAATAGTAATCGGTGCATGATATTTATTCAAAAACCAAGTTGAAAGTTTAATCTGCATACAGAGGTCACATGTGTACAAACGCCATAAATACTTGTGGTTGTAAATTCATTCTGAAGTGCTGCATAAACAAATACCCTCGTATCTTCTCCCTACCCACTTCCAAGAACATCACGAACGCGCTTTCCGTTCTACTACATCAAAAGTATAAACCACACACTCATACCCTACACGAGAACAGCACATGAACAGTACTTAAATTTAAACAATAGGATCCTTTTAGGATTAGGCTTTCGCCGACGCACAACAAGGTAAAAAAAAAATGATCCAATCTTAAATTCAAATTACTACTCTATCGCTCTTTATTAGCCCTCTATAATGTACACCACCCATTATATGTGTAGGAAGCTCTGGGACAAATACCTTACTACGGAAACAAACACACATATTATGGCTCTATTTGAACAATTATTATTCCATTAAACTGAGATGAACAAATGCTCTAATTGTTGTAGTCAAACATCACAACTGAGTCATTCAAATGCTAGCTATCACATTACGTACATACAATGTACACAACTCTATCTCTCTCTCTCTCTCTCTCTATACGAGAACATTGCCCCCAAACGGTCTAGAACGCTAGAACGTTCTTAGAAAAATCCATAAGTCTTGTGAATTTATACATTGCATGGAGAAGCTATTCATATACAGATTAAACAGACACAAGGGCAGTATTCTTGGCGGAGCAAACATTCTTAGCTGATAAACTTAAGTCAGTTGAAGAGATATACTAAAGCACACACAGACTGAAATTTTTGTTCTGCCAGCACATATATTGATAGCTGAGAAACTGAAATGCAGCACTGTCTAGAACAGAGTGTACAGGTATGCAGAGGAAACCAGTATTCATATATTCGTGCAATTATATTATTTTAAAACTGATATCAACTGCTGAGTTTGTTTAAGTACAGGAATTTGAAGCCAACGGTTGTTGGATCGAGTCTCGTGTCAAACAAATATTTTGCATATTAAATTGAGTACCACCTTAGTACCTCAAGCTGGATTTCCAAATGTTTCAAAATAACAATAAAAATAAAAGCTGTCACGTACGCGCTTTGAACCGACCTATTCAGCCATAGGATGGAGATCGTTTTGCGCAAAATATAAGCATTTGGAGCTTCGTGACACAATGGGAAAATAATTAAAGGCTAAACGATCTACCATCAGTACGACTGAAGCAGCCTAGGCCAGAGAGAAAGCCGCTATGAAGGTACTATTCCCATGAATGACTTGCATAAATAGCCGCGTGCGATAAGCAGCAACACAAACATTCCTGAGGGCAAATTTATATCGTGTAGGAGGGAAAAAATCCCCACTGTGTCCTCCCCCCCTCCTCAACCGCCCACTCAGTGTTCACAAAAAGAACATAACCATGGTAGTTGTCTGGATGAGGTAAACACGTCCAGACAAATAGGGTACCCCCAGTTGTAACTTGATGACGAATCACCACTTGTAGTAGCTATGAAAACGAAAACTATTGTCACCTGCAATCAATATTATCGAATTTAAGATGTTTACAAGGAACATTTAGTATTAATCTGACAGAGATTGGCTTCTCAAACCACCTTGATGTTAATTGAAGATAATACTGTTAAAAATCTTCCAAATTGATAAGAGTTTACCAAAGCACCGACCCGTGCGTATAGAATAAAGTTTGTGCCGTACAACAACATATTCAGAGGTTTCCCAGAAACAAGTAAAAAATATCAAGACACATATTGTCTGTCTCTATTTCCCTCTTTCTCAAACTGTATATGATAATGGTAATGCTGTAACTCTAGAGACATAACTTCAAATAAAATAGGCCATCACACGTGATAGACTACATTTATGCATGCAAATGTTTATATTACAGCTCTTATCCTCTTGCATGCATTCCAGCAAATAATTTTATATTGGAAATATTCGATCAATAATAAAGTTTAATTTTATATTACATTTACTAGATATATAAGCAGAATACTAGTTTTAGTACTTTCTGTTACGTTTTATTCTTATTTTAGTGTGTTATTTTATTTCAATATTATGCGAATAACGATTCAATGTCCATTATTGTCAAATGATATCAGAATTTATATATATATATATATATATATATATATATATATATATATATATATATATATATATATATAGTGCCTATTTATATCATTGCTGACTTTTTATCGATTCTTATCTGGTTTACAATCTGAAGTACTTGTCTAAAGACGATAGGTTTGACCTTAGCTCTCGTTATTATAGATGTAAGTATGTACGCTTGCACAAACTACGTAGGTACGTACTTATGTATGTATGTATTGGAGCTTATCGAGGAGAAATCGACTTTTAAAAAATGCCGGCCTCCTCCAAGCAAAAAAATACAATTGCTTGGCTTTTCATAGCATAGAAAAGGAAACAACAATAGCCAATAAAAAGAACACTGAAGAGTTAGAAATTTAGTAAAACTATCAGCATGAAATTTTAATTGACAAAAGATTCAGTATACATGGTTGATGTTCAAAGTCCCTTTCTTCTTTCTTACCTCACAGTTCCCGAGGAGAATAAATCTTACTTAATATATAAACATTGCAAATTGAATTATGAGGAATTTAAATTATACAAGTTGCATAGAAGGGGACAATGTTCGGTTTTCATTTATACTTTAAAAAAAGAAATATACCTTAAAAGTCTAGAAAACTAAGTGATAATTTTACCACAGTATTCCTTAGATGCCAACTATTCAGATAACATTGATCGGGAAAATTTTACCGACGTTTATGAAATATATTTGCATTGCATCTTTGAACAATGCACTAACAAAAATAACTAGAGGATTTGTTTTTGTTTTAACCTTGAGAATGTGAATGGGTATGAAGCAAACTAACAAATAACAGGCGCATCATAAGAGTTTTTCATTTTGAGTTCAATATTGTTTTCGGAATATAGAAGATTTCTTCTGAGAAAATGCGTTATCATGAACTGTGTATTTCAAGGAATGGTTGGTTGGTTGGTTGGTTTCTAAATGCACTTTCAACACATTATTGGCTATATCATGCTGACGAAATATGAGCTAGGGGCCATTCCCGAGGACACACCGAGGCACTTGTCCTGGTCTGGTCTGGGCAGGTATTGAACCCACAACTCTTGGATTACAAGTCCGATGCTATACCTGAGGTGTACAAAAACGTTACATGTCTACAGAGTGGCAAAATATTATTTTTTGTAGCTCAAGATGAAATATATTTGTATTACACGGGAAAATAAACTTTCATTTTCATTCTATACCAGTCTTTCTGCTTAATGGAAGCATATAGGATTAAATTCACCCTTCAATCTTTCTACTTTCGCAAGTTCACCTAATCTTGAATCTCATTAAAGGTTTATCATAAAAATAATGATCTGCCAATTTAACAGAACGGTCGGCTTAGGATATTCTATGCTGTTAAACAAATTACATTTCTGACATATTATAAAATACATGCCCATATCCAAGCACAACATTGGGCAAGATAAAACGTTATGACATTAATAGTGGTATAGTGTTACTACTACTACTACTACTACTACTACTACTAGTAGTAGTAGTAGTAGTAGTAGAAGTTGCTACTTGTAGTAGAGGCAGTACTTTTTCTTGTTGCAATTATTGCTATTTCTAACTCTGATTGTATGTAGAGGCAATGAAAAAGAAAATGTACTTCAGTGTTATGGTAATTAATGAATGCTTTCCTTTATGGAAATACCACTGTGTCCGCATACCTTTAACACTTGCATTGTCTATGTTTCCACGATTACAATCGTATTTAAGAGCCCAAGCCACCCCAGTCATGATGACTAAAATTTTTGTCATGGCTTTCAAGTTTAATTTATATTAATAATTATCATGATCATCAGTAATGGCAGTAACAGCAACTGAGGTAATAGTAGCAGTAGCATTAGTTCCAGAAGAGTCAGCAGTAGTAGTAATAGCAGTAGAAATAGTAGCTGTAGCAGAAACAGCAATAATAGTAATAGCAAAATAGTAGTAGTGTGCGTAGTAATAGTATTTGCAGCCTCATCAGTAGTAGTAGTAATAGTAATGGTGGTGGTGATGGAAGTTATGTGGGATATCACTGTACCTGACAAGATATACAATATCAACTACCTGGGATATCACTGTACCTGACAAGATATACAATATCAATTACCTGGAATATCACTATACCTGAAAAGATATTAAATATCACCTACCTGAGATAAACTGGAAGGTAAGACCTCGTACAAGTTACGGTGCTTTATTATTGCGCATCTATTTGATTTAGGTGCGAAAAATATTGAGATAACTTGAATTAGGTATGTATGTCCGGGATGTCTTAATTTACTCCTCTATACATTATCAATTAAACTGCCATAAGCAAGTATCATGGGTTGATAACTTGTAAAATCAATACCAACAAATATAATTGTTACATTAACGTAAAGATATTATATTAACTATATCAAAATATTAATATTCTTATATGATATAAAAATCTCGATGAATATAAACGAGAAACTACCATGTTTAGTCTTAATACAATGTTTATTATATTCATATGTTGAGCAGGCTTTCTGAAAATAGTTGTTTCAGTTTATAACAATCCGATTGACATAAAATGAGAGAGAAAGCCATGGAAATCTGTTTAAAGTATAATACAGAATGATAGAACCAGGGAAAAGACCCTCGGTCAATCTATCTTGGATATTCATGTTGCAGAAAAAAAGGAGTGGTGCAAATTTGAATGGTATGCAAAATGTGCGACGTAATAATTATATGAGAGAAAACCGTTCAGCATTGTTTAAGACGTATATAACATTACGAGATCAAAGTAGTCTAGGCTAAAATAGCTATGAATTTCACACACACAAACACACACACACACACACATTTATGTGACACTTAAAACAATTTTTCCCAACAAATTCGTATTGTATTGGAATTTATTACTTTGCATGGCATTAACTGTTGAGTTTGGAAAACACAAATGCATACCCTGTATAGTATCGATAGAAAAGTGCATGTTCAATTCATTTAAAGCGATTTTTTATTACGTCTGAACGATTTGTGCGCCGTAGTAAATAATATCTGACCTACTATATTTCTCCATAACAAATAATAAATAATATCCGACCTATCTCACTCCAAGGAATCCATCATTTTATCCTAGACGTCATCCCTGGCATCAATCAATTGGAAGTCGGCCATCCTGGCATGAACCAATCAGAAGTTGACCTTTCTGGCATGAACCAATCAGAAGTTGATATTAGCTCGTTCGAAGAGGTTTACTCGGTATTAATCCTGCAGTTCCACAAACTTTAACGACAAATAGAATTTAGAAAAAATGGTACTTACATTATGGGAGAAAATTGTTCCTTGAAAGGCAATATTACATTCATTTGTCTGGTTTTAGGAGCTTTAGTTCATATTGTTCAGATTTACTGAGTTGAATAAGACTGTGGATTAGTTCCGAGTCAACCGAATGTTTTCACCTACCGGAAATAACACTTCATGTTGCCCGTATAGTATACTTATTGATTCTCTTTTGCATAGATAGCACTAAACAATTTCTTACTAGTGGCCATGGGATAAATTGTTTATTAAAGAGATAACCATACTTAGTCTCTAGCTTTCCCCCTCGTTATTTACAATGGTGCCAAGAATTCATGGCTTCGTATTGTATGCACAATCGGGCGATACTAGTCCAGAAATACTTTGTGTTAGCCAGATTCGAGATTACGCGCATAAGCGGCTTTCCAATTTATCTTAGTTCTGTTTTTATCTATATGTGGAATTTGTTTAATAAGAATAAATTTGTCGGAAATCGGTCTGTTCATGGTCCATTTTCCTCTTTGTTAAAGTAGTATATGGGACGCAATTGCTACCGCCTTATATATGAAATATATCCTATTTTGTTCAGTGTAGGTTTTTTATGTTGTTGAAAATCGTGGATTTTAGAAATATGTATACGTTGTTCATAGTGAACAAAGCTTTCCTCTATGGAGGATTCGACCGATAGAACTTGAAGATTTTATTAGCATTTTCAAATACATTTCATGAATATGAAGACACACAGGCTAAATGAGACACGATCTCAAAGTTATGCATGTTTGTTCCAGAAGCAATTGAAGGAATTCACTTTGCAGACGATTAACACGTATGCAACACCTGAAGTTATGAATTCACCATGACCTTGAACTTAAGGTAATACAGTACACTCGAATACATAACTATTAACATTTATAATTGAAAACCAAAGAAGAAACTAGTTCACATATAAACTAATCCTATTAATATAGTACCTTATATATAATGACATGGTCCATAATGCATTTTTAGGTACACAAATATACATAATTTATTTACATGTGGAAAATAGACATCGGCATCGTTAAAAGATTTGTGTGACTAGTTTAATGGAAAATAATCTTAAAATGTTATTAATTCAACTTAAATATGCAAGAGTACGTTTAGGTTACTAGATTGAATTCGGGAAAATATGAACTATTGTTAAAACGATGCTTCATGACGTTAGAAGTGCAATATCGCTTAAGAAAAAAAGAGTTAATAGTTCCCCATTCAGTTGAGCGAGGGGGGAGGGGGGAATTGCCCCCAGCGCGCCAAGTGGGGGGCCTTCGGGAGCTTTTTTGCAGCTGTAAGACGGGGCATGGATAGGGCGGAGGGGGGTTGGAGGTTGGCAACTGACATAAAAACTGTTCTCTGTGGCAGGCAAAGTATGGGCGCTACTAGAGAACATTGCCCCCGGGCGCCTCGGTAGGGGCGCCACTAAAGACCGTTGCCCCCGGGCGCTTCGAACCCTCGCACCGCCACTGTCCCCATTCAAACGAAGTAAGGTACTTATTATATGCTCATTTCGTTTCTGGGAGTGATTCTAAATATGAGCCCGTTTTTGTCCCAATATCATACAAGAAGGAAAAGAGGTATTTATATTTCATGATATATGCCTTCTATTGAGATCCGGTGGAGATATGGTGCCAAGTAAAAGTAAAGTTCGATGATGTAAAAATGATGAATTACACAAACATTTTAGGACGAACCCATTTTGTATCCACATACCACGCATGGAGAAAAAGGATATATTTATCTTTCACAACGCTTGTCGTCAACAGTAAAGCTCTTTATGCCGTAATATTTCCGACGTCATCACTGACTCGCTAGGGGATTGATTTAAAATTGCAACATTCAAAACAAGAATTATTTTTATACACACGTGTCGTTCAGTATATAGGTGTGCAGTATCGAGAAATGCTACACGATTCCGACAATGTAAAGTTACTGGAGACAAAATTGAGTATATAAGAAGGAAAAACCTGCAGAGGTCCAACAAGGTTGAATTAAGGAAGAACAAAAAAATGAGCATATCATAATAGCTGATTTTTAAGAACAGATGAGAATAGATTAAGTGCACTAAATACTTGCTCATTTTCATCAAAATAAAAAGTTTCTTTTTAAAATTAGAGGCAAAACTTCTCTAAAATACTCCCTAATTAGATCTTTTTGTAGATTTTATTCACTGACAACACGATATATACTTAATGTTGATACTGATTCTACGTCACTCAAATTTTGTGGAGATCTAAGTTTATGTTTAATTTCGTCGATTTTGCAAACAGACATGATTTATCACGAGATTATGTAACACTAAAACTTCTTTGCTTCACTGCAATTAATTTTCCCCAATTTGTGATCAGTTAACAAAAATTGACACACTAAAATCAAGCTGACCCTACCCCCACGTCCCCTCTTCCTCCCCTCTTCTTTGACAGTACATCCTGACTAGTTGTAATTCATTCTTTGTCATGTGTCACTCCTTGTTGAGGTTTACTCAAAAATAATATACGTCTATATGAACTTCATCCCAAAGAACTCAATTATACAACATAATTTGTCGATTTCAGCTCTTAAAAAGTTAACTATTATTATTATGAATTACTATTATTATTATTATTATTATTAGTAGTAGTAGTAGTAGTGTTAGTAGAAGTATTAACTCATGTGGGATGGGGAATGTAAAATATGCCTAATGCACCCTCCCACATGTTCCAAGATGATAATGATGGAGTGAACCTATTTGCTCTGGGGTGCTTCCTGTGATGGTTTTCCAGCTGTGAAGATTCTGGACCTTTTAAAAGAATGCGATTTATATCAAAAGATTGGACTCTGTATTCTAAGGATTTTGACCATTTTCTTGGAATTCTTTCCGTTTTGTGTTCCTTTCTCGTGATACCTAAATTTGCTTGGCATTGTATATGCATGATTGTGCTTTATGCTGTTAATCCCTTTACACACATACGTTCATAATTACATAAATACATACATACATACATACATACATACATACATACATACATACATACATACATACATAGATACATACATACATACATACATACATACATACATACATACATACATACATACTATTTTTGCAAAGAAAAAGTTTCTCTTCATTATAATGATTTGTTGATCACCAACTTCTTACTCGTTATATATTATATATTGTACATATTACAAAAATTCATCGTTGCCGGGATCAGGGTGGTTGACGGTGCCTATGAAAACGTTCTTCAAGCCCAAATATCATAGCAAAATTTAACTTAAAAAGGAATAGGTACACCTTGACAAGAAAACGTAATCGATAGAGCTCTTTGCCTTAATGCTCGCATAAACTGACATGTTTCTCATATTTATAACTGTACTTCCTGACCATGAATTCACCTGTGTGCTTTCATAAACTGAGGTGTTTCTTCTGTTTATAGCTCTACTCCCTGACCATGAATTCACCTGTGGACCTTGTATTAGGCTACTCATATTGTATTATCAGACGGAAGAAACAATTTTTGCAATATAAATTTCTTTTTCTCCACATTTTTTTAAAATATAAAAGGTATTATACTGAAACCCATATGTGGTCTGTTTATCTATGAAAAGGTAAAACAACTTAACTTGAATCTCAAAGACTAATAAGGCAATTAAAAGATAATACTATTCTCCTTTGACTTCGACCACTGTAAAGCTTTTCTATCACCATACTGAATTAATCTAAACATGACGTTTACCAAAGTGCAATTTTCAGATGACTACGAAGCATTATCATTATGACAATCGCACTTTGAAATACGTTCAAAAAGTATATATTATTTTAATAAATCGCAGTCGAGTACCTAGATGATTTTTCTTAAAATTGATAGCGTTTTGCGAGAATAAGTATTTCATTGCGCTCCAGAGTAAATATTGCTTTAAAGTCGTAAAAATCTGATATAAAATTACAAAATGTACAGTGTCTTTTTAAATTCATCCTGTAAGCTGAAATTATGTCAGCAGTTTCAGATTTGGGGGATTTTCAAGCAATTATGAATAATTCAGAAAAAAAAAAATGAAAAAAATGTGCAAAATATACTAAAATATCTTGCTTACTTGAAATTTATTTTTGTAGTCAAAAACCGACCTTTTATTTATTTTATTTTTATTTTATTTTTTTTGCTGGGGGAGGGGTGTAAACCACGTAAAAGAGGCCTTGTCATTTATAAGTTTAATCAGTGATGACTCTACTAATTCTTTACATGAAAAAGAATTGAATGTGTTTTTTATTTCGTAAAAGACTCTTCTTGAAAGATAGCTGTCCGAATAATCATTGAAATGTACACGCCCTTCACTTTCTATCTAGCACAGTTTAATTTCCTGACTTCTGGTACGTGTATATCCTCGAGAGTGAATATTTCAGCTTTCATCATCAGGAAATATAGTGTGGCCTCAAATAACAGCATTCTTCTATAAACTCTGAAATACAGATTAAGATTGACATTTCAAAGTTCGTAAATATTAGCGGGAAAAAAATCTTAAACCCTACTATTTCATATTCAGTCGAAAAAGTTCTGAGTGATATAGTAAAGAGAATAAATTATAAGAAGAGGGTAATACACAAACTTCGCTAAAACAAAAAATAAAAAATACTGCAGTTTCTTTAGAATTGGGAATAATATTCCCGTCTGTAGATTCATAAATTTGCACGTGAGCCTCTCGAAATGTAACACAAATTAGCAAATCCATTTCGCGTACGAATGATTTCAACACCTTTTGCATCATATACAGAGCAACACTACCAATTCCAAACATACTGAAAGAGAGTGGTCTGCATACATGTAATCCTGAAGTTATGGAAGAATCCAAATGTTCACACAGGACTGAGCAGTTATGGGAGCCGTCGCGTGCCACAAATAAACAAACATCTTCTGTTCATTGGACAAATCATACCATAAAGAGATGCTAAGTAGAAATTTGAAACAGTTTAATGAAAACTAGATGAAGTAGACGATGTTTCTTTCCGTGTGGAACGCGACGGCTTATATAACCTTCAGTCTTGTGTCAAAATGGACTCTTCCATAACTTCCAGACCAACATGGCGGATCACATGGACACAGACCACTCTTTTTTCAGCATGTATCGAATGAGTGGAGTTGCTCTATATGTTGATACAAAAATATTGTGCGAAACGAGTTGGGCAATTTTATTTTGTCTAAATTTCGAGAACCTCCGGTGAAAATTCACTGAGCTACAGACGCAAATATCATTCGCGATGCTGAGCTGAATGAACTATTGTAATTATTCTGCGGCTTGTTTTCTATATGGCTGTAAAAGCCACATATGTATATCATGATAATGATTCGTCGTGAAGTAAAACAGAACAAAACACAACATTTATTTTTCAAATCGTGTCGCATCATAATGTATGAGTACGGTTTTCAGGTTAGGCTAGTAAATTTAAGATAAACATAGAGTTACGACAAATACAAAGAGTAAAAAATGTATAACAAATATATAATTTCCTCTTACAGAAACATTTAAAGTACTATCCCTTGCAATAATAAAGTGCAGTATTCCTCTCCTGTCTTTGCTACCCAACAGTCTTCGATCCACTTCGTTCCGACATCGGCCCTCAGTATATATGGCTAACCAAAACAATGATTTGAGCAAGTACCCTCTTGTGATTGAGGAGTTACTATCTATAGCAAGTAAAATCAATTGACCATTTAGAGAGATTATTACTTAGCCTGATCGATTTTATTATGTTGCCTTTTATGGTGTTCATATACATTGACTAGAAAGAAAAACGTGTATGAAACTAGAGAAATTTACATGTTACTTGCGTCGTTGTCTACATAAGCTTCCACGGATGTTCCCAGCTATCGTTCTATGTAAATATAATGAGAAATCTAATTGGCTCTTTATCTTTCAGCTGCGTTTAATCAGATACTGATCTGGCTAGCTATAAATGATATGTGTTCATGTGGAACGAAGTGGATCGACGACTCTTGGCTAAGGAAGATGTCCTCTCCATGAATGATGTCAGGTGAACTGAACACAATGATATGGATCCTTTTAGCTTCCTTTCTTTTTTAAGTGCTATTAATTTTTGTTTCGTTCTTTAACTGAGGCAATTACTTCAATATGCACATGTATTGAGTGAATGATTTACTTTTATCGCCACCAATCTCCTTATTTTATAGGAAAACATGTATTAATGCAATTTTGCACACCTATTGCCTTGCTATCATTCATTTGATTCGGTGACAGGTGAACGGAAGAGAACAAGTTATTACAATTATGGTTTCACACAACATAATGCCATTATCCGAAGCAAACTTATTATTATTATTATTTTTATTAGCAATATGTAGATATTAATAAATTACCTTCAAAACTCATTTTTCCATCTTCATTAAAGTCGTATTGCTTGAATGCATGCTCTACGTACTCGTCGTCGAAGCTTAAATAAGAAATTTACGGATGTATGGAAAGTTTTCAAATGGCTGAATTGAAATTAATGCAAATGCCAAACCTCTTGGCTAGCAAGTATTAACAATACATTTTGCTCAAATTCCTAATGTTCAAGACCTTTAGAAAATGGCAAATATTAGGTACATAAGAAGACCTTTAGAAAATGGCACCTATTAGGTACCTAAGCAGACCTTTGGAAAATAGCAACTATTAGGTACATAAGCAGGCCTTCAGAAAATGACAACTATTAGATACATAAGAAGACACATACAATCAATTATAGATAAAATTTTAATTCGTTATCTTGAATCTGAAGTCCAGGTATGTAAAATATGCATAGCATAGATGATTGGATATACGTGT
Source organism: Margaritifera margaritifera (assembly GCA_029931535.1). Lineage (NCBI taxonomy): Eukaryota > Metazoa > Mollusca > Bivalvia > Unionida > Margaritiferidae > Margaritifera > Margaritifera margaritifera. Next base: position 425,769 of record JAQPZY010000777.1, read on the forward strand.
ATGTTTAGCTGCCTAACTACAGGTATTGATAACTATGATAAATCAAACAAAGTTATCGAATACGAAAGCAAAAGTAACAATACACTCTCATCGTCTACTAAGACAACTGCAATTCTAATACATATGTCTGTGTGAGTAGAGCGTAATTCAATATTTAATTCTGATATAAGGACAACAACTTGGATAACTAATGTCTGGACCTAGCCTAAACTCAATAAAACGAAATCAAAGTTGACCTATAAGGTGATGAGTACAAAATGAGAATAAAACGTATACGCCATTACCATATATGATCTTTTCAGATTGAGTGTAGCCACCTTTGTTAAATATGAAATTGACAGATCCAGGTAACTGCCGCCACTCACCTGCTCAGTACACACTATTTCAGAGAGAAAGCGCGATTACAAAGTCCACGAAGTATCACAAAGTCATACGTGCCTATGTAAAATATACTCAAGATTATGTCTGTCTGCGCTGTATATTGTTCGCTGCTTTAGGCGAGTATTAAATAGGAACATACGGGTTCTTAAAGGGAATTTTATTGAAGTGAGCAGGAGCAGTACATAGGCGGTCTCTTCAATAGCAGCTGATTCTTATTGCATTTGCTTTATTTTAACTAGATTTGGACACATACAAATAACATAGGCGAACTATCTCTGATCATGGAAGGTAGTTTTCCCTGCGATCCTTCGCGACCTGTATCCTTATCTTGATCTGACTAAATAAAAGCACAATATTGCTAAGTCCTCAGTGAATGAGATTCAATTCTTGACATTATTGTAGATTTTTAAATTTACCTTACCTTACGTATCTCAATGCCAAGACTGTCGTATCCATTTATATTTCAATTGATGAATTATAGTGGTTTGCCTCAGCAGGGCAGAGACAAGCACTACGCTCAATCCGAATGGACAGAAGGAAAAGTATGACAAAGACAATATTTATAACACCGGAGGTATACCTTAGATTAAACTGGTGTTTCTGCAGACAAGCTAATAAGACGTGTACACACCTGAACTCCTCTTTATCAATATAACCGTCTTTGGGGTATTCGTCCAAAGCTTCGAACAGTTCTCCACAAGTTAACTCATATTCCTCTTGATTGTAGCCTGGAAAGATAACGTAAATGTTCGAGTTTTTGTAAAAGCAAGAAAATTCAATAGTAGATTGATTTGAATGTTTGCATTAGTGTTACATTCTACAAAATAAAGTGTCATCGAATTGAAAGTTAGTAATAAATATTTTCACCATTTTTCCACTACGGTATGAAAAAAACTTCTGGTTAGAAATTGCCCTTATTTTGGTTCAAAGTATGTGTCAAAGTAAGAACAATATAAACAACAACAGCACCAGCAAAAATTTATCTCAAAATGTTTACTGCTCTTAAATCTATCCTATTTCTTGTTGGATACGATCATGAGCCATTGATTTTATTGTCAATAATCCGTTCTGCAACGTGTTATTTTTGCATTTTTCGTTATAAATCAGTTTACTTATAGGCTGCTAAATGTCCTGTAATCTTTAACCTTCGATTACTCAGTGTTGCTTGTCAAACTTTTCAGAGTTATGGCTGTATCAAGTTTTTCTATATAAAAGGAAAGAAAAAAAGAAAGGAAAAAAGGTAAAGCCTTTATGCCGGACTGAGAAATGTGGATTAATCGAGTGATTGATATTTACATTATCGACTTTCACATCGATACACCCTATTCATGTCTTTCATTGCAATCAAAAGTATCTGTAAATTAGTTTTTTCGACAGTTTCTGATGAATCCAAATGAAACTTTTAATTATACTACTGACCGAATAAATGTAGCTTTCATATGGACAACTAAATTGTTAACATTAACATATGTGTCCGAGACATGTTTCCGCTCAATGAAAGCATTTTGGTGTACTCAGACAATATCAATTGCCCTCTGTTTCCCTTTCCAATTTTAGTGCCTTGCGATTTATTTGAATTTTAACATACAACTTATGTAACTGAAAAAATAAATATAGTAAGAACCACTATTTCTGAAAAACATCAATCTGTGCTATTTCAGTTTTCTACTAGAATAAAGCTGAAGTCCGAGTAATTTGGCTAGTCAAATGAACAAATGACGTTTTCTGGTTGTTTACTCTTAGGATCGACATTTACGATACAATTATAGACGAACTGAGTTCAAAATATTATTTAATATTGACCTTGATTAGAATTATTGTAAATTACAGCCTTCCAAAAAGCGCAAGAGATATTTCAGCTCTTTAATTTCCTGATAATATTATTTTTTTTTTACTTTTCCCAAAAGTTTAATTCAGGGTATTAATTAATGACTATTAGACAAGGATAGAAATCGACACAGAGTTTAATTTTCAAGGTGGCTGAGAAAAGACAATGGATATTATCATTATCACAATTTTGAGCACGGACAAAAGTACTTTGTAACCAAAGCTATAATTGGGTTTTCGAATTCAAACATATAAGGAATTGATTTAGAATACGTAAAAGAAATTTCTGTTGTAATTTATTTAGACTGGTTATTGGTCATAATCACATGAAAGGTGTCAGATTGACAAATGAGCTTTTGTGTGTCTTCAGGCCTTCAGCTAATGATAATATTCATCATTTTATGCCATAAAAAATAATCTTAAAGTGTACATAATGAAGCACAATGCTGTAAATAATCTTGTATATTTCAAATGCGAGTAGATAGTAAATGCAGGCCTGTCTGAGGGTGACAATTTAATATTTCCACGGCGAAAACAAAGTGCAGAGATAAAAAAGGTGAACTTCAAGGTTTATACACATAAACCACTTATAGAAGATCACGGTATGCTTATTGATAGTAAAGTGGTGTATGATTCAAACAATAAAATAATGTTTTAGAGACAATTACAATTTATCAACCTGTTTTTTATTTAGATATTATTTCCAACGAACGCGTTTTGGTCTCAGATATTTTGTTTTATAAATAATTATGTTAGCTCGAAATTCTTCAGTTTTGCAAGCACAAGTTAATTCCTTGACTCAACTGCAAAATCAGACGAGATAAGATAAGATAAGATAGATAAAAAGGACAGAAAAAAAATGAATAAATACCTTTCGGAAAAACGATCGCTAGTAGGCTTACAAACAGCAAAAAAGCGACGGGATCCCTCATCGTGAGAAATTGTACTCGATCTTTATTCGGAGCTGCCGAGGAGTCGCATTGAAATCCTTGTTTATATACCTCTCCATTTACCTTAGTCGTTAAGAAAGGTCAGAAATGTAGAATGCCACGCCTCTGGAGTATTCGTAAACAGACACGTTGAACTTTATGTTTGGAAAACAATTGCTTCAACAATTATATAATGATTTGCTGAATGACATTCAACGTTAACGTAGCATGACTTAGGCTGCCCCCAGAAATTGTATTCAGATAGACAAAAACTACAGATATGAGCATCGTTACAAGAAGTAACCTGCAGGTTAATCTGAAACATTACTCGAGATTGGATCATGACAAAGTTAATTGTTTCAACGATAATACTTCTTTTAGTAATGTGAATTATGGAATAACAGTTTTCCTTTATAAGAATGTCAGGAGATAAATGGTGCTTTACGGTTTAAACTGAGCTTAATGACGATATATATATATATATATATATATATATATAGAGAGAGAGAGAGAGAGAGAGAGATAAACAGACAGAGAGAAAGACATAGTTGACTGGCCAAGGTAAGCTGTGCTTCTGTGCATTTGACGTCCTATCGATAACGTCACTGAAAAATTAGGTTATATTTTGCCTTTCCATTGGTGCATTGCAAGTCGTGACTCGCTCGAAATACGAAATAATTTTCTTCCTCGGTCAAACATTAGTGATTTGCTCGACAACATTTGAAGTTTTATAATTTCAGTTTAAAATTAATTTACTATGTGTTTGTTGTTGCCATTTATCTATTTTAAATTGTCAACACCTGGCTTAAACATGAGTATGCGATGATTTACATTATAGATAATTGATATTATCTATTTGGTAAACTCTGTGGGTAATTTAAAAGAAGCAGTTCGTTTCCAGAAACCAAGTGTATGATGTCGTAATAGTTTGCGTAAAACCCCAGGGCCAGGTAATAAGTTTGCTCGTTCAAATTGATAAAATAAGCAAGCAGACCTTCCCGTCACAGTCTAGTTTGGCGACCGGGTTAAAATAACAATATAAACAGGGTGTGAGTGTGACTTATTTGATCCTCTAATGTTGATGTCGAACAAATTCCAGTTGTATCCCGTACTCTCAAACAGGTCTAATGTTATGGAGAAGAATGGAAAGTTTTATGGCAAGCTTAAAATATTGAGTCATGATTTGACCTTACAAAGTAGGACCCCCAATGGTGTGTAAATTTGAAATGATTCATCCCTTAATCTCAAACAGCTCTAAAGGTATAGACCAGAAACAAATGTGTGACGGAAATCGTATTATATTGAGCAGTGACCTAGGCCTTGAAGATAAAACCCCTTAAGAGGTACGCGACACACCTTCTCGTGATGATGTGTATGTATACCACGATTGTTTTCTTCAAATGAAATAGCTTGAAAATTAAAGAGCAAAAAGGAAAGACATACAAACAAGCAGACAGTAAACATACAGGAAACACATAGTTATTGCTTTCAATCGAGTAGTGTTGAGTCTCAATGTATCTTTACAATTTCATATTATGCCACGTATATGGCAATTGGCTGTAATTTCAGAACCTTTGTAGATTCATTTACTCCACCATTAAGCATGGAAACTGGACAATTAGTAAACAGTTTGTATAAAAGCTTGCTGATTATCTAATACGCAAGGCATTAGACCTATAATTAGAAATATATTACAGAAAAAGTAGAAAAGTAGACAACAAACTTCTCTTGATTAATCAGAGGGGTACTGAAGGAGCTACACAAATTAAAGAGCAATTGAAGAAATTGACGAGAGCAAGAAAAAGCTCTTACATGCACCTGATTTATTTAAGCAAAGATTTAATACACCGTCTAATGCTAAAAAAACGTGCCAACTGTGAGAAAGTAAGTAAGAAAAAAAGCAGATACCATACCTAACATTCAATAATACTTGGAATCAATTGAACAAAAGAAAAACTCAAAGGAACCCAGGGTGTGTTTTAGAGAATGGCATGAAGAAAATAAACACATCTCAAAAAGACTGTACTAATTTACAATCACGATTAGGACAGTTACAGAAAGACTTAAATAATGAACTCCAAAAAAGAGATTTAGAATCATTTAATGATTTTAAAGATGCTGTAATAAAACTGTAAGATGAGATATCTCATAACAGCAATACATTCTCTTCTTGCAAAATAAGAGTGATTTAAAAGAAATAATCAGGAAGAAGATGAAAACAGTACAAAATAAGTATGAATGAAAGTATAATCAAAACTATATAAACGACTTAAGGTTTATAACTATTTTAAGCAAGAGAATCAAATATTAAAAGATCAGACTTTACAAACTTTTAAACGTGCACTTACTGTTATAATAAAACAATCTAACACAGGTCCCAAAGAATGTGTTGGCTAAAAACTGATGAATATTATAGGTGTGGTGCAAGGTAGTATTGACGAATTTGAATAAATGTTTACAATGTAAACAGATGGATTCAAAACTGAAGTAGATGAAAATACTTCCGTTTAGTGGAAGAATTGATACAGTTAAGTCATAAATAGTAGAAAACCTACATTAATTCAAAATTTAATTGAACACAAAAATGGGAAAAAGGAGTATTCCATTTGTTACTAAACTTGATGAGTTATAAGACAGAATCATTAATACAAAAAGGTGTAGAATGATAAAATAAAAGCAATGATGGGAAGGATATTGCTTCATACCAGATGAGACGTAACAAGTTCTCCTGATCGGATATAAGAAAGATAGGTTGAAGCTTTACATTAGAGTAATGTTCAGCAATAACGGGATGCTTTTATGACTTTTTTAAGTATTAAACCTCATGCCTTAAATTAATGGATATAATTATGCTCTTTCAAAATGTGGCAATATGGATCAGTAGAAATAAATAACTTAGACAAAAACTTCATTCAACTAAAGAAATCAGACTCTGGTACAATATTTGTTGTATCTACTGTTTCCATTGAAACTTGAGCCTAAAGATTATCACAATTACATGATTAATATTTACACTGGATTATTTGTGATGGCTAAACGATTATTTTTCTCTTTATTGGGTTTGGTTGGTGGACAAAAGAAAACAAAACGCCAATACAGATTAATATAATCACAGACATAATATTAAAAAATGGCAATATTTCACACTACTGTATTAATACAGCTCAATGTGTTACTGTATCTGCTATATAGTTATAAGGCGGATTGATTAAAAAGCACTATTTTTTTACCATTAAATAAAAAATGATAACAGCACCAATTACGACTGGTGGAGTAATAGCTAACTGTATGGCATCTACACCAAGTAAGTATATGTTTATCCTAATCGATCTGATGCAGATAGAAAAAGTCACGATTAGAACACATAACAAGTAGAATAGAAAACTGTAGAGGACGAAGAGGACAACTGTAGAGGACAAAGAAAAAAGAGAAATGACACACAGCTGCAGGAACGAAAGAATGAAATAACGCGTTTTCGTTATGCAGATGCTGAATAATTCGGATGATGATTTGGCTTTCTATTATTTTAGTCAGTCTAATGCTATTTTACAGATACTTAGACAACTCAGATCTAATAATATTTACAAAAACGTTCCATAAAGTGATCACTTATGAGCTGATGAGGATGTACTGATTACTATTTTAATGGACTACATTGTTTTTACTTTCAGCTAAACATCTGTTTAAATGTGTAGTGAATAGATAAAGCTAAAGTGCAATAATGCCAACATAATATAAATATATAAATATATCTCTACAAAAATAAGTAAAACACACAGAATATTAAGCATCTTAATCTAATATATAATAGCATTACGCATGCTCAAAGTAGTATCAAACCTCAATAGTTACTTCAAGTGGAAACATCTGCGTTAGGACCTAAAGTTATGATTGTACCTAGTATTATTCGGTTTAGAGTTTCAAAAAGACGTCGCCGGTGCAGCAGTATGCAATTTTAATAGAGCACATATTAAAGACATAACAATTTCTTACAATTGTGATGAGATTTTCAATCTGAATGATTATAATATTGTCATGGCTTTCAAAGATTCCCGGTTACCAGCTTCTGTAAGGACAGACAAAATAGAACAAGGTATCATGAATTGGCAACGTTAAGACAAACATTTTGATATTTCATTCATGCTGGTAATGCAGTAAATGATCTTACTATTATATAAATATATATATATATATATATATATATATATATATATATATATATATATATATATATATATTTACATATCATCATGCAATGTTAGATAATCTGTCATTGCAAAAGATCAACTAAGGTTCGGCATTGTAAAAATAAAATATGAATCCTAATTATTTTCCCTCTCAAATCTGTATTCGTATAATCTCTCTATGAATGAATTCCAGATCTTTCAGGTGATACATCTATTTCTATTTTGCATCTTCATTCTGCATTTTTGCTTCTAGCTGAAAGTGAAATTAAATATAGCGCTCAATAGCCTCTTTCAGATTATGGAATATGTTTACATCAGAGATACATTTAGCCTATTATACGGTACTTTTTTGTGAAATTAAAATTAGTATGAAATGTACTGCTCTTTTGACAAGGAATTCTTCTGATTTTTGTTTTGTCTGAATTGTTTTCTTTCCCATCATTCATCATGATTTCAATTTGATTTCATAACATTACCACATTCTTTACATCTTTGTTAGTGTTTGTTTTGACGTAACATCTGGTTGACATGTTTATTTTCGCAAAAGTTGTAATATGCAATTATCTCCATATAAAGTACAGGAAATATTACATTTGAATATGGCCCTAAATCAAACCCTTAATTTCAAGTTTGAATTTTGCCAATCCTTTTAGGGGCATAATATTTTCGTCTGGCTCAAAACTGTTAAAATAGTGAAAACTCTTCGTAAAAAATATCTCCTCATTATTCGGTCTTTTTAAGTCTTCCAGTTTATGCACAACAGAGTCGCATACAATCGCTTGTCAGATTTTAAGCATTGCTTCTGAAAATTAGGCAGATAGCATTTTACAAATATTTGATGTGTATTTTGACATTCAAGCAGTCTGGCTTATATGAAAAAAATTGTCTTCAATAAGGTACTCAGTTGTCAGATAACAAAATAATCAATACTGTATATTTCATTTTCGGATCACTGGCTTTAGTGGAAGGGTTATATATATATTTATATATATATATATATATATATAAGAAGAAGAAGAAGAGATTCTGTATTCATTCCAGTAGCCCAAACGGAACGGACTGTGATGATACATTTTTCAATGAATTGAATTGAATGGCAGATAGTACAATAAACAACAATGTATCATCATCTATAGTCTACGATATACAAAGAAATCATAGTAAGAAACGAAATTACATATGCATACAGATGCAAATCCATGCAAATGAAATAAGCAGATTAATTCACAAAACATCTCCGTAGGGAGAAAGAGATGTCTACATTATTAAAGGTTGTAAGTTAAAATCAGTGGTTATGTAATTCAAATTCATATTGAAATGGTGGTCAGTCAAAATATTTACATGATCTATTCATATACAACGGTATTTCTATGATTAAAAGCTGTATAAATGTAAATGGCCAAATTATTCAAAATTCTGGTATTCTGGATATTCATAAGTTATAGCTAAATTTAAACATATTTGGTCTTTTTCTGAAATATTTCTCTATATATTTGGCTCTTAGATCTTTATACAATACGCATTCAAGGACAAAATGATATTCATCTTCAATGAGGTTGCACATAGAACAAAGTCTATCATGAATTGGTTTATATGGTCTCGTCAATCTACCCGCTTCAACTTCGAGTCTGTGAGAGGATACTCTAAATTTAGCAATTGCATTTCTATATTTCAAAGAATGGATGCTATCAAGGTAAAGTTTTGATCCGAAATTTGCAATATTTATATAAAATAATGCTCGACTACTGTTTTTAAGACGATCCATCCAGTTTTGGATAAAATTATCAGATAGCCTTAATTTAAATGACTGTAAACATATGTCAATGTTGCCGACCCCTTGGTTAACCCAAACTTCATAGAATCCTAATCTTGACAATACATCTTTAACTAAATATGCCCAATTTAGCTTATTGGGTAGAGCTTCTAAATCGTTCAACATCATTTGGTATATATATATATATATATATATATATATATATATATATATATATTTTATATTTTATATATTTGTCCTCCTTTACCTCTAATATTTTAAACCAATACTTCACAATGTAATAAAATCTGTTGACTATCATTGTCGTACTCCCGAACACCCCGTAAATAAAATCATTTTGTGTCACCTTCTTCACTCTTAATATCTTTTTACAAAAATGTAAATGCACTCTTTCAATGCATTTAGCAGGAATAAATTTCCAAGCTTGGCAACAATAATTTAAGATAGGTTTTATCGGTCTATCAAAAAGATTCATGACATGGCTTGTTTTTAAGGAAGTAATTTTTAAAAGGTATTTTTCAAGTAAAAATATCGCTTTTTTGGCTTGCCCTGCCAATGTTGTCTGTGTTTCAGTAAAGGTACCACCAGATGTCATAACAAGTCCGAGATATGTAAACTTATTTACAATTTCCAGTTTTTCATTACAGTAAGTGAATTCCATATTCTAATTAAAGTACCACCTTTTCTGAAAATCATAACCTTTGTTTTTGAAGTGTTCACCACAAGTTTCCACTTAGCACAATCATCTTTCAAATAATTTATATATACGTGGTGGAAATGTTATTATATCCATCAATCAGATTAGGCAATACATTTAAGCATTTACTATTTTCTATCTGAGTGCGATATTTCTATATTCTTGTCTTCAGAGTTATATCAAACTTCTCTATTGCAAATGCCTTCTTTCCGGCATAGTGGAAAAAGTTTTCGATATTTTCCTTCTCCAAAAATTCCTTAGCCTTCAATATATAAAATGCTTTGTCTTCATCAAACTGTATCTTTTATAGCTTTCGCACTCTATATATTTTAATGCAAAACATATTGCATCCTTGTGTAACTTTACTTTTTTAATGTTTATCATAATCCAAATGTATTTATAGCCGATATTTTCCTGATGATTCGAAATCAACAACGTATGCCTGCCACTTGTGATCATCGTGAATAAAATAGATCATTTCGTACGGATATTCTTATCGGCAGCTAGTGCAACGTGCATGTTATGAAGATTGTTTGGGTAAAATTATCTCGATTCAGCTTATTCAATATTATTTTGTCCAGTGCAATCAGTTCTCACAATTGCTTGTTATTTGCCTAAGCAACTTAACTTTCTGTTTTAAAGTGCAAATACCTCAAAAGGGTCTTCTTTAGCAATGAATTACGTTTTTAGAATGATAGCCATATTATACATTAAATATATTGTATTAAAATATATTGTGTTTTCTGTTACTTTCAAGTCCTTAGATATTTATCCTTTGACAACCTTGACCTTTTTATATTTCACGATCTCTGGCGTCTAAACTTTGACTTTTTAGTTTATTCCACTTATCTTCTTCTTCTAACCTTCTCCCTGTTATTATGTCACTGATTATGTCATAATCCTGTTCGCCGCTGAACAGACGCTTTCTAGGAAACAGAAATCCTCCAAGCAATAAATATACTTTACACGCTTATAACGGGACTCAGGAGTAGATTGTTAGAGTAATTTAGGATCTAAATTTCACGTGAGTTAACTTCATACCATCACTCAGTATAATGCCTGCCTTAGGAAAAAAAGTGTGAAAGGCACTTATACCTTTAGAAGGTCAGCAAACACTAAACCATCAAACAGTTGAGGATCCGGTTGTCCACCAATTTCCCGTGCGTTTCCGCGGCCGGAACGTGGTGGGGTGATCTGGATGGGGTACCTTATATGACAAATGTTCTAATATTATTTTCTCTTTAAAAATAGGAGTCACGCATATATGACACATCTTTTACTTTTATATTTACACGTGCCTATTTATGCATGTATGTTTGTCTATCTGCATGCATGTGTGCATTACATACAAGTATATATTTATATATGCATGATCCGAATGGAAACATGTCTTTACCCTATTTGTCTGGATATCCATGATCCGCTTCTCTGCAAAAAAATTAAACACGAAAACTATAAAAATATCAAACACAAATCTAACTGTTCTGAGGGCGGAAAGGTATGAAGAAACATACTCATCCATCGCATGAATTATAAATAACCTCTTTAGGATCCTGTTCTACTTGTTTGCATAAAGAAAACAGAACAACAACTTTCCAGATACAAATAAAAGTATGTACAAAGTTAAATGTCATTGTATAATCCAGAAGTCGATTTTCTTTTTATGTATTTTCAAATAAAAATTGTGAAATATCCTTCACGGGTCAGCTTAAGACTTTTAACAATAATATTACTAGTTTCTGACATAGATTACGTATTGTATCGTCTATGTTATACAGCATCACTGCCTATACAATTGCAAAAGTTCATAAATTACAAGAGAAATGCAATGGTTTTAAAACTTCCTTGGGTTGTATTGACCTAGAGCATTTCTTCAAATTTAAATTTCAGGTATATACATACATGTATATATATATATATATATATATATATATATATATATATATATATATATATATATATGTGTGTGTGTGTGTGTGTGTGTGTGTGTGTGTGTGTGTGTTTTATTAGATTCATTTTCCTATGCATCTCCAATAACTTGGTGTTCATACAAAAAGTAACAGCCAATGACAGGGATTACCCAGCTCCATTTATAAGTAGCACGTACTTAAAGTGTGAATTGCACAATAAAACAGATAAACCTCGATTGGTATCCAATATAACATTGTCATCCTTGCTGTTAATTCTACTATAAAAGACGTGTGAGGTATGTCTCGAGAATTTTTATATTGACAAATTGAAGCCTAGTGGAAAGAAAAGTTAAATTATGGAAAAAGTTTCAAAAGTTTGTCCAATAATAACTTCAAATCAAGTCAGCTGAATATCGCTTTGATATTCAAAATTTCAAGAGCACTTACTATTATTCAATGTAAGGCAAACGCAAAATACCATATATGCTGAGTAGCAGATAGGGCTTTAATGACCAGTTACCTCCCCCATAACCCTTAGATAGGTAAGGTATCTTTCTCCCTTACCGTGCACTACATAAACATATTTCCATTTTGATCTTAATATTTTGGCAAGGGATATTTTGGTAATATACCACAGTGGAAAGTTCTTATATACTGTTCAAAACATTAAATCAAAATCAAGAAGTAATTATGATGTCATGAATATCGTAATCTTGTTGTTTCTTTAGTTTCTAACTTGTATTTATATCTGTTTTGTCTTATTAAATGAGATTATGGATATAACAGTAAGAGTAATGTTTGGTTCGTTTAAAACCGCATACTAACACAACTTTTGCATAGTTTGCACAACCAATATTTTCGGTCAGCATATGTCTCATGAGATTCTCTTTTGTTATAAGGCACGACTACGGAATCGGTTTACTTCAGAGAACTTAGATTTTTTTATGTAAAACGTATGTAAGTACAACCGATACGAGAGAACTCTACAAGCCATAGATTTGTGCAGCCTTACACTTTTATTCCTGTAAAGGTGCATGTCATTTGAATTGGAGGCATCTGCAAGTCTTATAGTTGTTCAGATGCATAAAGAGAACTATTAAAACGTAGAATGTTCGCTCCCATAATAAGAAAATTCTTAGGCTTGCTGCAATCTGCATGAGAATGCTTGAAACCTGCTGTCTCTCCTGATCCTCTTAAAAGTTGTCTGAACTCATCGAAACGATTTGGACCATTTCTTACATGCTGAAACACGAGGAAAACAGCTACACCAAAATCGTTCTTCTGTTCACCTCTAATGTACAAAAGTACAATGCAAATTCGAGTCCATAGGCGTCAACATCGGAGAACAACATTTCTTATATCACTATCTTCTTCTCTTGATCTCTGTCTCTTCAACAATATCCCCCCCCCCCCGTCTGTCTCTTGTAAAAGAATCACCGTTCCGATACAATGAATACTCTTCGATGATATTTTCGCATTGTACGTGAGTTCTAGTATCATTTTCCTACATGTGTTTCTTGCTGGGAAGACATCTGGTTTTGTTTGCAAATTAATTGTGGGTTGTTGATATATTTAATTTACATATTCTTATCCTACGAAAAATGCTAGCTATATTTTGTTTAAAAGCTTTGAAAATTCTCCCGTAATAACTGTTTATAATGTCTTATCTTTAATATTGCGCAGGGTGAGTAAGGTGTGGTTAACGTGTTACCCTCAGACCAATTATTATATCAAATGAACCCTGTGCAAAGTAATACTTGTTAGGACTTCTGAATGCTCATCAAGACAGGTTTTAACTATGCTATTCGAAACGTTTTATTTATATGTTAAATAATTTTGTACCTCACGGTCATAATAAAAGCTTTAACAGTTCACATTCGTTTCGTTTATTTAAAATGCAATGTCTTGCAAAACAAATATTCCAATCTGATTTTTAAAATGAAGGATCTACTTATATATTATTGATCTGATAAGCACGTTGCAGAAGTCAGGTTGGCTTTATGTCATTTATCTATCCAAATTAAAGCTGCTAAACCTTATAGGAAACGTTATTTATTCTGTAACGATATGTCTAACACGATATGTAGCTCCTTTATTTCATAGATAAACCAAAATATATGTGACCCAAGAAATCCAAAAGAAAACAAAGCATGACATTTTGTCCATTTGCCTTATCAGGATCTACTTATGTCGGAGATTTTAGGTTTGTTAATTCAGCATGAACCTACATAAGCCTTCACACTTAACCACTGTGTTACTTAACAATCCTCATCCCGTATTGTCACTGAGATCCACTCATTGTCGAATAAGAAACAAAGGTTGTTCTAGTGTCTGCTCTTTTTCTTCGTGTGCTGTTCTTGTTTGTAGGCAATGTGAATGAAGACCAGTGTTCACTGAAGTTTTTGGTTATAGTATTCGCTCGTGACCACAGGAGTCAACTTGAGTCTCGCGGAATTCGGATTTTTACATAGTCCATTGAGACATGTCCTTCAACTCACTCGGCCATACAGCACTAACACCTTAAATGACGAATTTTAATGTTACTGCACGTATCCTAAATATTTCATAAGCTTGTTCTTTAAATCCAACTGTACTGTGAGTGCATTAAAAACGTTCTTGTGTGTAGAGAGAGAGGTATTGTTTTCTTGACAAATATCATTTCACATTAATTAGTTTCGGTTTAACAGAGTATCGTATACAAACAAATATT
>JAQPZY010000245.1:7500-83602 GCA_029931535.1 Margaritifera margaritifera
TGTGGGATGGTGGGTGTGTGTGATTTTGTGTTTTGTTTGAGGTGTTGGTGGTTTTTTTGTGGGTGGTGTGTGGGGGGTGTGGGGGGTATGGGTGGGGTTTGTGGGTATAGTAGGTGGGGTGGGTGGTGGGGTGATGTTTTTAGGTGTTGTTATGGGTTTTGGTGGGGGGTGGGGTGTGGTGGGTTTTGGGGGTGGTGGTGTGGTTGTTGGTATGGGTGTGATTGTTATTTGGGTGTGGGTATGGGGTGGTGTTTGTTGGAGGGGATGTATGTGTGATGGTATTTGTGTGTTTGTGGTGTGTGTTGTTTAGTGTTTTGTGATTGGGTGTTGGTTTGGTGTTTTATTGAGTTTAGGTTGGGGGTATTTAGTGATGGTGGATTGGATTAATTGAGTAATTTGGTGTGTTTGTGGTGTGGGAATTGGTTTGTGTGTGGTTGTTTTGTTGGGAGGTGTATTGGGATTGTAGGTGGTATTATTTGTGGTGGGGATGGTGTGTTTGGGGGGGTGTCTTGAGTTGATGTGTTTTGGGTGTGGGGTTGTTTGGTGGCGGGGTTTTGCGTTATTGGTGTGTTTTGGTGATTGGCTTGTGGGTGTGGATTTTGTGTGATGTAGTGGTAATGAGTTGGGGGGTGTGGTGGGCGAGTGGTTGTTTTTGTTGGAGGCATTTATTGGGGTGGAGGAATGTATGTGATTTGTCTTGTGTGATTTGGTTGGTGAGTTTGGGTAGTATATATGATTGGTATGGTTTGCGGTAGGGGTGCTCGGTTAGTGGTTATGTATAGGGGTTGATGTGGATGTGCTTTTTTTTTTTCAGGGCGTAATGGTGATTCATATGTGATGGTTTTGTGGGAATGTTGGGCGGGTGGGGGTGGGGTGTGGCGTTTGGGGGTGTCGGTAGGTGGGGTTGTTTATGGTTATATATTATGGGTTGTTTGATGTTTATTGGGTTATTGATTATGTGTTTGTTTTTTTATTAGGTGTATTGTGATGTTTTTTTGTTAATTATGTTGGGGTGGTGTTGATTGGTTGTTGGATTGGTGTTTTGGATATGGGGGTTATTAATTTGGGTGGTTTGTGGAAGGTGTATGGGTATTGGGTGGTTTTGTGGGTTTGGTGTTTTTTGGAGGTTGGTTGTTGGAATGGTTTTTAATGGTTGTTTGTTTTTTGATTTTTGGTGGTGGTGGGGTTTTGTATGGTTTGTTGGTTGGTTTGTGGATTTTATGGAATATTTAGGGGTGGTGTGTGTATAATTGGGATGTATTAGTGGGATGTTGTATAGTTGGGGGGGTTTGGGGGATAGAGTTGAAGAGATTGATGGGATTGATGTTTTTTGGGAGGGGAGAGGTTTTATATTGTAGGGTGGGTTATTGTATGGGTAGGGGGGGGTGTGGGGTATATTGGATTGGTTAATATTAATTTGGGGTGGGGGAGGGGGGTTTTGTTTGTTTTTTGGGGTGGTGTTTTGTATTGGGGGGGGGGGGGTGGGGGGTGGGGAGGGAGGTGGGGAGATTTGGGATGGTGAGTGTGGATGATTGTTGGGTGATAGTGTTTTTTATTTGGGGTTTTAATAGTATTGGGGGGGTTGTTTGTTGTTGTGATATGGGGTGGGGTTTGTTTAGGGGGGTTATTTGTGGGTTTTTTTGAGGGTTGAGTATGGGGGGGGTGAGTTTGGAGAGTGATGGGGTGTTTTGGGAGGTGGGGTGGTTTGTTGTTTAGGGTGGGGGGGGGTATTTGGGATGTTTTTGTATTTGTGGGATTGTAGAGTATTGTGTGTTTTTGGGTTTGGTATTGTTGGTGGGGTTGTGGGGTTTGATAGGTGGGGGTTGTGGGGGGTTATTTGGGATATGTTTGGTGGAGTGGGGGGTTTTTGGGTGGTGGGGTTGGAAAGGGGGAATATGGTTGTTATGATTTATGTTGATTGGGTTGGGTTGTTGTGTGGGGGGGGGGTGTAATGGTTTGATGGTTGGTGATGGTGTGGGGAAAATGAGTATGTTTGTGAGGAAGAGATTGGTTGTTTATGTTTTATGTTGATGGGGTGTTGGAGGGGGGGGGGGGGGTTTGATATTATTTGGATGTTGATGGTGGTTGGAATTATTGTTGGTGGAAGGGATTGGGTTTATTTTATTTGTGATGGGGGTGGTTGGAGTGGGGGGGGGGGGGGGGATGGAATTTTAGGTGTGAGGTGGATGATGTTGGGGTGAGTATGGTTGTGGATGGTGTGGTTGTTGGTGATGGAGTGATATTTTGAGGGGGTTATTTTTGAAAAGGTTTATGTTGAGGGAATTGTAGATTTGATGAGGAGGGGGTAGGAAATATGAGATGGTGGTGTAGTGGATGGGTTTGTTTTGGGGAATAAGTGAGGGTGGGGTGGTTTTGAGTTTAGAAGGGATAGGGGATTTGGATGTTTTTGGTGTATTTTGGGGGATATTTTATGTTGATTGGGGGTAGTAATTGTAGTGGGTTGGGTGTTTTAATATGAAGGGGGTGGGGGTAAGGGGATGAGGGGAAGGTGGATGGTGGAATAGTGTTTTTTTGAGGGGAGTATGTTTGGTATATGTAGTGGGGGTGAGAATAATGAGTAATTGTGGAATGGAGGTAGTAAATGTTATTTAGTTTAAGTTAAGTGATGATTGATGGTGTGATATTTGTTGTGAAGGAATGGATTTTGTTTATTTTATTATGTTTGAGAATATATTTTGTTTTAGGTATTGTGTGATTAGTATGGTGGAGGGTTGGGTGTTTATGGTTTATTATTATGTGTTTGTTAGAGGAATATTTGATTTAGTATGTTGAAATATGAGATGTAAGGAAGTAGGATTGGTTTATGTTTATTTGTTTGTGTGAACTAAGATTGTTATTCCTTGTGTTGTTTTGTGTTCCATTGTTTTGGAGGGATTGGTTCAAAATAATATGCCTTCCTGTCCATGCAATGGAATAAACATGAAACAATATAAGCATCGGAATGAACTCCTTGTGTTGTTTTGTGTATGTTGCATTCAAAAGTCTAGAAGGCTTATGCATGTAGATTTGGCCCAATCTACATGAATATGCCTTCCTGTCCGTCCAATGGAATAAACATGAAACAACACAAGCATTGGAGTTAATTCCTTGTGTTGTTTTTGGTTTGTTCCATTCCAAAGTTAAGAAGGCTTATGCATGTAGA
Organism: Margaritifera margaritifera; assembly: GCA_029931535.1. NCBI lineage: Eukaryota > Metazoa > Mollusca > Bivalvia > Unionida > Margaritiferidae > Margaritifera > Margaritifera margaritifera. Next base: position 10,664 of record JAQPZY010000245.1, read on the forward strand.
TTGGGCCCCATCTACATGAATATGCCTTCCTGTCAGTGCAATGGAATAAACATGAAACAAAATAAGCATTGGAGTGAATTGCTTGTGTTGGTTTGTGTTTGTTGCATTCCAAAACCAGGAAGGCTTATGCATGCAGATTGGGCCCAATCTACATGAACATGCCTTCCTGCAATACGAGTAGTATCATTCTGATTTTCACAGATGATATCTTTGTCAACAGAAAAGCCCCTTTAAACAGAAGCTTGGCCAAGACTCAAGATTAGCAGCTTTCTTGCGACTTCCCACAGCTCAGGATATTATTCGGCCAGGGCAGTGAAAAGAAAGATGTCCAGCCTATCTTTACTTTTATTAAATGAATCTAAACGTCCTGTGTCACTTTGTTCAAATGCAGAAAATGATGACAAAATGTCGTCACAAAAGCAAGATAGATGCAATATTGTACTAACCGGTAATTTACTAGTGAATTATTGAAAGCCATGTTACATCTCTGTTGGTGATTTTGACCTTGTGCATCTTTTTCCGCTGATTTCCCCATGGAGGCCACTGAGAAAATAAAAATCTTTGCTACATAAAGTACACATAGCTGAATTTGGATCTCTTTCAACTGATCATAATCAAGATTGCCATTCCGGCTTTACTACCCATAACAAACTGAAACTAAAAAAAACTGTCATTTTTAACGAATGCAGCAACATCAAATCAACTCTAATGTCTTAAACAAATATTCCTGCAATGAATACCAACAATCAAACTATAAATGTCAACGACATTTCATGTGATTTAATGACCTCTGATCTTGCAAATTATCTCGTGGGATATCGTACACTTAACACTGATCCCTCATCATAACTCGGCCGATTCGGTACCACCATACTAGTGAATTATTCGATAGTGTACATGTCTTCACTGCAATGGACATTCCAGTGCAATGATTCAGGTTGGATTGCTCATCTCGTTTTTTGTTTGTTCCATTCCAAGACCAGGAAGGCACATCCATGTAGACTGGGCCCCATCTATACGAATATGCCTTCCTGTCCATGCAATGGAATAAACATGAAACAACATAAGCATCGGAATGAACACCTTGTGTTGTTTTGTGTATGTTGCATTCAAAAGTCAAGAAGGCTTATGCATGTAGATTGGGCCCAATCTACATGAATATGACTTCCTGTCCGCCCAATGGAATAAACATGAAACAAAAAAAGCATTGGAGTTAATTCGTTGTGTTGTTTTCGGTTTGTTCCATTCCAAAGTCAAGAAGGCTTATGCATGTAGATTATGCCCAATCTATATGAATATGCCTTCCTGTCCGTGCAGTGGAATAAACATGAAACAACACAAGCATTGGAGTGAATTGCTTCTGTTGTTTTGTGTTTGTTGCATTCCAAAGTCAGGAAGGCTTATGCATGTAGATTAGGCCCAATCTACATGAATATGCCTTCCTGTCCGTGCAATGGAATAAACATGAAACAACATAAGCATTGGAGTGAATTTCTTGTGTTGTTTTGTGATTGTTCCATTCCAAAGTCAAGAAGGCTTATGCATGTAGATTGGGCCCCATCTACATGAATATGCCTTCCTGTCAGTGCAATGGAATAAACATGAAACAACATAAGCATCGGAATGAACTCCTTGTGTTGTTTTGTGTATGTTGCATTCAAAAGTCTAGAAGGCTTATGCATGTAGATTGGGCCCCATCTACATGAATATGCCTTCCTGTCCGCCCAATGGAATAAACATAAAACAACATAAGCATTGGAGTGAATTCCTTGTGTTGTTTTGAATTTCTTCAATTCCAAAGTCAAGAAGGCTTATGCATGTAGATTGGGCCCCATCTACATGAATATGCCTTCCTGTCCGTGCAATGGAATAAACATGAAACAACATAAGCATTGGAGTGAATTTCTTGTGTTGTTTTGTGATTGTTGCATTCCAAAGTCAAGAAGGCTTATGCATGTAGATTGGGCCCCATCTACATGAATATGCCTTCCTGTCCGTGCAATGGAATAAACATGAAACAACATTAGCATTGGAGTGAATTTCTTGTGTTGTTTTGTGATTGTTCCATTCCAAAGTCAAGAAGGCTTATGCATGTAGATTGGGCCCCATCTACATGAATATGCCTTCCTGTCCATGCAATGGAATAAACATGAAACAATATAAGCATCGGAATGAACTCCTTGTGTTGTTTTGTGTATGTTGCATTCAAAAGTCTAGAAGGCTCATGCATGTAGATTGGGCCCAATCTACATGAATATGCCTTCCTGTCCGCCCAACGGAATAAACATGAAACAACATAAGCATTGGAGTTAATTCCTTGTGTTGTTTTTGGTTTGTTCCATTCCAAAGTTAAGAAGGCTTATGCATGTAGATTGGGCCCCATCTACATGAATATGCCTTCCTGTCAGTGCAATGGAATAAACATGAAACAAAATAAGCATTGGAGTGAATTGCTTGTGTTGGTTTGTGTTTGTTGCATTCCAAAACCAGGAAGGCTTATGCATGCAGATTGGGCCCAATCTACATGAACATGCCTTCCTGCAATACGAGTAGTATCATTCTGATTTTCACAGATGATATCTTTGTCAACAGAAAAGCCCCTTTAAACAGAAGCTTGGCCAAGACTCAAGATTAGCAGCTTTCTTGCGACTTCCCACAGCTCAGGATATTATTCGGCCAGGGCAGTGAAAAGAAAGATGTCCAGCCTATCTTTACTTTTATTAAATGAATCTAAACGTCCTGTGTCACTTTGTTCAAATGCAGAAAATGATGACAAAATGTCGTCACAAAAGCAAGATAGATGCAATATTGTACTAACCGGTAATTTACTAGTGAATTATTGAAAGCCATGTTACATCTCTGTTGGTGATTTTGACCTTGTGCATCTTTTCCCGCTGATTTCCCCATGGAGGCCACTGAGAAAATAAAAATCTTTGCTACATAAAGTACACATAGCTGAATTTGGATCTCTTTCAACTGATCATAATCAAGATTGCCATTCCGGCTTTACTACCCATAACAAACTGAAACTAAAAAAAACTGTCATTTTTAACGAATGCAGCAACATCAAATCAACTCTAATGTCTTAAACAAATATTCCTGCAATGAATACCAACAATCAAACTATAAATGTCAACGACATTTCATGTGATTTAATGACCTCTGATCTTGCAAATTATCTCGTGGGATATCGTACACTTAACACTGATCCCTCATCATAACTCGGCCGATTCGGTACCACCATACTAGTGAATTATTCGATAGTGTACATGTCTTCACTGCAATGGACATTCCAGTGCAATGATTCAGGTTGGATTGCTCATCTTGTTTTTTGTTTGTTCCATTCCAAGACCAGGAAGGCACATCCATGTAGACTGGGCCCCATCTATACGAATATGCCTTCCTGTCCATGCAATGGAATAAACATGAAACAACATAAGCATCGGAATGAACACCTTGTGTTGTTTTGTGTATGTTGCATTCAAAAGTCAAGAAGGCTTATGCATGTAGATTGGGCCCAATCTACATGAATATGACTTCCTGTCCGCCCAATGGAATAAACATGAAACAAAAAAAGCATTGGAGTTAATTCGTTGTGTTGTTTTCGGTTTGTTCCATTCCAAAGTCAAGAAGGCTTATGCATGTAGATTATGCCCAATCTATATGAATATGCCTTCCTGTCCGTGCAGTGGAATAAACATGAAACAACACAAGCATTGGAGTTAATTCCTTGTGTTGTTTTTGGTTTGTTCCATTCCAAAGTTAAGAAGGCTTATGCATGTAGATTGGGCCCCATCTACATGAATATGCCTTCCTGTCAGTGCAATGGAATAAACATGAAACAAAATAAGCATTGGAGTGAATTGCTTGTGTTGGTTTGTGTTTGTTGCATTCCAAAACCAGGAAGGCTTATGCATGCAGATTGGGCCCAATCTACATGAACATGCCTTCCTGCAATACGAGTAGTATCATTCTGATTTTCACAGATGATATCTTTGTCAACAGAAAAGCCCCTTTAAACAGAAGCTTGGCCAAGACTCAAGATTAGCAGCTTTCTTGCGACTTCCCACAGCTCAGGATATTATTCGGCCAGGGCAGTGAAAAGAAAGATGTCCAGCCTATCTTTACTTTTATTAAATGAATCTAAACGTCCTGTGTCACTTTGTTCAAATGCAGAAAATGATGACAAAATGTCGTCACAAAAGCAAGATAGATGCAATATTGTACTAACCGGTAATTTACTAGTGAATTATTGAAAGCCATGTTACATCTCTGTTGGTGATTTTGACCTTGTGCATCTTTTTCCGCTGATTTCCCCATGGAGGCCACTGAGAAAATAAAAATCTTTGCTACATAAAGTACACATAGCTGAATTTGGATCTCTTTCAACTGATCATAATCAAGATTGCCATTCCGGCTTTACTACCCATAACAAACTGAAACTAAAAAAAACTGTCATTTTTAACGAATGCAGCAACATCAAATCAACTCTAATGTCTTAAACAAATATTCCTGCAATGAATACCAACAATCAAACTATAAATGTCAACGACATTTCATGTGATTTAATGACCTCTGATCTTGCAAATTATCTCGTGGGATATCGTACACTTAACACTGATCCCTCATCATAACTCGGCCGATTCGGTACCACCATACTAGTGAATTATTCGATAGTGTACATGTCTTCACTGCAATGGACATTCCAGTGCAATGATTCAGGTTGGATTGCTCATCTCGTTTTTTGTTTGTTCCATTCCAAGACCAGGAAGGCACATCCATGTAGACTGGGCCCCATCTATACGAATATGCCTTCCTGTCCATGCAATGGAATAAACATGAAACAACATAAGCATCGGAATGAACACCTTGTGTTGTTTTGTGTATGTTGCATTCAAAAGTCAAGAAGGCTTATGCATGTAGATTGGGCCCAATCTACATGAATATGACTTCCTGTCCGCCCAATGGAATAAACATGAAACAAAAAAAGCATTGGAGTTAATTCGTTGTGTTGTTTTCGGTTTGTTCCATTCCAAAGTCAAGAAGGCTTATGCATGTAGATTATGCCCAATCTATATGAATATGCCTTCCTGTCCGTGCAGTGGAATAAACATGAAACAACACAAGCATTGGAGTGAATTGCTTGTGTCGTTTTGTGTTTCTTCCATTCCAAAGTCAGGAAGGCTTATGCATGTAGATTAGCCCCAATCTACATGAATATGCCATCCTGTCTGTGCAATGGAATAAACATGAAACAACATCAGCATCGGAAAAAACTCCTTGTGTTGTTTTGTGAATGTTGCATGCAAAAGTCAAGAAGGCTTATGCATGTAGATTGGGCCTAATCTACATGAATATGACTTCCTGTCCGTCCAATGGAATAAACATGAAACAACAAAAGCACGGGAGTGAATTGCTTGTGTTGTTTTGTGTTTCTTCCATTCCCAAGTCAGGAAGGATTATGCATGTAGATTGGGCCCAATCTACATGAATATGCCTTCCTGTCCGTGCAATGGAATAAACATGAAACAACATAAACATTGGAGTGAATTTCTTGTGTTGTTTTGTGATTGTTCCATTCCAAAGTCAAGAAGGCTTATACATGTAGATTGGGCCCCATCTACATGAATATGCCTTCCTGTCCGTGCAATGGAATAAACCTGAAACAACACAAGCACTGGAGTGAATTGATTGTGTTGGTTTGGGTTTGTTGCATTCCAAAGTCAAGAAGGATTATGCATGTAGATTGGGCCCAATCTACATGAATATGCCTTCCTCTCCGTGCAATGGAATAAACATGTAACAAAATAAGCATTGGAGTGAATTGCTTGTGTTGTTTTGCGTTTGTTGCATTTTAAAGTCAAGAAGGCTCATGCATGTAAATTGGGTCCAATCTACATGAATATGCCTTCCTGTCCGTGCAATGGAATAAACATGAAACAACATAAACATTGGAGTGAATTTCTTGTGTTGTTTTGTGTTTCTTCCATTCCAAAGTCAGGAAGGCTTATGCATGTAGATTGGGCCCCATCTACATGAATATGCCTTCCTGTCCGTGCAATGGAATAAACATGACACAAAATAAGCATTGGAGTTGATTCCTTAAGGAGGATTTCAGTTTATTCCATTCCAAAGTCAAGAAGGCTTATGCATGTAGATTGGGCCCCATCTACATGAATATGCCTTCCTGTCCATGCAATGGAATAAACATGAAACAATATAAGCATCGGAATGAACTCCTTGTGTTGTTTTGTGTATGTTGCATTCAAAAGTCTAGAAGGCTCATGCATGTAGATTGGGCCCAATCTACATGAATATGCCTTCCTGTCTGCCCAATGGAATAAACATGAAACAACATAAGCATTGGAGTTAATTCCTTGTGTTGTTTTTGGTTTGTTCCATTCCAAAGTCAAGAAGGCTTATGCATGTAGATTGGGCCCCATCTACATGAATATGCCTTCCTGTCAGTGCAATGGAATAAACATGAAACAAAATAAGCATTGGAGTGAATTGCTTGTGTTGGTTTGTGTTTGTTGCATTCCAAAACCAGGAAGGCTTATGCATGCAGATTGGGCCCAATCTACATGAACATGCCTTCCTGCAATACGAGTAGTATCATTCTGATTTTCACAGATGATATCTTTGTCAACAGAAAAGCCCCTTTAAACAGAAGCTTGGCCAAGACTCAAGATTAGCAGCTTTCTTGCGACTTCCCACAGCTCAGGATATTATTCGGCCAGGGCAGTGAAAAGAAAGATGTCCAGCCTATCTTTACTTTTATTAAATGAATCTAAACGTCCTGTGTCACTTTGTTCAAATGCAGAAAATGATGACAAAATGTCGTCACAAACGCAAGATAGATGCAATATTGTACTAACCGGTAATTTACTAGTGAATTATTGAAAGCCATGTTACATCTCTGTTGGTGATTTTGACCTTGTGCATCTTTTTCCGCTGATTTCCCCATGGAGGCCACTGAGAAAATAAAAATCTTTGCTACATAAAGTACACATAGCTGAATTTGGATCTCTTTCAACTGATCATAACCAAGATTGCCATTCCGGCTTTACTACCCATAACAAACTGAAACTAAAAAAAACCTGGCATTTTTAACGAATGCAGCAACATCAAATCAACTCTAATGTCTTAAACAAATATTCCTGCAATGAATACCAACAATCAAACTATAAATGTCAACGACATTTCATGTGATTTAATGACCTCTGATCTTGCAAATTATCTCGTGGGATATCGTACACTTAACACTGATCCCTCATCATAACTCGGCCGATTCGGTACCACCATACTAGTGAATTATTCGATAGTGTACATGTCTTCACTGCAATGGACATTCCAGTGCAATGATTCAGGTTGGATTGCTCATCTTGTTTTTTGTTTGTTCCATTCCAAGACCAGGAAGGCACATCCATGTAGACTGGGCCCCATCTATACGAATATGCCTTCCTGTCCATTCAATGGAATAAACATGAAACAACATAAGCATCGGAATGAACACCTTGTGTTGTTTTGTGTATGTTGCATTCAAAAGTCAAGAAGGCTTATGCATGTAGATTGGGCCCAATCTACATGAATATGACTTCCTGTCCGCCCAATGGAATAAACATGAAACAAAAAAAGCATTGGAGTTAATTCGTTGTGTTGTTTTCGGTTTGTTCCATTCCAAAGACAAGAAGGCTTATGCATGTAGATTATGCCCAATCTATATGAATATGCCTTCCTGTCCGTGCAGTGGAATAAACATGAAACAACACAAGCATTGGAGTGAATTGCTTGTGTCGTTTTGTGTTTCTTCCATTCCAAAGTCAGGAAGGCTTATGCATGTAGATTAGCCCCAATCTACATGAATATGCCATCCTGTCTGTGCAATGGAATAAACATGAAACAACATCAGCATCGGAAAAAACTCCTTGTGTTGTTTTGTGAATGTTGCATGCAAAAGTCAAGAAGGCTTATGCATGTAGATTGGGCCTAATCTACATGAATATGACTTCCTGTCCGTCCAATGGAATAAACATGAAACAACAAAAGCACGGGAGTGAATAGCTTGTGTTGTTTTGTGTTTCTTCCATTCCAAAGTCAGGAAGGATTATGCATGTAGATTGGGCCCCATCTACATGAATATGCCTTCCTGTCCGTACAATGGAATAAACATGAAACAACATAAACATTGGAGTGAATTTCTTGTGTTGTTTTGTGATTGTTCCATTCCAAAGTCAAGAAGGCTTATACATGTAGATTGGGCCCCATCTACATGAATATGCCTTCCTGTCCGTCCAATGGAATAAACCTGAAACAACACAAGCACTGGAGTGAATTGATTGTGTTGGTTTGGGTTTGTTGCATTCCAAAGTCAAGAAGGATTATGCATGTAGATTGGGCCCAATCTACATGAATATGCCTTCCTCTCCGTGCAATGGAATAAACATGAAACAAAATAAGCATTGGAGTGAATTGCTTGTGTTGTTTTGTGTTTGTTGCATTTTAAAGTCAAGAAGGCTCATGCATGTAAATTGGGTCCAATCTACATGAATATGCCTTCCTGTCCGTGCAATGGAATAAACATGAAACAACATAAACATTGGAGTGAATTTCTTGTGTTGTTTTGTGATTGTTGCATTCCAAAGTCAAGAAGGCTTATGCATGTAGATTGGGCACCATCTACATGAATATCCCTCCCTGTCCGTGCAATGGAATAAACATGAAACAACATTAGCATTGGAGTGAATTACTTGTGTTGTTTTGTGATTGTTCCATTCCAAAGTCAAGAAGGCTTATGCATGTAGATTGGGCCCCATCTACATGAATATGCCTTCCTGTCCATGCAATGGAATAAACATGAAACAACATAAGCATCGGAATGAACTCCTTGTGTTGTTTTGTGTATGTTGCATTCAAAAGTCTAGAAGGCTTATGCATGTAGATTGGGCCCAATCTACATGAATATGCCTTCCTGTCCGCCCAACGGAATAAACATGAAACAACATAAGCATTGGAGTTAATTCCTTGTGTTGTTTTTGGTTTGTTCCATTCCAAAGTTAAGAAGGCTTATGCATGTAGATTGGGCCCCATCTACATGAATATGCCTTCCTGTCAGTGCAATGGAATAAACATGAAACAAAATAAGCATTGGAGTGAATTGCTTGTGTTGGTTTGTGTTTGTTGCATTCCAAAACCAGGAAGGCTTATGCATGCAGATTGGGCCCAATCTACATGAACATGCCTTCCTGCAATACGAGTAGTATCATTCCGATTTTCACAGATGATATCTTTGTCAACAGAAAAGCCCCTTTAAATAGAAGCTTGGCCAAGACTCAAGATTAGCAGCTTTCTTGCGACTTCCCACAGCTCAGGATATTATTCGGCCAGGGCAGTGAAAAGAAAGATGTCCAGCCTATCTTTACTTTTATTAAATGAATCTAAACGTCCTGTGTCACTTTGTTCAAATGCAGAAAATGATGACAAAATGTCGTCACAAAAGCAAGATAGAAGCAATATTGTACTAACCGGTAATTTACTAGTAAATTATTGAAAGCCATGTTACATCTCTGTTGGTGATTTTGACCTTGTGCATCTTTTTCCGCTGATTTCCCCATGGAGGCCACTGAGAAAATAAAAATCTTTGCTACATAAAGTACACATAGCTGAATTTGGATCTCTTTCAACTGATCATAACCAAGATTGCCATTCCGGCTTTACTACCCATAACAAACTGAAACTACAAAAACCTGGCATTTTTAACGAATGCAGCAACATCAAATCAACTCTAATGTCTTAAACAAATATTCCTGCAATGAATACCAACAATCAAACTATAAATGTCAACGACATTTCATGTGATTTAATGACCTCTGATCTTGCAAATTATCTCGTGGGATATCGTACACTTAACACTGATCCCTCATCATAACTCGGCCGATTCGGTACCACCATACTAGTGAATTATTCGATAGTGTACATGTCTTCACTGCAATGGACATTCCAGTGCAATGATTCAGGTTGGATTGCTCATCTTGTTTTTTGTTTGTTCCATTCCAAGACCAGGAAGGCACATCCATGTAGACTGGGCCCCATCTATACGAATATGCCTTCCTGTCCATGCAATGGAATAAACATGAAACAACATAAGCATCGGTATGAACACCTTGTGTTGTTTTGTGTATGTTGTATTCAAAAGTCAAGAAGGCTTATGCATGTAGATTGGGCCCAATCTACATGAATATGCCTTCCTGTCCGCCCAATGGAATAAACATGAAACAAAAAAAGCATTGGAGTTAATTCGTTGTGTTGTTTTCGGTTTCTTCCATTCCAAAGTCAAGAAGGCTTATGCATGTAGATTATGCCCAATCTATATGAATATGCCTTCCTGTCCGTGCAGTGGAATAAACATGAAACAACACAAGCATTGGAGTGAATTGCTTGTGTCGTTTTGTGTTTCTTCCATTCCAAAGTCAGGAAGGCTTATGCATGTAGATTAGCCCCAATCTACATGAATATGCCATCCTGTCTGTGCAATGGAATAAACATGAAACAACATAAGCATCGGAAAAAACTCCTTGTGTTGTTTTGTGAATGTTGCATGCAAAAGTCAAGAAGGCTTATGCATGTAGATTGGGCCTAATCTACATGAATATGACTTCCTGTCCGTCCAATGGAATAAACATGAAACAACAAAAGCACGGGAGTGAATAGCTTGTGTTGTTTTGTGTTTCTTCCATTCCAAAGTCAGGAAGGATTATGCATGTAGATTGGGCCCCATCTACATGAATATGCCTTCCTGTCCGTGCAATGGAATAAACATGAAACAAAATAAGCATTGGAGTTGATTCCTTGTGTTGTTTTCGGTTTATTCCATTCCAAAGTCAAGAAGGCTTATGCATGTAGATTGGGCCCCATCTACATGAACATGCCTTCCTGTCAGTGCAATGGAATAAACATGAAACAAAATAAGCATTGGAGTGAATTGCTTGTGTTGTTTTGTGTTTGTTGCATTTTAAAGTCAGGAAGGCTCATGGATGTAGATTGGGCCCAATCTACATGAATATGCCTTCCTCTCCGTGCAATGGAATAAACATGAAACAACATAAACATTGGAGTGAATTTCTTGTGTTGTTTTGTGATTGTTCCATTCCAAAGTCAAGAAGGCTTATACATGTAGATTGGGCCCCATCTACATGAATATGCCTTCCTGTCCGTGCAATGGAATAAACCTGAAACAACACAAGCACTGGAGTGAATTGATTGTGTTGGTTTGTGTTTGTTGCATTCCAAAGTCAAGAAGGCTGATGCATGTAGATTGGGCCCCATCTAGATGAATATGCCTTCCTGTCCGTGCAATGGAAGAAACATGAAACAACATTAGCATTGGAGTGAATTGCTTGTGTTGTTTTGTGATTGTTCCATTCCAAAGTCAAGAAGGCTTATGCATGCAGATTGGGCCCCATCTACATGAATATGCCTTCCTGTCCGTGCAATGGAATAAACATGAAACAACATAAGCATCGGAATGAACTCCTTGTGTTGTTTTTGGTTTGTTCCATTCCAAAGTCAAGAAGGCTTATGCATGTAGATTGGGCCCAATCTACATGAATATGCCTTCCTGTCCGCCCAATGAAATAAACATGAAACAACAAAAGCATTGGAGTGAATTGCTTGTGTTGTTTTGTGTTTCTTTCATTCCAAAGTCAGGACGCTTATGCATGTAGATTGGGCCCAATCTACATGAATATGCCTTCCTGTCCGTGCAATGGAATAAACATGAAACAAAATAAGCATTGGAGTTGATTCCTTGTGTTGTTTTCGGTTTATTCCATTCCAAAGTCAAGAAGGCTTATGCATGTAGATTGGGCCCCATCTACATGAATATGCCTTCCTGTCAGTGCAATGGAATAAACCTGAAACAACATAAACATTGGAGTGAATTTCTTGTGTTGTTTTGTGATTGTTGCATTCCAAAGTCAAGAAGGCTTATGCATGTAGATTGGGCACCATCTACATGAATATCCCTCCCTGTCCGTGCAATGGAATAAACATGAAACAACATAAACATTGGAGTGAATTTCTTGTGTTGTTTTGTGATTGTTCCATTCCAAACTCAAGAAGGCTTATAGATGTAGATTGGGCCCCATCTACATGAATATGCCTTCCTGTCAGTGCAATGGAATAAACCTGAAACAACATAAACATTGGAGTGAATTTCTTGTGTTGTTTTGTGATTGTTGCATTCCAAAGTCAAGAAGGCTTATGCATGTAGATTGGGCACCATCTACATGAATATCCCTCCCTGTCCGTGCAATGGAATAAACATGAAACAACATTAGCATTGGAGTGAATTACTTGTGTTGTTTTGTGATTGTTCCATTCCAAAGTCAAGAAGGCTTATGCATGTAGATTGGGCCCCATCTACATGAATATGCCTTCCTGTCCATGCAATGGAATAAACATGAAACAACATAAGCATCGGAATGAACTCCTTGTGTTGTTTTGTGTATGTTGCATTCAAAAGTCTAGAAGGCTTATGCATGTAGATTGGGCCCAATCTACATGAATATGCCTTCCTGTCCGCCCAACGGAATAAACATGAAACAACATAAGCATTGGAGTTAATTCCTTGTGTTGTTTTTGGTTTGTTCCATTCCAAAGTTAAGAAGGCTTATGCATGTAGATTGGGCCCCATCTACATGAATATGCCTTCCTGTCAGTGCAATGGAATAAACATGAAACAAAATAAGCATTGGAGTGAATTGCTTGTGTTGGTTTGTGTTTGTTGCATTCCAAAACCAGGAAGGCTTATGCATGCAGATTGGGCCCAATCTACATGAACATGCCTTCCTGCAATACGAGTAGTATCATTCCGATTTTCACAGATGATATCTTTGTCAACAGAAAAGCCCCTTTAAATAGAAGCTTGGCCAAGACTCAAGATTAGCAGCTTTCTTGCGACTTCCCACAGCTCAGGATATTATTCGGCCAGGGCAGTGAAAAGAAAGATGTCCAGCCTATCTTTACTTTTATTAAATGAATCTAAACGTCCTGTGTCACTTTGTTCAAATGCAGAAAATGATGACAAAATGTCGTCACAAAAGCAAGATAGAAGCAATATTGTACTAACCGGTAATTTACTAGTAAATTATTGAAAGCCATGTTACATCTCTGTTGGTGATTTTGACCTTGTGCATCTTTTTCCGCTGATTTCCCCATGGAGGCCACTGAGAAAATAAAAATCTTTGCTACATAAAGTACACATAGCTGAATTTGGATCTCTTTCAACTGATCATAACCAAGATTGCCATTCCGGCTTTACTACCCATAACAAACTGAAACTACAAAAACCTGGCATTTTTAACGAATGCAGCAACATCAAATCAACTCTAATGTCTTAAACAAATATTCCTGCAATGAATACCAACAATCAAACTATAAATGTCAACGACATTTCATGTGATTTAATGACCTCTGATCTTGCAAATTATCTCGTGGGATATCGTACACTTAACACTGATCCCTCATCATAACTCGGCCGATTCGGTACCACCATACTAGTGAATTATTCGATAGTGTACATGTCTTCACTGCAATGGACATTCCAGTGCAATGATTCAGGTTGGATTGCTCATCTTGTTTTTTGTTTGTTCCATTCCAAGACCAGGAAGGCACATCCATGTAGACTGGGCCCCATCTATACGAATATGCCTTCCTGTCCATGCAATGGAATAAACATGAAACAACATAAGCATCGGAATGAACACCTTGTGTTGTTTTGTGTATGTTGTATTCAAAAGTCAAGAAGGCTTATGCATGTAGATTGGGCCCAATCTACATGAATATGCCTTCCTGTCCGCCCAATGGAATAAACATGAAACAAAAAAAGCATTGGAGTTAATTCGTTGTGTTGTTTTCGGTTTGTTCCATTCCAAAGTCAAGAAGGCTTATGCATGTAGATTATGCCCAATCTATATGAATATGCCTTCCTGTCCGTGCAGTGGAATAAACATGAAACAACACAAGCATTGGAGTGAATTGCTTGTGTCGTTTTGTGTTTCTTCCATTCCAAAGTCAGGAAGGCTTATGCATGTAGATTAGCCCCAATCTACATGAATATGCCATCCTGTCTGTGCAATGGAATAAACATGAAACAACATAAGCATCGGAAAAAACTCCTTGTGTTGTTTTGTGAATGTTGCATGCAAAAGTCAAGAAGGCTTATGCATGTAGATTGGGCCTAATCTACATGAATATGACTTCCTGTCCGTCCAATGGAATAAACATGAAACAACAAAAGCACGGGAGTGAATAGCTTGTGTTGTTTTGTGTTTCTTCCATTCCAAAGTCAGGAAGGATTATGCATGTAGATTGGGCCCCATCTACATGAATATGCCTTCCTGTCCGTGCAATGGAATAAACATGAAACAAAATAAGCATTGGAGTTGATTCCTTGTGTTGTTTTCGGTTTATTCCATTCCAAAGTCAAGAAGGCTTATGCATGTAGATTGGGCCCCATCTACATGAACATGCCTTCCTGTCAGTGCAATGGAATAAACATGAAACAAAATAAGCATTGGAGTGAATTGCTTGTGTTGTTTTGTGTTTGTTGCATTCCAAAACCAGGAAGGCTTATGCATGCAGATTGGGCCCAATCTACATGAATATGCCTTCCTGTCCGTCCAATGGAATAAACCTGAAACAACACAAGCACTGGAGGGAATTGATTGTGTTGGTTTGTGTTTGTTGCATTCCAAAGTCAAGAAGGCTTATGCATGTAGATTGGGCCCCATCTACATGAATATGCCTTCCTGTCCATGCAATGGAATAAACATGAAACAACATTAGCATTGGAGTGAATTTCTTGTGTTGTTTTGTGATTGTTCCATTCCAAAGTCAAGAAGGCTTATGCATGCAGATTGGGCCCCATCTACATGAATATGCCTTCCTGTCCGCCCAATGGAATAAACATGAAACAACAAAAGGATTGGAGTGAATTGCTTGTGTTGTTTTGTGTTTCTTCCATTCCAAAGTCAGGACGCTTATGCATGTAGATTGGGCCCAATCTACATGAATATGCCTTCCTGTCCATGCAATGGAATAAACATGAAACAAAATAAGCATTGGAGTTGATTCCTTGTGTTGTTTTCGGTTTATTCCATTCCAAAGTCAAGAAGGCTTATGCATGTAGATTGGGCCCCATCTACATGAATATGCGTTCCTGTCAGTGCAATGGAATAAATATGAAACAAAATAAGCATTGGAGTGAATTGCTTGTGTTGTTTTGTGTTTGTTGCATTTTAAAGTCAGGAAGGCTCATGGATGTAGATTGGGCCCAATCTACATGAATATGCTTTCCTGTCCGTGCAATGGAATAAACATGAAACAACATAAACATCGGAGTGAATTTCTTGTGTTGTTTTGTGATTGTTCCATTCCAACGTCAAGAAGGCTTATACATGTAGATTGGGCCCCATCTACATGAATATGCCTTCCTGTAGGTCCAATGGAATAAACCTGAAACAACACAAGCACTGGAGGGAATTGATTGTGTTGGTTTGTGTTTGTTGCATTCCAAAGTCAAGAAGGCTTATGCATGTAGATTGGGCCCCATCTACATGAATATGCCTTCCTGTCCGTGCAATGGAATAAACATGAAACAACACAAGCACTGGAGGTAATTGATTGTGTTGGTTTGTGTTTGTTGCAATCCAAAGTCAAGAAGGCTTATGCATGTAGATTGGGCCCCATCTACATGAATATGCCTTCCTGTCAGTGCAATGGAATAAACATGAAACAACATTAGCATTGGAGTGAATTTCTTGTGTTGTTTTGTGATAGGTTCCATTCCAAAGTCAAGAAGTCTTATACATGTAGATTGGGCCCCATCTACATGAATATGCCTTCCTGTCCGTGCAATGGAATAAACATGAAACAACACAAGCACTGGAGTTAATTGATTGTGTTGGTTTGTGTTTGTTGCATTCCAAAGTCAAGAAGGCTTATGCATGTAGATTGGGCCCCATCTACATGAATATGCCTTCCTGTCCGTGCAATGGAATAAACATGAAACAACATTAGCATTGGAGTGAATTTCTTGTGTTGTTTTGTGATTGTTCCATTCCAA
Organism: Margaritifera margaritifera; assembly: GCA_029931535.1. Lineage (NCBI taxonomy): Eukaryota > Metazoa > Mollusca > Bivalvia > Unionida > Margaritiferidae > Margaritifera > Margaritifera margaritifera. Next base: position 26,790 of record JAQPZY010000245.1, read on the forward strand.
AGTCAAGAAGGCTTATGCATGTAGATTGGGCCCCATCTACATGAATATGCCTTCCTGTCAGTGCAATGGAATAAACATGAAACAACAAAAGCATTGGAGTGAATTGCTTGTGTTGTTTTGTGTTTGTTGCATTCCAAAGTCAGGAAGGCTTATGCATGTAGATTGGGCCCAATCTACATGAATATGCCTTCCTGTCCGTGCAATGGAATAAACATGAAACAACATAAGCATTGGAGTTAATTCCTTGTGTTGTTTTGTGTTTGTTCCATTCCAAAGTCAAGAAGGCTTATGCATGTAGATTGGGCCCCATCTACATGAATATGCCTTCCTGTCAGTGCAATGGAATAAACATGAAACAACATAAGCATTGGAGTGAATTGCTTGTGTTGTTTTGTGTTTGTTGCATTCCAAAGTCAAGAAGGATTATGCATGTAGATTGGGCCCAATCTACATGAATATGCCTTCCTGTCCGTGCAATGGAATAAACATGAAAAAAAATAAGCATTGGAGTGAATTGCTTGTGTTGTTTTGTATTGGTTGCATTTTAAAGTCAAGAAGGCTCATGCATGTAGATTGGGCCCAATCTACATGAATATGCCTTCCTGTCCGTGCAATGGAATAAAAATGAAACAACATTAGCATTGGAGTGAATTTCTTGTGTTGTTTTGTGATTGTTCCATTACAAAGTCAAGAAGGCTTATGCATGCACATTGGGCCCCATCTACATGAATATGCCTTCCTGTCCATGCAATGGAATAAACATGAAACAACATAAGCATCGGAATGAACTCCTTGTGTTGTTTTGTGTATGTTGCATTCAAAAGTCTAGAAGGCTTATGCATGCAGATTGGGCCCAATCTACATGAATATGCCTTCCTGTCCGCCCAATGGAATAAACATGAAACAACATAAGCATTGGAGTTTATTCCTTGTGTTGTTTTGGTTTGTTCCATTCCAAAGTCAAGAAGGATTATGCATGTAGATTGGGCCCCATCTACATGAATATGCCTTCCTGTCCGCCCAATGGAATAAACATGAAACAAAATAAGCATTGGAGTGAATTGCTTGTGTTGGTTTGTGTTTGTTGCATTCCAAAGTCAAGAAGGCTTATGCATGTAGATTGGGCCCCATCTACATGAATATGCCTTCCTGTCCGTGCAATGGAATAAACATGAAACAAAATAAGCATTGGAGTGAATTGCTTGTGTTGTTTTGTGTTTGTTGCATTCAAAAGTCAAGAAGGCTTATGCATGTAGATTGGGCCCAATCTACATGAATATGCCTTCCTGTCCGTGCAATGGAATAAACATGAAACAACATAAGCATTGGAGTGAATTTCTTGTGTTGTTTTGTGATTGTTCCATTCCAAAGTCAAGAAGGCTTATGCATGTAGATTGGGCCCCATCTACATGAATATGCCTTCCTGTCCGTGCAATGGAATAAACATGAAACAACAAAAGCATTGGAGTAAATTGCTTGTGTTGTTTTGTGTTTGTTGCGTTCCAAAGTCAAGAAGGCTTATGCATGTAGATTGGGCCCCATCTACATGAATATGCCTTCCTGTCCGTGCAATGGAATAAACATGAAACAACATTAGCATTGGAGTGAATTTCTTGTGTTGTTTTGTGATTGTTCCATTCCAAAGTCAAGAAGGCTTATGCATGTAGATTGGGCCCCATCTACATGAATATGCCTTCCTGTCCATGCAATGGAATAAACATGAAACAACATAAGCATCGGAATGAACTCCTTGTGTTGTTTTGTGTATGTTGCATTCAAAAGTCTAGAAGGCTTATGCATGTAGATTGGGCCCAATCTACATGAATATGCCTTCCTGTCCGCCCAATGGAATAAACATGAAACAACATAAGCATTGGAGTTAATTCCTTGTGTTGTTTTTGGTTTGTTCCATTCCAAAGTCAAGAAGGCTTATGCATGTAGATTGGGCCCCATCTACATGAATATGCCTTCCTGTCCGTGCAATGGAATAAACATGAAACAAAATAAGCATTGGAGTGAATTGCTTGTGTTGGTTTGTGTTTGTTGCATTCCAAAGTCAAGAAGGCTTATGCATGTAGATTGGGAACCCATCTACATGAATATGCCTTCCTGTCCGTGCAATGGAATAAACATGAAACAACATAAGCATTGGAGTGAATTTCTTGTGTTGTTTTGTGATTGTTCCATTCCAAAGTCAAGAAGGCTTATGCATGTAGATTGGGCCCCATCTACATGAATATGCCTTCCTGTCCGTGCAATGGAATAAACATGAAACAACATAAGCATCGGAATGAACTCCTTGTGTTGTTTTGTGTATGTTGCATTCCAAAGTCAAGAAGGCTTATGCATGTAGATTGGGCCCCATCTACATGAATATGCCTTCCTATCCATGCAATGGAATAAACATGAAACAACATAAGCATTGGAGTTGATTCCTTGTGTTGTTTTTGGTTTATTCCATTCCAAAGTCAAGAAGGCTTATGCATGTAGATTGGGCCCCATCTACATGAATATGAATTTTCTGTCAGTGCAATGGAATAAATATGAAACAAAATAAGCATTGGAGTGAATTCCTTGTGTTGTTTTGTGATAGGTTCCATTCCAAAGTCAAGAAGGCTTATACATGTAGATTGGGCCCCATCTACATGAATATGCCTTCCTGTCCGTGCAATGGAATAAACATGAAACAACACAAGCACTGGAGTTAATTGATTGTGTTGGTTTGTGTTTGTTGCATTCCAAAGTCAAGAAGGCTTATGCATGTAGATTGGGCCCCATCTACATGAATATGCCTTCCTGTCCGTGCAATGGAATAAACATGAAACAACATTAGCATTGGAGTGAATTTCTTGTGTTGTTTTGTGATTGTTCCATTCCAAAGTCAAGAAGGCTTATGCATGTAGATTGGGCCCCATCTACATGAATATGCCTTCCTGTCAGTGCAATGGAATAAATATGAAACAAAATAAGCATTGGAGTGAATTGCTTGTGTTGTTTTGTATTGGTTGCATTTTAAAGTCAAGAAGGCTCATGCATGTAGATTGGGCCCAATCTACATGAATATGCCTTCCTGTCCGTGCAATGGAATAAACATGAAACAACATAAACATTGGAGTGAATTTCTTGTGTTGTTTTGTGTTTGTTGCATTCCAAAGTCAAGAAGGCTTATGCATGTAGATTGGGCCCCATCTACATGAATATGCCTTCCTGTCAGTCCAATGGAATAAACATGAAACAAAATAAGCACTGGAGTGAATTGCTTGTGTTGCTTTGCGTTTGTTCCATTCCAAAGTCAGGAAGGCTTATGCATGTAGATTGGGCACCATCTACATGAATATACCTTACTGTCGGTGCAATGCAATAAACATGAAAAAAAATAAGCATTGGAGTGAATTGCTTGTGTTGGTTTGTGTTTGTTGCATTTTAAAGTCAAGAAGGCTCATGCATGTAGATTGGGCCCAATCTACATGAATATGCCTTCCTGTCCGTGCAATGGAATAAACATGAAACAACATAAACATTGGAGTGAATTTCTTGTGTTGTTTTGTGATTGTTCCATTCCAAAGTCAAGAAGGCTTATACATGTAGATTGGGCCCCATCTACATGAATATGCCTTCCTGTCCGTGCAATGGAATAAACCTGAAACAACACAAGCACTGGAGGGAATTGATTGTGTTGGTTTGTGTTTGTTGCATTCCAAAGTCAAGAAGGCTTATGCATGTAGATTGGGCCCCATCTACATGAATATGCCTTCCTGTCCGTGCAATGGAATAAACATGAAACAACATTAGCATTGGAGTGAATTTCTTGTGTTGTTTTGTGATTGTTCCATTCCAAAGTCAAGAAGGCTTATGCATGTAGATTGGGCCCCATCTACATGAATATGCCTTCCTGTCCATGCAATGGAATAAACATGAAAGAACATAAGCATCGGAATGAACTCCTTGTGTTGTTTTGTGTATGTTGCATTCAAAAGTCTAGAAGGCTTATGCATGTAGATTGGGCCCAATCTACATGAATATGCCTTCCTGTCCGCCCAATGGAATAAACATGAAACAACAAAAGCATTGGAGTGAATTGCTTGTGTTGTTTTGTGTTTCTTCCATTCCAAAGTCAGGAAGGCTTATGCATGTAGATTGGGCCCCATCTACATGAATATGCCTTCCTGTCCGTGCAATGGAATAAACATGAAACAAAATAAGCATTGGAGTTGATTCCTTAAGGAGGATTTCAGTTTATTCCATTCCAAAGTCAAGAAGGCTTATGCATGTAGATTGGGCCCCATCTACATGAATATGCCTTCCTGTCCGTGCAATGAAATAAACATGAAACAACATTAGCATTGGAGTGAATTTCTTGTGTTGTTTTGTGATTGTTCCATTACAAAGTCAAGAAGGCTTATGCATACAGATTGGGCCCCATCTACATGAATATGCCTTCCTGTCAGTGCAATGGAATAAACATGAAACAACATAAGCATCGGAATGAACTCCTTGTGTTTTTTTGTGTATGTTGCATTCAAAAGTCTAGAAGGCTTATGCATGCAGATTGGGCCCAATCTACATGAATATGCCTTCCTGTCCGCCCAATGGAATAAACATGAAACAACATAAGCATTGGAGTTTATTCCTTGTGTTGTTTTGGTTTGTTCCATTCCCAAGTCAAGAAGGATTATGCATGTAGATCGGGCCCCATCTACATGAATATGCCTTCCTATCCGCCCATTGGAATAAACATGAAACAACAAAAGCATTGGAGTGAATTGTTTGTGTTGTTTTGTGTTTGTTGCATTTTAAAGTCAGGAAGGCTCATGCATGTAGATTGGGCCCAATCTACATGAATATGCCTTCCTGTCCGTGCAATGGAATAAACATGAAACAAAATAAGCATTGGAGTTGATTCCTTGTGTTGTTTTCGGTTTATTCCATTCCAAAGTCAAGAAGGCTTATGCATGTAGATTGGGCCCCATCTACATGAATATGCCTTCCTGTCCATGCAATGGAATAAACATGAAACAACATAAGCATTGGAATGAACTCCTTGTGTTGTTTTGTGTATGTTGCATTCAAAAGTCTAGAAGGCTCATGCATGTAGATTGGGTCCAATCTACATGAATATGCCTTCCTGTCCGCCCAATGGAATAAACATGAAACAACATAAGCATTGGAGTTAATTCCTTGTGTTGTTTTTGGTTTGTTCCATTCCAAAGTTAAGAAGGCTTATGCATGTAGATTGGGCCCCATCTACATGAATATGCCTTCCTGTCAGTGCAATGGAATAAACATGAAACAAAATAAGCATTGGAGTGAATTGCTTGTGTTGGTTTGTGTTTGTTGCATTCCAAAGTCAGAAGGCTTATGCATGCAGATTTGGCCCCATCTACATGAATATGCCTTCCTGTCAGTGCAATGGAATAAACATGAAACAAAATAAGCATTGGAGTGGATTCCTTAAGGAGGATTTCAGTTTATTGCATTCAAAAGTCAAGAAGGCTTATGCATGAATATTGGGCCCAATGTAGATGAATATGCCTTCCTGTCCGTCCAATGGAATAAACATGAAACAACAAAAGCATTGGAGTGAATTGCTTGTGTCGTTTTGTGTTTCTTCCATTCCAAAGTCAGGAAGGCTTATGCATGTAGATTGGGCCCAATCTACATGAATATGACTACCTGTCCGCCCAATGGAATAAATACAAAACAACACAAGCATTGGTGTGAATTGCTTGTGTCGTTCTGTGTTTCTTCCATTCCAAAGTCAGGAAGGCTTGTGCATGTAGATTGGGCCCAATCTACATGAATATGCCTTCCTGTCCGTGCAATGGAATAAACATGAAACAAAATAAGCATTGGAGTTGATTCCATGTGTTGTTTTCGGTTTTTTCCATTCCAAAGTCAAGAAGGCTTATGCATGCAGATTGGGCCCCATCTACATGAATATGCCTTCCTGTCCGTGCAATGGAATAAACATGAAACAACATAAGCATCGGAATGAACTTGTGTTGTTTTGTGTATGTTGCATTCAAAAGTCTAGAAGGCTTATGCATGTAGATTGGGCCCCATCTACATGAATATGCCTTCCTGTCCCCCCAATGGAATAAACATGAAACAACATAAGCATTGGAGTTAATTCCTTGTGTTGTTTTTGGTTTGTTCCATTCCAAAGTCAAGAAGGCTTATGCATGAAGATTGGGCCCCATCTACATGAATATGCCTTCCTGTCAGTGCAATGGAATAAACATGAAACAAAATAAGCATTGGAGTGAATTGCTTGTGTTGGTTTGTGTTTGTTGCATTCCAAAACCAGGAAGGCTTATGCATGCAGATTGGGCCCAATCGACATGAATATGCCTTCCTGCAATACGAGTATTATCATTCTGATTTTCACAGATGATATCTTTGTCAACAGAAAAGCCCCTTTAAACAGAAGCTTGGCCAAGACTCAAGATTAGCAGCTTTCTTGTGACTTCCCACAGCTCAGGATATTATTTGGCCAGGGCAGTGTAAAGAAAGATGTCCAGTCTATCTTTACTTTTATTAAATGAATCTAAACGTCCTGTGTCACTTTGTTCAAATGCAGAAAATGATGACAAAATGTCGTCACAAAAGCAAGATAGAAGCAATATTGTACTAACCGGTAATTTACTAGTGAATTATTGAAAGCCATGTTACATCTCTGTTGGTGATTTTGACCTTGTGCATCTTTTTCCGCTGATTTCCCCATGGAGGCCACTGAGAAAATAAAAATCTTTGCTACATAAAGTACACATAGCTGAATTTGGATCTCTTTCAACTGATCATAATCAAGATTGCCATTCCGGCTTTACTACCCATAACAAACTGAAACTAAAAAAACCTGGCATTTTTAACGAATGCAGCAACATCAAATCAACTCTAATGTCTTAAACAAATATTCCTGCAATGAAGACCAACAATCAAACCATAAATGTCAACGACATTTCATGTGATTTAATGACCTCTGATCTTGCAAATTATCTCGGGGGATATCGTACACTTAACACTGATCCCTCATCATAACTCGGCCGATTCGGTACCACCATGCTAGTGAATTATTCGATAGTGTAGATGTCTTCACTGCAACGGACATTCCAGTGCAATGATTCAGGTTGGATTGCTCATCTTGTTTTTTGTTTGTTCCATTCCAAGACCAGGAAGGCACATCCATGTAGACTGGGCCCCATCTATACGAATATGCCTTCCTGTCCATGCAATGGAATAAACATGAAACAACATAAGCATCGGAATGAACACCTTGTGTTGTTTTGTGTATGTTGCATTCAAAAGTCAAGAAGGCTTATGCATGTAGATTGGGCCCAATCTACATGAATATGACTTCCTGTCCGCCCAATGGAATAAACATGAAACAAAAAAAGCATTGGAGTTAATTCGTTGTGTTGTTTTCGGTTTGTTCCATTCCAAAGTCAAGAAGGCTTATGCATGTAGATTATGCCCAATCTATATGAATATGCCTTCCTGTCCGTGCAGTGGAATAAACATGAAACAACACAAGCATTGGAGTGAATTGCTTGTGTCGTTTTGTGTTTCTTCCATTCCAAAGTCAGGAAGGCTTATGCATGTAGATTAGCCCCAATCTACATGAATATGCCATCCTGTCTGTGCAATGGAATAAACATGAAACAACATCAGCATCGGAAAAAACTCCTTGTGTTGTTTTGTGAATGTTGCATGCAAAAGTCAAGAAGGCTTATGCATGTAGATTGGGCCTAATCTACATGAATATGACTTCCTGTCCGTCCAATGGAATAAACATGAAACAACAAAAGCACGGGAGTGAATTGCTTGTGTTGTTTTGTGTTTCTTCCATTCCCAAGTCAGGAAGGATTATGCATGTAGATTGGGCCCAATCTACATGAATATGCCTTCCTGTCCGTGCAATGGAATAAACATGAAACAACATAAACATTGGAGTGAATTTCTTGTGTTGTTTTGTGATTGTTCCATTCCAAAGTCAAGAAGGCTTATACATGTAGATTGGGCCCCATCTACATGAATATGCCTTCCTGTCCGTGCAATGGAATAAACCTGAAACAACACAAGCACTGGAGTGAATTGATTGTGTTGGTTTGGGTTTGTTGCATTCCAAAGTCAAGAAGGATTATGCATGTAGATTGGGCCCAATCTACATGAATATGCCTTCCTCTCCGTGCAATGGAATAAACATGTAACAAAATAAGCATTGGAGTGAATTGCTTGTGTTGTTTTGCGTTTGTTGCATTTTAAAGTCAAGAAGGCTCATGCATGTAAATTGGGTCCAATCTACATGAATATGCCTTCCTGTCCGTGCAATGGAATAAACATGAAACAACATAAACATTGGAGTGAATTTCTTGTGTTGTTTTGTGATTGTTGCATTCCAAAGTCAAGAAGGCTTATGCATGTAGATTGGGCCCCATCTACATGAATATCCCTCACTGTCCGTGCAATGGAATAAACATGAAACAACATTAGCATTGGAGTGAATTTCTTGTGTTGTTTTGTGATTGTTCCATTCCAAAGTCAAGAAGGCTTATGCATGTAGATTGGGCCCCATCTACATGAATATGCCTTCCTGTCCATGCAATGGAATAAACATGAAACAATATAAGCATCGGAATGAACTCCTTGTGTTGTTTTGTGTATGTTGCATTCAAAAGTCTAGAAGGCTCATGCATGTAGATTGGGCCCAATCTACATGAATATGCCTTCCTGTCCGCCCAACGGAATAAACATGAAACAACATAAGCATTGGAGTTAATTCCTTGTGTTGTTTTTGGTTTGTTCCATTCCAAAGTTAAGAAGGCTTATGCATGTAGATTGGGCCCCATCTACATGAATATGCCTTCCTGTCAGTGCAATGGAATAAACATGAAACAAAATAAGCATTGGAGTGAATTGCTTGTGTTGGTTTGTGTTTGTTGCATTCCAAAACCAGGAAGGCTTATGCATGCAGATTGGGCCCAATCTACATGAACATGCCTTCCTGCAATACGAGTAGTATCATTCCGATTTTCACAGATGATATCTTTGTCAACAGAAAAGCCCCTTTAAATAGAAGCTTGGCCAAGACTCAAGATTAGCAGCTTTCTTGCGACTTCCCACAGCTCAGGATATTATTCGGCCAGGGCAGTGAAAAGAAAGATGTCCAGCCTATCTTTACTTTTATTAAATGAATCTAAACGTCCTGTGTCACTTTGTTCAAATGCAGAAAATGATGACAAAATGTCGTCACAAAAGCAAGATAGAAGCAATATTGTACTAACCGGTAATTTACTAGTAAATTACTGAAAGCCATGTTACATCTCTGTTGGTGATTTTGACCTTGTGCATCTTTTCCCGCTGATTTCCCCATGGAGGCCACTGAGAAAATAAAAATCTTTGCTACATAAAGTACACATAGCTGAATTTGGATCTCTTTCAACTGATCATAACCAAGATTGCCATTCCGGCTTTACTACCCATAACAAACTGAAACTAAAAAAAACTGTCATTTTTAACGAATGCAGCAACATCAAATCAACTCTAATGTCTTAAACAAATATTCCTGCAATGAATACCAACAATCAAACTATAAATGTCAACGACATTTCATGTGATTTAATGACCTCTGATCTTGCAAATTATCTCGTGGGATATCGTACACTTAACACTGATCCCTCATCATAACTCGGCCGATTCGGTACCACCATACTAGTGAATTATTCGATAGTGTACATGTCTTCACTGCAATGGACATTCCAGTGCAATGATTCAGGTTGGATTGCTCATCTTGTTTTTTGTTTGTTCCATTCCAAGACCAGGAAGGCACATCCATGTAGACTGGGCCCCATCTATACGAATATGCCTTCCTGTCCATGCAATGGAATAAACATGAAACAACATAAGCATCGGAATGAACACCTTGTGTTGTTTTGTGTATGTTGTATTCAAAAGTCAAGAAGGCTTATGCATGTAGATTGGGCCCAATCTACATGAATATGCCTTCCTGTCCGCCCAATGGAATAAACATGAAACAAAAAAAGCATTGGAGTTAATTCGTTGTGTTGTTTTCGGTTTGTTCCATTCCAAAGTCAAGAAGGCTTATGCATGTAGATTATACCCAATCTATATGAATATGCCTTCCTGTCTGTGCAGTGGAATAAACATGAAACAACACAAGCATTGGAGTGAATTGCTTGTGTCGTTTTGTGTTTCTTCCATTCCAAAGTCAGGAAGGCTTATGCATGTAGATTAGCCCCAATCTACATGAATATGCCATCCTGTCTGTGCAATGGAATAAACATGAAACAACATAAACATCGGAAAAAACTCCTTGTGTTGTTTTGTGAATGTTGCATGCAAAAGTCAAGAAGGCTTATGCATGTAGATTGGGCCTAATCTACATGAATATGACTTCCTGTCCGTCCAATGGAATAAACATGAAACAACAAAAGCACGGGAGTGAATAGCTTGTGTTGTTTTGTGTTTCTTCCATTCCAAAGTCAGGAAGGATTATGCATGTAGATTGGGCCCCATCTACATGAATATGCCTTCCTGTCCGTGCAATGGAATAAACATGAAACAAAATAAGCATTGGAGTTGATTCCTTGTGTTGTTTTCGGTTTATTCCATTCCAAAGTCAAGAAGGCTTATGCATGTAGATTGGGCCCCATCTACATGAACATGCCTTCCTGTCAGTGCAATGGAATAAACATGAAACAAAATAAGCATTGGAGTGAATTGCTTGTGTTGTTTTGTGTTTGTTGCATTTTAAAGTCAGGAAGGCTCATGGATGTAGATTGGGCCCAATCTACATGAATATGCCTTCCTGTCCGTGCAATGGAATAAACATGAAACAACATAAACATTGGAGTGAATTTCTTGTGTTGTTTTGTGATTGTTCCATTCCAAAGTCAAGAAGGCTTATACGTGTAGATTGGGCCCCATCTACATGAATATGCCTTCCTGTCCGTGCAATGGAATAAACCTGAAACAACACAAGCACTGGAGTGAATTGATTGTGTTGGTTTGTGTTTGTTGCATTCCAAAGTCAAGAAGGCTGATTCATGTAGATTGGGCCCCATCTACATGAATATGCCTTCCTGTCCGTGCAATGGAATAAACATGAAACAACATTAGCATTGGAGTGAATTGCTTGTGTTGTTTTGTGATTGTTCCATTCCAAAGTCAAGAAGGCTTATGCATGCAGATTGGGCCCCATCTACATGAATATGCCTTCCTGTCCGTGCAATGGAATAAACATGAAACAACATAAGCATCGGAATGAACTCCTTGTGTTGTTTTGTGATTGTTGCATTCCAAAGTCAAGAAGGCTTATGCATGTAGATTGGGCCCCATCTACATGAATATGCCTCCCTGTCCATGCAATGGAATAAACATGAAACAACATTAGCATTGGAGTGAATTTCTTGTGTTGTTTTGTGATTGTTCCATTCCAAAGTCAAGAAGGCTTATGCATGTAGATTGGGCCCCATCTACATGAATATGCCTCCCTGTCAGTGCAATGGAATAAACATGAAACAAAATAAGCATTGGAGTGAATTGCTTGTGTTGTTTTGTGTTTGTTGCTTTTTAAAGTCAGGAAGGCTCATGGATGTAGATTGGGCCCAATCTACATGAATATGCTTTCCTGTCCGTGCAATGGAATAAACATGAAACAACATAAACATCGGAGTGAATTTCTTGTGTTGTTTTGTGATTGTTCCATTCCAAACTCAAGAAGGCTTATACATGTAGATTGGGCCCCATCTACATGAATATGCCTTCCTGTCAGTGCAATGGAATAAACATGAAACAACATAAGCATCGGAATGAACTCCTTGTGTTGTTTTGTGTATGTTGCATTCAAAAGTCTAGAAGGCTTATGCATGCAGATTGGGCCCCATCTACATGAATATGCCTTCCTGTCCGCCCAATGGAATAAACATGAAACAACATAAGCATTGGAGTTAATTCCTTGTGTTGTTTTTGGTTTGTTCCATTCCAAAGTCAAGAAGGCTTATGCATGTAGATTGGGCCCCATCTACATGAATATGCCTTCCTGTCCGCCCAATGGAATAAACATGAAACAACAAAAGAATTGGAGTGAATTGCTTGTGTTGTTTTGTGTTTCTTCCATTCCAAAGTCAGGAAGGCTTATGCATGTAGATTGGGCCCCATCTACATGAATATGCCTTCCTGTCCGTGCAATGGAATAAACATGAAACAAAATAAGCATTGGAGTTGATTCCTTAAGGAGGATTTCAGTTTATTCCATTCCAAAGTCAAGAAGGCTTATGCATGTAGATTGGGCCCCATCTACATGAATATGCCTTCCTGTCCATGCAATGGAATAAACATGAAACAATATAAGCATCGGAATGAACTCCTTGTGTTGTTTTGTGTATGTTGCATTCAAAAGTCTAGAAGGCTCATGCATGTAGATTGGGCCCAATCTACATGAATATGCCTTCCTGTCTGCCCAATGGAATAAACATGAAACAACATAAGCATTGGAGTTAATTCCTTGTGTTGTTTTTGGTTTGTTCCATTCCAAAGTTAAGAAGGCTTATGCATGTAGATTGGGCCCCATCTACATGAATATGCCTTCCTGTCAGTGCAATGGAATAAACATGAAACAAAATAAGCATTGGAGTGAATTGCTTGTGTTGGTTTGTGTTTGTTGCATTCCAAAACCAGGAAGGCTTATGCATGCAGATTGGGCCCAATCTACATGAACATGCCTTCCTGCAATACGAGTAGTATCATTCTGATTTTCACAGATGATATCTTTGTCAACAGAAAAGCCCCTTTAAACAGAAGCTTGGCCAAGACTCAAGATTAGCAGCTTTCTTGCGACTTCCCACAGCTCAGGATATTATTCGGCCAGGGCAGTGAAAAGAAAGATGTCCAGCCTATCTTTACTTTTATTAAATGAATCTAAACGTCCTGTGTCACTTTGTTCAAATGCAGAAAATGATGACAAAATGTCGTCACAAAAGCAAGATAGATGCAATATTGTACTAACCGGTAATTTACTAGTGAATTATTGAAAGCCATGTTACATCTCTGTTGGTGATTTTGACCTTGTGCATCTTTTCCCGCTGATTTCCCCATGGAGGCCACTGAGAAAATAAAAATCTTTGCTACATAAAGTACACATAGCTGAATTTGGATCTCTTTCAACTGATCATAACCAAGATTGCCATTCCGGCTTTACTACCCATAACAAACTGAAACTAAAAAAAACTGTCATTTTTAACGAATGCAGCAACATCAAATCAACTCTAATGTCTTAAACAAATATTCCTGCAATGAATACCAACAATCAAACTATAAATGTCAACGACATTTCATGTGATTTAATGACCTCTGATCTTGCAAATTATCTCGTGGGATATCGTACACTTAACACTGATCCCTCATCATAACTCGGCCGATTCGGTACCACCATACTAGTGAATTATTCGATAGTGTACATGTCTTCACTGCAATGGACATTCCAGTGCAATGATTCAGGTTGGATTGCTCATCTCGTTTTTTGTTTGTTCCATTCCAAGACCAGGAAGGCACATCCATGTAGACTGGGCCCCATCTATACGAATATGCCTTCCTGTCCATGCAATGGAATAAACATGAAACAACATAAGCATCGGAATGAACACCTTGTGTTGTTTTGTGTATGTTGCATTCAAAAGTCAAGAAGGCTTATGCATGTAGATTGGGCCCAATCTACATGAATATGACTTCCTGTCCGCCCAATGGAATAAACATGAAACAAAAAAAGCATTGGAGTTAATTCGTTGTGTTGTTTTCGGTTTGTTCCATTCCAAAGTCAAGAAGGCTTATGCATGTAGATTATGCCCAATCTATATGAATATGCCTTCCTGTCCGTGCAGTGGAATAAACATGAAACAACACAAGCATTGGAGTTAATTCCTTGTGTTGTTTTTGGTTTGTTCCATTCCAAAGTTAAGAAGGCTTATGCATGTAGATTAGCCCCAATCTACATGAATATGCCATCCTGTCTGTGCAATGGAATAAACATGAAACAACATAAGCATCGGAAAAAACTCCTTGTGTTGTTTTGTGAATGTTGCATGCAAAAGTCAAGAAGGCTTATGCATGTAGATTGGGCCTAATCTACATGAATATGACTTCCTGTCCGTCCAATGGAATAAACATGAAACAACAAAAGCACGGGAGTGAATAGCTTGTGTTGTTTTGTGTTTCTTCCATTCCAAAGTCAGGAAGGATTATGCATGTAGATTGGGCCCCATCTACATGAATATGCCTTCCTGTCAGTGCAATGGAATAAACATGAAACAAAATAAGCATTGGAGTGAATTGCTTGTGTTGTTTTGTGTTTGTTGCTTTTTAAAGTCAGGAAGGCTCATGGATGTAGATTGGGCCCAATCTACATGAATATGCTTTCCTGTCCGTGCAATGGAATAAACATGAAACAACATAAACATCGGAGTGAATTTCTTGTGTTGTTTTGTGATTGTTCCATTCCAAACTCAAGAAGGCTTATACATGTAGATTGGGCCCCATCTACATGAATATGCCTTCCTGTCCGTGCAATGGAATAAACCTGAAACAACACAAGCACTGGAGGGAATTGATTGTGTTGGTTTGTGTTTGTTGCATTCCAAAGTCAAGAAGGCTTATGCATGTAGATTGGGCCCCATCTACATGAATATGCCTTCCTGTCCGTGCAATGGAATAAACATGAAACAACATTAGCATTGGAGTGAATTTCTTGTGTTGTTTTGTGATTGTTCCATTCCAAAGTCAAGAAGGCTTATGCATGCAGATTGGGCCCCATCTACATGAATATGCCTTCCTGTCCGCCCAATGGAATAAACATGAAACAACAAAAGCATTGGAGTGAATTGCTTGTGTTGTTTTGTGTTTCTTCCATTCCAAAGTCAGGAAGGTTTATGCATGTAGATTGGGCTCCATCTACATGAATATGCCTACCTGTCCCCCCAATGGAATAAACATGAAACAACATAAGCATTGGAGTTAATTCCTTGTGTTGTTTTTGGTTTGTTCCATTCCAAAGTCAAGAAGGCTTATGCATGTAGATTGGGTCCCATCTACATGAATATGCCTTCCTGTCCGTCCAATGGAATAAACCTGAAACAACACAAGCACTGGAGGGAATTGATTGTGTTGGTTTGTGTTTGTTGCATTCCAAAGTCAAGAAGGCTTATGCATGTAGATTGGGCCCCATCTACATGAATATGCCTTCCTGTCCGTGCAATGGAATAAACATGAAACAAAATAAGCATTGGAGTGGATTCCTTAAGGAGGATTTCAGTTTATTCCATTCCAAAGTCAAGAAGGCTTATGCATGTAGATTGGGCCCCATCTACATGAATATGCCTTCCTGTCCATGCAATGGAATAAACATGAAACAATATAAGCATCGGAATGAACTCCTTGTGTTGTTTTGTGATTGTTCCATTCCAAAGTCAAGAAGGCTTATACATGTAGATTGGGCCCCATCTACATGAATATGCCTTCCTGTCCGTCCAATGGAATAAACCTGAAACAACACAAGCACTGGAGGGAATTGATTGTGTTGGTTTGTGTTTGTTGCATTCCAAAGTCAAGAAGGCTTATGCATGTAGATTGGGCCCCATCTACATGAATATGCCTTCCTGTCCGTGCAATGGAATAAACATGAAACAAAATAAGCATTGGAGTTGATTCCTTAAGGAGGATTTCAGTTTATTCCATTCCAAAGTCAAGAAGGCTTATGCATGTAGATTGGGCCCCATCTACATGAATATGCCTTCCTGTCCATGCAATGGAATAAACATGAAACAATATAAGCATCGGAATGAACTCCTTGTGTTGTTTTGTGTATGTTGCATTCAAAAGTCTAGAAGGCTTATGCATGTAGATTGGGCCCAATCTACATGAATATGCCTTCCTGTCTGACCAATGGAATAAACATGAAACAACATAAGCATTGGAGTTAATTCCTTGTGTTGTTTTTGGTTTGTTCCATTCCAAAGTCAAGAAGGCTTTTTGCATTGAGCTTCCAACAATAATGGGAATATGCTTAGTATATTGGCATAACCTGATGGAAATGGAAAAACATGAACCATTGGATTATTCCTGGTGTTTTGTGTTTTTTGTATTCATTCAAAGTCAAGTCAAGATGTGTAGATGGGGCCCATCTATGCCTCATGTCGTGCAATGGAATAAACATGAAACAAAAAGAGCATGAATGTTTTGTGTTGTGTTATTGTCATTGCTTATGCAAGTAGAATTTGGGCCCAACATGAATATGCCTTCTCCTGTGAATGGAATAAACATGAAACAACATAAGCATTGGAGTGAATTTTGTGTTGTTTTCTCATTCCAAATTTGTCAGTAGGAAGGCTTTTGCATGTAGATTGGGCCCCATCTACATGAAATAGAGCCTTCCTGTGATGAATGGAAAACAAACAACACATTGGAGTTAATGCTTGTTGTTTGTTTGTTCCATTCCAAAGTCAATGCATGTAGATTGGGCCCATATGTAATATGCTTCTGTCCTGTGAACTGCAATGGAATACACATGAAACACAACATTGGGCTAATGTTTGTTTGTTTTGTATTCCAAGTCAAGGAAGGCTTATGCATAGATTGGGCCACTACAATCATTGATATATCCTTGCAAATGCACAAACACAACACAGCATTTTGGCTGATGCTTTGAGTTGTTTTGTTTTTTCCATTACAAGGAAGGCTTATGCATGTAGATGGGCCCCAATCTACATGAATATGCCTTCCTGACTTGTATGGAATAAAACAACAAAATTCCATGTGGGTTTTTGTTGTTTATGTTTGTTCCATTCCAAAGTCAGAAGGCATATGCATGTTGTGATGGGCCCCAATCTACATGAATGCCTGTCACTGTTCAATGGAAAAAAACAAAAACAACACAAGCATTGGAGTGAATTGCTTGTGTTTTTTTATTCCTTTTCCAAAAGGGGAATTCATGTAGATTGGGCCCAATCAACATGCATATGCCTTCCTGTGACTTTGCAATGGAAATAAAAACAAGAAACAAAAATAGCATGCTGAATTTGTTGATTGTTTTTGCATTCAAGGATTATTTAGATTGGGCCCCAAATATGCCTTCCTTTACCAGCCATATGAAACAAAATCTGGTGCATTTTTTTTTCCAATGCATGAAGAAGGCATATTCATGTAGATGCATATTCATGTAGATTGGACCCAATTTACATGCATGAGCCTTCTTGACTTTAAAATGCAACAAACACAAAACAACACAAGCAATTCACTCCAATGCTTATTTTGTTTCATGTTTATTCCATTGCACGGAGAGGAAGGCATATTCATGTAGATTGGGCCCAATCTACATGCATAATCCTTCTTGACTTGGGAATGCAACAAACACAAACCAACACAATTCACTCCAGTGCTTGTGTTGTTTCAGGTTTATTCCATTGGACGGACAGGAAGGCATATTCATGTAGATGGGGCCCAATCTACATGTATAAGCCTTCTTGACTTTGGAATGGAACAATCACAAAACAACACAAGAAATTCACTCCAATGTTTATGTTGTTTCATGTTTATTCCATTGCACGGACAGGAAGGCATATTCATGTAGATTGGGCCCAATCTACATGCATAATCCTTCCTGACTTTGGAATGGAAGAAACACAAAACAACACAAGCAATTCACTCCCGTGCTTTTGTTGTTTCATGTTTATTCCATTGGACGGACAGGAAGTCATATTCATGTAGATTCGGCCCAATCTACATGCATAAGCCTTCTTGACTTTTGCATGCAACATTCACAAAACAACACAAGGAGTTTTTTCCGATGCTTATGTTGTTTCATGTTTATTCCACTGCACGGACAGGAAGGCATATTCATATAGATTGGGCATAATCTACATGCATAAGCCTTCTTGACTTCGGAATGGAACAAACCGAAAACAACACAACGAATTAACTCCAATGCTTTTTTTGTTTCATGTTTATTCCATTGGGCGGACAGGAAGTCATATTCATGTAGATTGGGCCCAATCTACATGCATAAGCCTTCTTGACTTTTGAATGCAACATACACAAAACAACACAAGGTGTTCATTCCGATGCTTATGTTGTTTCATGTTTATTCCATTGCATGGACAGGAAGGCATATTCGTATAGATGGGGCCCAGTCTACATGGATGGGCCTTCCTGGTCTTGGAATGGAACAAACAAAAAAACGAGATGAGCAATCCAACCTGAATCATTGCACTGGAATGTCCATTGCAGTGAAGACATGTACACTATCGAATAATTCACTAGTATGGTGGTACCTAATCGGCCGAGTTATGATGAGGGATCAGTGTTAAGTGTACGATATCCCACGAGATAATTTGCAAGATCAGAGGTCATTAAATCACATGAAATGTCGTTGACATTTATAGTTTGATTGTTGGTATTCATTGCAGGAATATTTGTTTAAGACATTAGAGTTGATTTGATGTTGCTGCATTCGTTAAAAATGACAGTTTTTTTTAGTTTCAGTTTGTTATGGGTAGTAAAGCCGGAATGGCAATCTTGGTTATGATCAGTTGAAAGAGATCCAAATTCAGCTATGTGTACTTTATGTAGCAAAGATTTTTATTTTCTCAGTGGCCTCCATGGGGAAATCAGCGGAAAAAGATGCACAAGGTCAAAATCACCAACAGAGATGTAACATGGCTTTCAATAATTCACTAGTAAATTACCGGTTAGTACAATATTGCATCTATCTTGCTTTTGTGACGACATTTTGTCATCATTTTCTGCATTTGAACAAAGTGACACAGGACGTTTAGATTCATTTAATAAAAGTAAAGATAGGCTGGACATCTTTCTTTTCACTGCCCTGGCCGAATAATATCCTGAGCTGTGGGAAGTCGCAAGAAAGCTGCTAATCTTGAGTCTTGGCCAAGCTTCTGTTTAAAGGGGCTTTTCTGTTGACAAAGATATCATCTGTGAAAATCAGAATGATACTACTCGTATTGCAGGAAGGCATGTTCATGTAGATTGGGCCCAATCTGCATGAATAAGCCTTCCTGGTTTTGGAATGCAACAAACACAAACCAACACAAGCAATTCACTCCAATGCTTATTTTGTTTCATGTTTATTCCATTCCACTGACAGGAAGGCATATTCACGTAGATGGGGCCCAATCTACATGCATAAGCCTTCTTGACTTTGGAATGGAACAAACCAAAAACAACACAAGGAATTAACTCCAATGCTTATGTTGTTTCATGTTTATTCCGTTGGGCGCACAGGAAGGCATATTCATGTAGATTGGGCCCAATCTACATGCATAAGCCTTCTAGACTTTTGAATGCAACATACACAAAACAACACAAGGAGTTCATTCCGATGCTTATATTGTTTCATGTTTATTCCATTGCATGGACAGGAAGGCATATTCATGTAGATGGGGCCCAATCTACATGCATAAGCCTTCTTGACTTTGGAATGGACCAAACTGAAATCCTCCTTAAGGAATCAACTCCAATGCTTATTTTGTTTCATGTTTATTCCATTGCACGGACAGGAAGGCATATTCATGTAGATGGGGCCCAATCTACATGCATAAGCCTACTTGACTTTGGAATGCAACAAACACAAACCAACACAATCAATTCCCTCCAGTGCTTGTGTTGTTTCAGGTTTATTCCATTGGACCGACAGGAAGGCATATTCATGTAGATGGGGCCCAATCTACATGTATAAGCCTTCTTGACTTTGGAATGGAACAATCACAAAACAACACAAGAAATTCACTCCGATGTTTATGTTGTTTCATGTTTATTCCATTGCACGGACAGGAAAGCATATTCATGTAGATTGGGCCCAATCTACATCCATGAGCCTTCCTGACTTTAAAAAGCAAAAAACACAAAACAACACAAGCAATTCACTCCAATGCTTATTTTGTTTCATGTTTATTCCATTGCACTGACAGGGAGGCATATTCATGTAGATGGGGCCCAATCTACATGCATAAGCCTTCTTGACTTTGGAATGGAACAATCACAAAACAACACAAGCAATTCACTCCAATGCTAATGTTGTTTCATGTTTATTCCATTGCACGGACAGGAAGGCATATTCATGTAGATGGGGCCCAATCTACATGCATCAGCCTTCTTGACTTTGGAATGCAACAAACACAAACCAACACAAGAAATTCACTCCAGTGCTTGTGTTGTTTCATGTTTATTCCATTGCACGGACAGGAAGGCATATTCATGTAGATGGGGCCCAATCTACATGTATAAGCCTTCTTGACTTTGGAATGGAACAATCACAAAACAACACAAGAAATTCACTCCAATGTTTATGTTGTTTCATGTTTATTCCATTGCACTGACAGGAAGGCATATTCATGTAGATTGGGCCCAATCTACATCCATGAGCCTTCCTGACTTTAAAATGCAACAAACACAAAACAACACAAGCAATTCACTCCAATGCTTATTTTGTTTCATGTTTATTCCATTGCACTGACAGGAAGGCATGTTCATGTAGATGGGGCCCAATCTACATGCATAAGCCTTCTTGAATTTGGAATGGAATAAACCGAAAACAACACAAGGAATCAACTCCAATACTTATTTTGTTTCATGTTTATTCCATTGCACGGACAGGAAGGCATATTCATGTAGATGGGGCCCAATCTACATGCATAATCCTTCCTGACTTTGGAATGGAAGAAACACAAAACAACACAAGCTATTTACTCCCGTGCTTTTGTTGTTTCATGTTTATTCCATTGCACGGACAGGAAGGCATATTCATGTAGATGGGGCCCAATCTACATGCATAAGCCTACTTGACTTTGGAATGCAACAAACACAAACCAACACAATCAATTCCCTCCAGTGCTTGTGTTGTTTCAGGTTTATTCCATTGGACCGACAGGAAGGCATATTCATGTAGATGGGGCCCAATCTACATGTATAAGCCTTCTTGACTTTGGAATGGAACAATCACAAAACAACACAAGAAATTCACTCCGATGTTTATGTTGTTTCATGTTTATTCCATTGCACGGACAGGAAAGCATATTCATGTAGATTGGGCCCAATCTACATCCATGAGCCTTCCTGACTTTAAAAAGCAAAAAACACAAAACAACACAAGCAATTCACTCCAATGCTTATTTTGTTTCATGTTTATTCCATTGCACTGACAGGGAGGCATATTCATGTAGATGGGGCCCAATCTACATGCATAAGCCTTCTTGACTTTGGAATGGAACAATCACAAAACAACACAAGCAATTCACTCCAATGCTAATGTTGTTTCATGTTTATTCCATTGCACGGACAGGAAGGCATATTCATGTAGATGGGGCCCAATCTACATGCATCAGCCTTCTTGACTTTGGAATGCAACAAACACAAACCAACACAAGAAATTCACTCCAGTGCTTGTGTTGTTTCATGTTTATTCCATTGCACGGACAGGAAGGCATATTCATGTAGATGGGGCCCAATCTACATGTATAAGCCTTCTTGACTTTGGAATGGAACAATCACAAAACAACACAAGAAATTCACTCCAATGTTTATGTTGTTTCATGTTTATTCCATTGCACTGACAGGAAGGCATATTCATGTAGATTGGGCCCAATCTACATCCATGAGCCTTCCTGACTTTAAAATGCAACAAACACAAAACAACACAAGCAATTCACTCCAATGCTTATTTTGTTTCATGTTTATTCCATTGCACTGACAGGAAGGCATGTTCATGTAGATGGGGCCCAATCTACATGCATAAGCCTTCTTGAATTTGGAATGGAATAAACCGAAAACAACACAAGGAATCAACTCCAATACTTATTTTGTTTCATGTTTATTCCATTGCACGGACAGGAAGGCATATTCATGTAGATGGGGCCCAATCTACATGCATAATCCTTCCTGACTTTGGAATGGAAGAAACACAAAACAACACAAGCTATTTACTCCCGTGCTTTTGTTGTTTCATGTTTATTCCATTGGACGGACAGGAAGTCATATTCATGTAGATTACGCCCAATCTACATGCATAAGCCTTCTTGACTTTTGCATGCAACATTCACAAAACGACACAAGGAGTTTTTTCCGATGCTTATGTTGTTTCATGTTTATTCCATTGCACAGACAGGATGGCATATTCATGTAGATTGGGGCTAATCTACATGCATAAGCCTTCCTGACTTTGGAATGGAAGAAACACAAAACGACACAAGCAATTCACTCCAATGCTTGTGTTGTTTCATGTTTATTCCACTGCACGGACAGGAAGGCATATTCATATAGATTGGGCATAATCTACATGCATAAGCCTTCTTGACTTTGGAATGGAACAAACCGAAAACAACACAACGAATTAACTCCAATGCTTTTTTTGTTTCATGTTTATTCCTTTGGGCGGACAGGAAGGCATATTCATGTAGGTTGGGCCCAATCTACATGCATAAGCCTTCTTGACTTTTGAATGCAACATACACAAAACAACACAAGGTGTTCATTCCGATGCTTATGTTGTTTCATGTTTATTCCATTGCATGGACAGGAAGGCATATTCGTATAGATGGGGCCCAGTCTACATGGATGGGCCTTCCTGGTCTTGGAATGGAACAAACAAAAAACAAGATGAGCAATCCAACCTGAATCATTGCACTGGAATGTCCATTGCAGTGAAGACATGTACGCTATCGAATAATTCACTAGTATGGTGGTACCGAATCGGCCGAGTTATGATGAGGGATCAGTGTTAAGTGTACGATATCCCACGAGATAATTTGCAAGATCAGAGGTCATTAAATCACATGAAATGTCGTTGACATTTATAGTTTGATTGTTGGTATTCATTGCAGGAATATTTGTTTAAGACATTAGAGTTGATTTGATGTTGCTGCATTCGTTAAAAATGCCAGGTTTTTGTAGTTTCAGTTTGTTATGGGTAGTAAAGCCGGAATGGCAATCTTGGTTATGATCAGTTGAAAGAGATCCAAATTCAGCTATGTGTACTTTATGTAGCAAAGATTTTTATTTTCTCAGTGGCCTCCATGGGGAAATCAGCGGAAAAAGATGCACAAGGTCAAAATCACCAACAGAGATGTAACATGGCTTTCAATAATTTACTAGTAAATTACCGGTTAGTACAATATTGCTTCTATCTTGCTTTTGTGACAACATTTTGTCATCATTTTCTGCATTTGAACAAAGTGACACAGGACGTTTAGATTCATTTAATAAAAGTAAAGATAGGCTGGACATCTTTCTTTTCACTGCCCTGGCCGAATAATATCCTGAGCTGTGGGAAGTCGCAAGAAAGCTGCTAATCTTGAGTCTTGGCCAAGCTTCTGTTTAAAGGGGCTTTTCTGTTGACAAAGATATCATCTGTGAAAATCAGAATGATACTACTCGTATTGCAGGAAGGCATGTTCATGTAGATTGGGCCCAATCTGCATGCATAAGCCTTCCTGGTTTTGGAATGCAACAAACACAAACCAACACAAGCAATTCACTCCAATGCTTATTTTGTTTCATGTTTATTCCATTGCACTGACAGGAAGGCATATTCATGTAGATGGGGCCCAATCTACATGCATAAGCCTTCTTGACTTTGGAATGGAACAAACCAAAAACAACACAAGGAATTAACTCCAATGCTTATGTTGTTTCATGTTTATTCCATTGGGCGGACAGGAAGGCATATTCATGTAGATTGGGCCCAATCTGCATGCATAAGCCTTCTAGACTTTTGAATGCAACATACACAAAACAACACAAGGAGTTCATTCCGATGCTTATGTTGTTTCATGTTTATTCCATTGCATGGACAGGAAGGCATATTCATGTAGATGGGGCCCAATCTACATGCATAAGCCTTCTTGACTTTGGAATGGAATAAACTGAAATCCTCCTTAAGGAATCAACTCCAATGCTTATTTTGTTTCATGTTTATTCCATTGCACGGACAGGAAGGCATATTCATGTAGATGGGGCCCAATCTACATGCATAAGCCTTCCTGACTTTGGAATGGAAGAAACACAAAACAACACAAGCAATTCCCTCCAATGCTTTTGTTGTTTCATGTTTATTCCATTGGGCAGACAGGAAGGCATATTCATGTAGATTGGGCCCAATCTACATGCATAAGCCTTCTAGACTTTTGAATGCAACATACACAAAACAACACAAGGAGTTCATTCCGATGCTTATATTGTTTCATGTTTATTCCATTGCATGGACAGGAAGGCATATTCATGTAGATGGGGCCCAATCTACATGCATAAGCCTTCTTGACTTTGGAATGGAATAAACTGAAATCCTCCTTAAGGAATCCACTCCAATGCTTATTTTGTTTCATGTTTATTCCATTGCACGGACAGGAAGGCATATTCATGTAGATGGGGCCCAATCTACATGCATAAGCCTTCTTGACTTTGGAATGCAACAAACACAAACCAACACAATCAATTCCCTCCAGTGCTTGTGTTGTTTCAGGTTTATTCCATTGGACGGACAGGAAGGCATATTCATGTAGATGGGGCCCAATCTACATGCATAAGCCTTCTTGACTTTGGAATGGAACAAACCAAAAACAACACAAGGAATTAACTCCAATGCTTATGTTGTTTCATGTTTATTCCATTGGGTAGACAGGAAGGCATATTCATGTAGATGGGGCCCAATCTGCATGCATAAGCCTTCTAGACTTTTGAATGCAACATACACAAAACAACACAAGGAGTTCATTCCGATGCTTATGTTGTTTCATGTTTATTCCATTGCACTGACAGGAAGGCATATTCATGTAGATGGGGCCCAATCTGCATGCATAAGCCTTCTTGACTTTGGAATGGAACAATCACAAAACAACACAAGAAATTCACTCCAATGCTAATGTTGTTTCATGTTTATTCCATTGCACGGACAGGAAGGCATATTCATGTAGATGGGGCCCAATCTACATGCATAAGCCTTCTTGACTTTGGAATGCAACAAACACAAACCAACACAATCAATTCCCTCCAGTGCTTGTGTTGTTTCAGGTTTATTCCATTGGACGGACAGGAAGGCATATTCATGTAGATGGGGCCCAATCTACATGTATAAGCCTTCTTGACGTTGGAATGGAACAATCACAAAACAACACAAGAAATTCACTCCGATGTTTATGTTGTTTCATGTTTATTCCATTGCACGGACAGGAAAGCATATTCATGTAGATTGGGCCCAATCTACATCCATGAGCCTTCCTGACTTTAAAAAGCAACAAACACAAAACAACACAATCAATTCACTCCAATGCTTATTTTGTTTCATGTTTATTCCATTGCACTGACAGGAAGGCATATTCATGTAGATGGGGCCCAATCTACATGCATAAGCCTTCTTGACTTTGGAATGGAATAAACCGAAAACAACACAAGGAATCAACTCCAATGCTTATTTTGTTTCATGTTTATTCCATTGCACGGACAGGAAGGCATATTCATGTAGATGGGGCCCAGTCTACATGCATAATCCTTCCTGACTTTGGAATGGAAGAAACACAAAACAACACAAGCTATTCACTCCCGTGCTTTTGTTGTTTCATGTTTATTCCATTGCACGGACAGGAAGGCATATTCATGTAGATGGGGCCCAATCTGCATGCATAAGCCTTCTTGACTTTGGAATGGAACAATCACAAAACAACACAAGAAATTCACTCCAATGTTTATGTTGTTTCATGTTTATTCCATTGCACGGACAGGAAGGCATATTCATGTAGATTGGGCCCAATCTACATGCATGAGCCTTCCTGACTTTAAAATGCAACAAACACAAAACAACACAAGCAATTCACTCCAATGCTTATTTTGTTTCATATTTATTCCATTGAACTGACAGGAAGGCATATTCATGTAGATGGGGCCCAATCTACATGCATAAGCCTTCTTGACTTTGGAATGGAATAAACCGAAAACAACACAAGGTATCAACTCCAATGCTTATTTTGTTTCATGTTTATTCCATTGCACGGACAGGAAGGCATATTCATGTAGATTGGGCCCAATCTACATGCATGAGCGTCCTGACTTTGGAATGGAAGAAACACAAAACAACACAAGCAATTCACTCCAATGCTTTTGTTGTTTCATGTTTATTCCATTGGGCGGACAGGAAGGCATATTCATGTAGATGGGGCCCAATCTACATGCATAAGCCTTCTTGACTTTGGAATGGAACAAACCAAAAACAACACAAGGAATTAACTCCAATGCTTATGTTGTTTCATGTTTATTCCATTGGGTGGACAGGAAGGCATATTCATGTAGATTGGGCCCAATCTGCATGCATGAGCCTTCTAGACTTTTGAATGCAACATACACAAAACAACACAAGGAGTTCATTCCGATGCTTATGTTGTTTCATGTTTATTCCATAGCACGGACAGGAAGGCATATTCATGTAGATGGGGCCCAATCTGCATGCATAAGCCTTCTTGACTTTGGAATGGAACAATCACAAAACAACACAAGAAATTGACTCCAATGATAATGTTGTTTCATGTTTATTCCATTGCATGGACAGGAAGGCATATTCATGTAGATGGGGCCCAATCTACATGCATCAGCCTTCTTGACTTTGGAATGCAACAAACACAAACCAACACAATCAATTCACTCCAGTGCTTGTGTTGTTTCAGGTTTATTCCATTGCACGGACAGGAAGGCATATTCATGTAGATGGGGCCCAATCTACATGTATAAGCCTTCTTGACTTTGGAATGGAACAATCACAAAACAACACAAGAAATTCACTCCAATGTTTATGTTGTTTCATGTTTATTCCATTGCACTGACAGGAAGGCATATTCATGTAGATTGGGCCCAATCTACATCCATGAGCCTTCCTGACTTTAAAATGCAACAAACACAAAACGACACAAGCAATTCACTCCAATGCTTATTTTGTTTCATGTTTATTCCATTGCACTGACAGGAAGGCATGTTCATGTAGATGGGGCCCAATCTACATGCATAAGCCTTCTTGACTTTGGAATGGAATAAACCGAAAACAACACAAGGAATCAACTCCAATGCTTATTTTGTTTCATGTTTATTCCATTGCACGGACAGGAAGGCATATTCATGTAGATGGGGCCCAATCTACATGCATAATCCTTCCTGACTTTGGAATGGAAGAAACACAAAACAACACAAGCTATTCACTCCCGTGCTTTTGTTGTTTCATGTTTATTCCATTGGACGGACAGGAAGTCATATTCATGTAGATTAGGCCCAATCTACATGCATAAGCCTTCTTGACTTTTGCATGCAACATTCACAAAACAACACAAGGAGTTTTTTCCGATGCTTATGTTGTTTCATGTTTATTCCATTGCACAGACAGGATGGCATATTCATGTAGATTGGGGCTAATCTACATGCATAAGCCTTCCTGACTTTGGAATGGAAGAAACACAAAACGACACAAGCAATTCACTCCAATGCTTGCGTTGTTTCATGTTTATTCCACTGCACGGACAGGAAGGCATATTCATATAGATTGGGCATGATCTACATGCATAAGCCTTCTTGACTTTGGAATGGAACAAACCGAAAACAACACAACGAATTAACTCCAATGCTTTTTTTGTTTCATGTTTATTCCATTGGGCGGACAGGAAGGCATATTCATGTAGATTGGGCCCAATCTACATGCATAAGCCTTCTTGACTTTTGAATGCAACATACACAAAACAACACAAGGAGTTCATTCCGATGCTTATGTTGTTTCATGTTTATTCCATTGCACGGACAGGAAGGCATATTCATGTAGATTGGGCCCAATCTTCATGCATGAGCCTTCTTGACCTTAAAATGCAACAAACACAAAACAACACAAGCAATTCACTCCAATGCTTATTTTGTTTCATGTTTATTCCATTGCACGGACAGGAAGGCATATTCATGTAGATTGGGCCCAATCTACATGCATAATCCTTCTTGACTTTGGAATGCAACAAACACAAACCAACACAATCAATTCCCTCCAGTGCTTGTGTTGTTTCAGGTTTATTCCATTGGACGGACAGGAAGGCATATTCATGTAGATGGGGCCCAATCTACATGTATAAGCCTTCTTGACTTTGGAATGGAACAATCACAAAACAACACAAGAAATTCACTCCAATGTTTATGTTGTTTCATGTTTATTCCATTGCACGGACAGGAAGGCATATTCATGTAGATTGGGCCCAATCTACATCCATGAGCCTTCCTGACTTTAAAATGCAACAAACACAAAACAACACAAGCAATTCACTCCAATGCTTATTTTGTTTCATGTTTATTCCATTGCAC
Organism: Margaritifera margaritifera; assembly: GCA_029931535.1. Taxonomy (NCBI): domain Eukaryota; kingdom Metazoa; phylum Mollusca; class Bivalvia; order Unionida; family Margaritiferidae; genus Margaritifera; species Margaritifera margaritifera. The sequence goes on from JAQPZY010000245.1 coordinate 55,176, forward strand.
TGACAGGAAGGCATGTTCATGTAGATGGGGCCCAATCTACATGCATAAGCCTTCTTGACTTTGGAATGGAATAAACCGAAAACAACACAAGGAATCAACTCCAATGCTTATTTTGTTTCATGTTTATTCCATTGCACTGACAGGAAGGCATATTCATGTAGATTGGGCCCAATCTACATGCATAATCCTTCCTGACTTTGGAATTGAAGAAACACAAAACAACACAAGCAATTCACTCCCGTGCTTTTGTTGTTTCATGTTTATTCCATTGGGTGGACAGGAAGAGATATTCATGTAGATTGGGCCCAATCTACATGCATAAGCCTTCTAGACTTTTGAATGCAACATACACAAAACAACACAAGGAGTTCATTCCGATGCTTATGTTGTTTCATGTTTATTCCATTGCACGGACAGGATGGCATATTCATGTAGATGGGGCCCAATCTACATGCATAAGCCTTCTTGACTTTGGAATGCAACAAACACAAACCAACACAATCAATTCCCTCCAGTGCTTGTGTTGTTTCAGGTTTATTCCATTGGACGGACAGGAAGGCATATTCATGTAGATGGGGCCCAATCTACATGTATAAGCCTTCTTGAGTTTGGAATGGAACAATCACAAAACAACACAAGAAATTCACTCCAATGTTTATGTTGTTTCATGTTTATTCCATTGCACGGACAGGAAGGCATATTCATGTAGATTGGGCCCAATCTTCATGCATGAGCCTTCTTGACTTTAAAATGCAACAAACACAAAACAACACAAGCAATTCACTCCAATGCTTATTTTGTTTCATGTTTATTCCATTGCACGGACAGGAAGGCATATTCATGTAGATTGGGCCCAATCTACATGCATAATCCTTCTTGACTTTTGAATGCAACAAACACAAACCAACACAATCAATTCACTCCAGTGCTTGTGTTGTTTCAGGTTTATTCCATTGGACGGACAGGAAGGCATATTCATGTAGATGGGGCCCAATCTACATGTATAAGCCTTCTTGACTTTGGAATGGAACAATCACAAAACAACACAAGAAATTCACTCCAATGTTTATGTTGTTTCATGTTTATTCCATTGCACGGACAGGAAGGCATATTCATGTAGATTGGGCCCAATCTACATGCATGAGCCTTCCTGACTTTAAAATGCAACAAACACAAAACAACACAAGCAATTCACTCCAATGCTTATTTTGTTTCATATTTATTCCATTGCACTGACAGGAAGGCATATTGATGTAGATGGGGCCCAATCTACATGCATAAGCCTTCTTGACTTTGGAATGGAATAAACCGAAAACAACACAAGGAATCAACTCCAATGCTTATTTTGTTTCATGTTTATTCCATTGCACGGACAGGAAGGCATATTCATGTAGATTGGGCCCAATCTACATGCATAAGCGTCCTGACTTTGGAATGGAAGAAACACAAAACAACACAAGCAATTCACTCCAATGCTTTTGTTGTTTCATGTTTATTCCATTGGGCGGACAGGAAGGCATATTCATGTAGATGGGGCCCAATCTACATGCATAAGCCTTCATGACTTTGGAATGGAACAAACCAAAAACAACACAAGGAATTAACTCCAATGCTTATGTTGTTTCATGTTTATTCCATAGCACGGACAGGAAGGCATATTCATGTAGATTGGTCCCAATCTGCATGCATGAGCCTTCTAGACTTTTGAATGCAACATACACAAAACAACACAAGGAGTTCATTCCAATGCTTATGTTGTTTCATGTTTGTTCCATTGCACGGACAGGAAGGCATATTCATGTAGATGGGGCCCAATCTGCATGCATAAGCCTTCTTGCCTTTGGAATTTAACAATCACAAAACAACACAAGCAATTCACTCCAATGCTAATGTTGTTTCATGTTTATTCCATTGCACGGACAGGAAGGCATATTCATGTAGATGGGGCCCAATCTACATGCATCAGCCTTCTTGACTTTGGAATGCAACAAACACAAACCAACACAATTAATTCACTCCAGTGCTTGTGTTGTTTCAGGTTTATTCCATTGCACGGACAGAAGGCATATTCATGTAGATGGGGCCCAATCTACATGCATAAGCCTTCTTGACTTTGGAATGGAATAAACCGAAAACAACACAAGGAATCAACTCCAATGCTTATTTTGTTTCATGTTTATTCCATTGCACGGACAGGAAGGCATATTCATGTAGATTGGGCCCAATCTACATGCATGAGCGTCCTGACTTTGGAATGGAAGAAACACAAAACAACACAAGCAATTCACTCCAATGCTTTTGTTGTTTCATGTTTATTCCATTGGGCGGACAGGAAGGCATATTCATGTAGATGGGGCCCAATCTACATGCATAAGCCTTCTTGACTTTGGAATGGAACAAACCAAAAACAACACAAGGAATTAACTCCAATGCTTATGTTGTTTCATGTTTATTCCATTGGGCGGACAGGAAGGCATATTCATGTAGATTGGGCCCAATCTGCATGCATGAGCCTTCTAGACTTTTGAATGCAACATACACAAAACAACACAAGGAGTTCTTTCCGATGCTTATGTTGTTTCATGTTTATTCCATAGCACGGACAGGAAGGCATATTCATGTAGATGGGGCCCAATCTGCATGCATAAGCCTTCTTGACTTTGGAATGGAACAATCACAAAACAACACAAGCAATTCACTCCAATGATAATGTTGTTTCATGTTTATTCCATTGCACGGACAGGAAGGCATATTCATGTAGATTGGGCCCAATCTACATCCATGAGCCTTCCTGACTTTAAAATGCAACAAACACAAAACGACACAAGCAATTCACTCCAATGCTTATTTTGTTTCATGTTTATTCCATTGCACTGACAGGAAGGCATGTTCATGTAGATGGGGCCCAATCTACATGCATAAGCCTTCTTGACTTTGGAATGGAATAAACCGAAAACAACACAAGGAATCAACTCCAATGCTTATTTTGTTTCATGTTTATTCCATTGCACGGACAGGAAGGCATATTCATGTAGATGGGGCCCAATCTACATGCATAATCCTTCCTGACTTTGGAATGGAAGAAACACAAAACAACACAAGCTATTCACTCCCGTGCTTTTGTTGTTTCATGTTTATTCCATTGGACGGACAGGAAGTCATATTCATGTAGATTAGGCCCAATCTACATGCATAAGCCTTCTTGACTTTTGCATGCAACATTCACAAAACAACACAAGGAGTTTTTTCCGATGCTTATGTTGTTTCATGTTTATTCCATTGCACAGACAGGATGGCATATTCATGTAGATTGGGGCTAATCTACATGCATAAGCCTTCCTGTCTTTGGAATGGAAGAAACACAAAACGACACAAGCAATTCACTCCAATGCTTGCGTTGTTTCATGTTTATTCCACTGCACGGACAGGAAGGCATATTCATAGAGATTGGGCATGATCTACATGCATAATCCTTCTTGACTTTGGAATGCAACAAACACAAACCAACACAATCAATTCACTCCAGTGCTTGTGTTGTTTCAGGTTTATTCCATTGCACGGACAGGAAGCCATATTCATTTAGATGGGGCCGAATCTACATGTATAAGCCTTCTTGACTTTGGAATGGAACAATCACAAAACAACACAAGAAATTCACTCCAATGTTTATGTTGTTTCATGTTTATTCCATTGCGCGGACAGGAAGTCATGTTCCTGTAGATTGGGCCCAATCTACATGCATGAGCCTTCCTGACTTTAAAATGCAACAAACACAAAACAACACAAGCAATTCACTCCAATGCTTATTTTGTTTCATATTTATTCCATTGCACTGACAGGAAGGCATATTCATGTAGATGGGGCCCAATCTACATGCATAAGCCTTCTTGACTTTGGAATGGAATAAACCGAAATCAACACAAGGAATCAACTCCAATGCTTATTTTGTTTCATGTTTATTCCATTGCACGGACAGGAATGCATATTCATGTAGATGGGGCCCAATCTACATGCATAAGCGTCCTGACTTTGGAATGGAAGAAACACAAAACAACACAAGCAATTCACTCCAATGCTTTTGTTGTTTCATGTTTATTCCATTGGGCGGACAGGAAGGCATATTCATGTAGATTGGGCCCAATCTACATGCATAAGCCTTCTTGACTTTGGAATGGAACAAACCAAAAACAACACAAGGAATTAACTCCAATGTTTATGTTGTTTCATGTTTATTCCATTGGGCGGACAGGACGGCATATTCATGTAGTCGGGCCCAATCTGCATGCATGAGCCTTCTAGACTTTTGAATGCAACATACACAAAACAACACAAGGAGTTCATTCCGATGCTTATGTTGTTTCATGTTTATTCCACTGCACGGACAGGAAGGCATATTCATATAGATTGGGCATGATCTACATGCATAATCCTTCTTGAGTTTGGAATGCAACAAACACAAACCAACACAAGCAATTCACTCCAGTGCTTGTGTTGTTTCAGGTTTATTCCATTGCACGGACAGAAAGGCATATTCATGTTGATGGGTCCGAATCTACATGTATAAGCCTTCTTGACTTTGGAATGGAACAATCACAAAACAACACAAGAAATTCACTCTAATGCTTATGTTGTTTCATGTTTATTCCATTGCGCGGACAGGAAGTCATGTTCCTGTAGATTGGGCCCAATCTACATGCATGAGCCTTCCTGACTTTAAAATGCAACAAACACAAAACAACACAAGCAATTCACTCCAATGCTTTTTTTGTTTCATATTTATTCCATTGCACTGACAGGAAGGCATATTCATGTAGATGGGGCCCAATCTACATGCATAAGCCTTCTTGACTTTGGAATGGAATAAACCGAAATCAACACAAGGAATCAACTCCAATGCTTATTTTGTTTCATGTTTATTCCATTGCACGGACAGGAATGCATATTCATGTAGATGGGGCCCAATCTACATGCATAAGCGTCCTGACTTTGGAATGGAAGAAACACAAAACAACACAAGCAATTCACTCCAATGCTTTTGTTGTTTCATGTTTATTCCATTGGGCGGACAGGAAGGCATATTCATGTAGATTGGGCCCAATCTACATGCATAAGCCTTCTTGACTTTGGAATGGAACAAACCAAAAACAACACAAGGAATTAACTCCAATGTTTATGTTGTTTCATGTTTATTCCATTGGGCGGACAGGACGGCATATTCATGTAGTCGGGCCCAATCTGCATGCATGAGCCTTCTAGACTTTTGAATGCAACATACACAAAACAACACAAGGAGTTCATTCCGATGCTTATGTTGTTTCATGTTTATTCCATTGCACTGACAGGAAGGCATATTCATGTAGATGGGGCCCAATCTGCATGCATAAGCCTTCTTGACTTTGGAATGGAACAATCACAAAACAACACAAGCAATTCACTCCAATGCTAATGTTGTTTCATGTTTATTCCATTGCATGGACAGGAAGGCATATTCATGTAGATGGGGCCCAATCTACATGCATAAGCCTTCTTGACTTTGGAATGCAACAAACAAAAACCAACACAATCAATTCACTCCAGTGCTTGTGTTGTTTCAGGTTTATTCCATTGCACGGACAGGAAGGCATATTCATGTAGATGGGGCCCAATCTACATGTATAAGCCTTCTTGACTTTGGAATGGAACAATCACACAACAACACAAGAAATTCACTCCAATGTTTATGTTGTTTCATGTTTATTCCATTGCACGGACAGGAAGGCATATTCATGTAGATTGGGCCCAATCTACATCCATGAGCCTTCCTGACTTTAAAATGCAACAAACACAAAACAACACAAGCAATTCACTCCAATGCTTATTTTGTTTCATGTTTATTCCATTGCACTGACAGGAAGGCATATTCATGTAGATGGGGCCCAATCTACATGCATAAGCCTTCTTGACTTTGGAATGGAATAAACCGAAAACAACACAAGGAATCAACTCCAATGCTTATTTTGTTTCATGTTTATTCCATTGCACGGACAGGAAGGCATATTCATGTAGATGGGGCCCAATCTACATGCATAATCCTTCCTGACTTTGGAATGGAAGAAACACAAAACAACACAAGCTATTCACTCCCGTGCTTTTGTTGTTTCATGTTTATTCCATTGGACGGACAGGAAGTCATATTCATGTAGATTAGGCCCAATCTACATGCATAAGCCTTCTTGACTTTTGCATGCAACATTCACAAAACAACACAAGGAGTTTTTTCCGATGCTTATGTTGTTTCATGTTTATTCCATTGCACAGACAGGATGGCATATTCATGTAGATTGGGGCTAATCTACATGCATAAGCCTTCCTGACTTTGGAATGGAAGAAACACAAAACGACACAAGCAATTCACTCCAATGCTTGCGTTGTTTCATGTTTATTACACTGCACGGACAGGAAGGCATATTCATATAGATTGTGCATAATCTACATGCATAAGCCTTCTAGACTTTGGAATGGAACAAACCGAAAACAACACAACGAATTAACTCCAATGCTTTTTTTGTTTCATGTTTATTCCATTGGGCGGACAGGAAGGCATATTCATGTAGATTGGGCCCAATCTACATGCATAAGCCTTCTTGACTTTTGAATGCAACATACACAAAACAACACAAGGTGTTCATTCCGATGCTTATGTTGTTTCATGTTTATTCCATTGCATGGACAGGAAGTCATATTCGTATAGATGGGGCCCAGTCTACATGGATGTGCCTTCCTGGTCTTGGAATGGAACAAACAAAAAACAAGATGAGCAATCCAACCTGAATCATTGCACTGGAATGTCCATTGCAGTGAAGACATGTACACTATCGAATAATTCACTAGTATGGTGGTACCGAATCGGCCGAGTTATGATGAGGGATCAGTGTTAAGTGTACGATATCCCACGAGATAATTTGCAAGATCAGAGGTCATTAAATCACATGAAATGTCGTTGACATTTATAGTTTGATTGTTGGTATTCATTGCAGGAATATTTGTTTAAGACATTAGAGTTGATTTGATGTTGCTGCATTCGTTAAAAATGCCAGGTTTTTGTAGTTTCAGTTTGTTATGGGTAGTAAAGCCGGAATGGCAATCTTGGTTATGATCAGTTGAAAGAGATCCAAATTCAGCTATGTGTACTTTATGTAGCAAAGATTTTTATTTTCTCAGTGGCCTCCATGGGGAAATCAGCGGAAAAAGATGCACAAGGTCAAAATCACCAACAGAGATGTAACATGGCTTTCAATAATTTACTAGTAAATTACCGGTTAGTACAATATTACTTCTATCTTGCTTTTGTGACGACATTTTGTCATCATTTTCAGCATTTGAACAAAGTGACACAGGACGTTTAGATTCATTTAATAAAAGTAAAGATAGGCTGGACATCTTTCTTTTCACTGCCCTGGCCGAATAATATCCTGAGCTGTATGAAGTCGCAAGAAAGCTGCTAATCTTGAGTCTTGGCCAAGCTTCTGTTTAAAGGGGCTTTTCTGTTGACAAAGATATCATCTGTGAAAATCAGAATGATACTACTCGTATTGCAGGAAGGCATGTTCATGTAGATTGGGCCCAATCTGCATGCATAAGCCTTCCTGGTTTTGGAATGCAACAAACACAAACCAACAGAAGCAATTCACTCCAATGCTTATTTTGTTTCATGTTTATTCCATTGCACTGACAGGAAGGCATATTCATGTAGATGGGGCCCAATCTACATGCATAAGCCTTCTTGACTTTGGAATGGAACAAACCAAAAACAACACAAGGAATTAACTCCAATGCTTATGTTGTTTCATGTTTATTCCATTGGGCGGACAGGAAGGCATATTCATGTAGATTGGGCCCAATCTACATGCATAAGCCTTCTAGACTTTTGAATGCAACATACACAAAACAACACAAGGAGTTCATTCCGATGCTTATGTTGTTTCATGTTTATTCCATTGCACGGACAGGAAGGCATATTCATGTAGATGGGGCCCAATCTACATGCATAAGCCTTCTTGACTTTGGAATGGAACAATCACAAAACAACACAAGAAATTCACTCCAATGCTCATGTTGTTTCATGTTTATTCCATTGCACGGACAGGAAGGCATATTCATGTAGATGGGGCCCAATCTACATGCATTAGCCTTCCTGACTTTAAAATGCAACAAACACAAAACAACACAAGCAATTCACTCCAATGCTTATTTTGTTTCATGTTTATTCCATTGCACTGACAGGAAGGCATATTCATGTAGATGGGGCCCAATCTACATGCATAAGCCTTCTTGACTTTGGAATGGAATAAACCGAAAACAACACAAGGAATCAACTCCAATGCTTATTTTGTTTCATGTTTATTCCATTGCACGGACAGGAAGGCATATTCATGTAGATTGGGCCCAATCTACATGCATAAGCCTTCCTAACTTTGGAATGGAAGAAACACAAAACAACACAAGCAATTCACTCCAATGCTTTTGTTGTTTCATGTTTATTCCATTGGGCGGACAGGAAGGCATATTCATGTAGATGGGGCCCAATCTACATGCATAAGCCTTCTTGACTTTGGAATGGAACAAACCAAAAACAACACAAGGAATTAACTCCAATGCTTATGTTATTTCATGTTTATTCCATTGGGCGGACAGGAAGGCATATTCATGTAGATTGGGCCCAATCTGCATGCATAAGCCTTCTAGACTTTTGAATGCAACATACACAAAACAACACAAGGAGTTCATTCCGATGCTTATGTTGTTTCATGTTTATTCCATTGCACGGACAGGAAGGCATATTCATGTAGATGGGGCCCAATCTGCATGCATAAGCCTTCTTGACTTTGGAATGGAACAATCACAAAACAACACAAGAAATTCACTCCAATGCTAATGTTGTTTCATGTTTATTCCATTGCATGGACAGGAAGGCATATTCATGTAGATGGGGCCCATTCTACATGCATAAGCCTTCTTGACTTTGGAATGCAACAAACAACAACCAACACAATCAATTCACTCCAGTGCTTGTGTTGTTTCAGGTTTATTCCATTGCACGGACAGGAAGGCATATTCATGTAGATGGGGCCCAACCTACATGCATAAGCCTTCTTGACTTTGGAATGGAACAATCACAAAACAACACAAGAAATTCACTCCAATGTTTATGTTGTTTCATGTTTATTCCATTGCACGCACAGGAAGGCATATTCATGTAGATTGGGCCCAATCTACATCCATGAGCCTTCCTGACTTTAAAATGCAACAAACAAAAAACAACACAAGCAATTCACTCCAATGCTTATTTTGTTTCATGTTTATTCCATTGCACTGACACGAAGGCATATTCATGTAGATGGGGCCCAATCTACATGCATAAGCCTTCTTGACTTTGGAATGGAATAAACCGAAAACAACACAAGGAATCAACTCCAATGCTTATTTTGTTTCATCTTTATTCCATTGCACGGACAGGAAGGCATATTCATGTAGATGGGGCCCAATCTACATGCATAAGCCTTCCTGACTTTGGAATGGAAGAAACACAAAACAACACAAGCAATTCACTCCGATGCTTTTGTTGTTTCATGTTTATTCCATTGGACGGACAGGAAGTCATATTCATGTAGATTAGGCCCAATCTACATGCATAAGCCTTCTTGACTTTTGCATGCAACATTCACAAAACAACACAAGGAGTTTATTCCGATGCTTATGTTGTTTCATGTTTATTCCATTGCACAGACAGGATGGCATATTCATGTAGATTGGGGCTAATCTACATGCATAAGCCTTCCTGACTTTGGAATGGAAGAAACACAAAACGACACAAGTAATTCACTCCAATGCTTGTGTTGTTTCATGTTTATTCCACTGCACGGACAGGACGGCATATTCATATAGATGGGGCATAATCTACATGCATAAGCCTTCTTGACTTTGGAATGGAACAAACCGAAAACAACACAACGAATTAACTCCAATGCTTGTGTTGTTTCATGTTTATTCCATTGGGCGGACATGAAGGCATATTCATGTAGATGGGGCCCAATCTACATGCATGAACCTTCTTGACTTTTGAATGCAACATACACAAAACAACACAAGGTGTTCATTCCGATGCTTATGTTGTTTCATGTTTATTCCATTGCATGGACAGGAAGGCATATTCGTATAGATGGGGCCCAGTCTACATGGATGTGCCTTCCTGGTCTTGGAATGGAACAAACAAGAAACAAGATGAGCAATCCAACCTGAATCATTGCACTGGAATGTCCGTTGCAGTGAAGACATGTACGCTATCGAATAATTCACTAGTATGGTGGTACCGAATCGGCCGAGTTATGATGAGGGATCAGTGTTAAGTGTACGATATCCCACGAGATAATTTGCAAGATCAGAGGTCATTAAATCACATGAAATGTCGTTGACATTTATAGTTTGATTGTTGGTCTTCATTGCAGGAATATTTGTTTAAGACATTAGAGTTGATTTGATGTTGCTGCATTCGTTAAAAATGCCAGGTTTTTGTAGTTTCAGTTTGTTATGGGTAGTAAAGCCGGAATGGCAATCTTGGTTATGATCAGTTGAAAGAGATCCAAATTCAGCTATGTGTACTTTATGTAGCAAAGATTTTTATTTTCTCAGTGACCTCCAAGGGGAAATCAGCGGAAAAAGATGCACAAGGTCAAAATCACCAACAGAGATGTAACATGGCTTTCAATAATTCACTAGTAAATTACCGGTTAGTACAATATTGCTTCTATCTTGCTTTTGTGACGACATTTTGTCATCATTTTCTGCATTTGAACAAAGTGACACAGGACGTTTAGATTCATTTAATAAAAGTAAAGATAGACTGGACATCTTTCTTTACACTGCCCTGGCCGAATAATACCCTGAGCTGTGGGAAGTAACAAGAAAGCTGCTAATCTTGAGTCTTGGCCAAGCTTCTGTTTAAAGGGTCTTTTCTGTTGACAAAGATATCATCTGTGAAAATCAGAACGATAATACTCGTATTGCAGGAATGCATATTCATCTAGATTGGGCCCAATCTGCATGCATAAGCCTTCCTGGTTTTGGAATGCAACAAACACAAACCAACACAAGCAATTCACTCCAATGCTTATTTTGTTTCATGTTTATTCCATTGCACTGACAGGAAGGCATATTCATTTAGATGGGGCCCAATCTACATGCATAAGCCTTCTTGACTTTGGAATGGAACAAACCAAAAACAACACAAGGAATTAACTCCAATGCTTATGTTGTTTCATGTTTATTCCATTGGGCGGACAGGAACGCATATTCATATAGATTGGGCCCAATCTACATGCATAAGCCTTCTAGACTTTTGAATGCAACATACACAAAACAACACAAGGAGTTCATTCCGATGCTTATGTTGTTTCATGTTTATTCCATTGCACGGACAGGAAGGCATATTCATATACATGGGGCCCAATCTACATTTATAAGCCTTCTTGACTTTGGAATGGAACAATCACAAAACAACACAAGAAATACACTCCAATGCTAATGTTGTTTCATCTTTATTCCATTGCACGGACAGTAAGGCATATTCATGTAGATGGGGCCCAATCTACATGCATATAAGCCTTCTTGACTTTGGAATGCAACAAACACAAACCAACACAATCAATTCACTCCAGTGCTTGTGTTGTTTCAGGTTTATTCCATTGGACGGACAGGAAGGCATATTCATGTAGATGGGGCCCAATCTACATGTATAAGCCGTCTTGACTTTGGAATGGAACAATCACAAAACAACACAAGAAATTCACTCCAATGTTTATCTTGTTTCATGTTTATTCCATTGGGTAGACAGGAAGGCATATTCATGTAGATGGGGCCCAATCTACATGCATAAGCCTTCTTGACTTTGGAATGGAATAAACCGAAAACAACACAAGGAATCAACTCCAATGCTTATTTTGTTTCATGTTTATTCCATTGCACGGACAGGAAGGCATATTCATGTAGATGGGGCCCAATCTACATGCATAAGCCTTCTTGACTTTGGAATGCAACAAACACAAACCAACACAATCAATTCACTCCAGTGCTTGTGTTGTTTCAGGTTTATTCCATTGGACGGACAGGAAGGCATATTCATGTAGATGGGGCCCAATCTACATGTATAAGCCGTCTTGACTTTGGAATGGAACAATCACAAAACAACACAAGAAATTCACTCCAATGTTTATCTTGTTTCATGTTTATTCCATTGCACTGACAGGAAGGCATATTCATGTAGATGGGGCCCAATCTACATGCATAAGCCTTCTTGACTTTGGAATGGAATAAACCGAAAACAACACAAGGAATCAACTGCAATGCTTATTTTGTTTCATGTTTATTCCATTGCACGGACAGGAAGGCAAATTCATGTAGATGGGGCCCAATCTACATGCATAAGCCTTCTTGACTTTGGAATGGAACAATCACAAAACAACACAAGCAATTCACTCCAATGCTAATGTTGTTTCATGTTTTTTCCATTGCACGGACAGGAAGGCATATTCATGTAGATGGGGCCCAATCTACATGCATAAGCCTTCTTGACTTTGGAATGGAATAAACCGAAAACAACACATAGAATCAACTCCAATGCTTTTTTTGTTTCATGTTTATTCCATTGCACGGACAGGAAGGCATGTTCATGTAGATTGGGCCCAATTTACATGCATAAGCCTTCCTGACTTTGGAATGAAAGAAACACTAAACGACACAAGCAATTCACACCAATGCTTGTCTTGTTTCATCTTTATTCCATTCGGCGGACAGGTAGGCATATTCATGTAGATTGGGACCAATCTATATGCATAAGCCTTCCTGACTTTGGAATGGAAGAAACACAAAACGACACAAGCAATTCACTCCAATGCTTTTGTTGTTTCATGTTTATTCCATTGGACGGACAGGAAGGCATATTCATCTACATTGGGCCCAATATTCATGCATAAGCCTTCTTGACTTTTGAATGCAACATACACAAAACAACACAAGGAGTTAATTCGATGCTTATGTTGTTTCATGTTTATTCTATTGCACAGACAGGAAGGCATATTCAGGTAGATTGGGGCTAATCTACATGCATCATCCTTCCTGACTTTGGAATTGAGGAAACACAAAACGACACAATTGGGCCCAATCTACATGCATAATCCTTCTTGACTTGGGAATGCAACAAACACAAACCAACACAATTCACTCCAGTGCTTGTGTTGTTTCAGGTTTATTCCATTGGACGGACAGGAAGGCATATTCATGTAGATTGGGCCCAATCTACATGCATAAGCCTTCTTGACTTTTGAATGCAACATACACAAAACAACACAAGGTGTTCATTCCGATTCTTATGTTGTTTCATGTTTATTCCATTGCATGGACAGGAAGGCATATTCATATAGATGGGGCCCAGTCTACATGGATGTGCCTTCCTGATCTTGGAATGGAACAAACAAGTAACAAGATGCTCTACCCAACCTGAATCATTGCACTGGAATGTCCATTGCAGTGGAGACATGTAAACTGCCGAATAATTCACTAGTATGGTGGTACCGTATCGGCCGGGTTATGATGAGGGATCAGTGTTAAGTGTACAATATCCCACGAGATAATTTGCAAGATCAGAGATCATTAAATCACATGAAATGTCGTTGACATATTTAGTTTGATTCTTGGTCTTCATTGCGGGAATATTTGTTTAAGACATTAGAGTTGATTTGATGTTGCTGCATTCGTTAAAAATGCCAGGTTTTTGTAGTTTCAGTTTGTTATGGGTAGTAAAGCCGGAATGGCAATCTTGGTTATGATCGGTTGAAAGAGATCCAAATTCAGCTATGTGTACTTTATGTAGCAAAGATTTTTTTTCTCAGTGGCCTCCATGGGGAAATCAGCGGAAAAAGATGCACAAGGTCAAAATCACCAACAGAGATGTAAAATGGCTTTCAATAATTCACTAGTAAATTACCGGTTAGTACAATATTGCTTCTATCTTGCTTTTGTGACGACATTTTGTCATCATTTTCTGCATTTGAACAAAGTGACACAGGACGTTTAGATTCATTTAATAAAAGTAAAGATAGGCTGGACATCTTTCTTTTCACTGCCCTGGCCGAATAATATCCTGAGCTGTGGGAAGTCACAAGAAAGCTGCTAATCTTGAGTCTTGGCCAAGCTTCTGTTTAAAGGGGCTTTTCTGTTAACAAAGATATCATCTGTGAAAATCCAAATGATAATACTCGTATTGCAGGAAGGCATATTCATGTAGATTGTGCCCAATCTGCATGCATAAGCCTTCCTGGTTTTGGAATGCAACAAACACAAACCAACACAAGCAATTCACTCCAATGCTTATTTTGTTTCATGTTTATTCCATTGCACTGACAGGAAGGCATATTCATGTAGATGGGGCCCAATCTACATGCATAAGCCTTCTTGACTTTGGAATGGAACAAACCAAAAACAACACAAGGAATTAACTCCAATGCTTATGTTGTTTCATGTTTATTCCATTGCACTGACAGGAAGGCATATTCATGTAGATGGGGCCCAATCTACATGCATCAGCCTTCGTGACTTTGGAATGGATGAAACATAAAACGACACATGCAATTCACTCCAATGCTTGTGTTGTTTCATGTTTATACCATTGGGCTGACAGGAAGGCATATTCGTGTAGATGAGGCCCAATCTACACGCATTAGCCTTCTTGACTTTTGAATGCAACATACACAAAACAACACAAGGAGTTCATTCCGATGCTTATGTTGTTTCATGTTTATTCCATTGCACGGACAGGAAGGCATATTCATGTAGATGGGGCCCAATCTACATGCATAAGCCTTCTTGACTTTGGAATGGAACAAACCGAAAACAACACAAGGAATTAAATCCAATGCTTATGTTGTTTTATGTTTATTCCATTGCACTGACAGGAAGGCAAATTCATGTAGATTGGGCGCAATCTACATGCATAAGCCTTCCTGACTTTGGAATGGAAGAAACACAAAATGACACAAGTAATTCACTCCAATGCTTGTGTTGTTTCATGTTTATTCCATTTGCGGACAGGAAGTCATATTCATGTAGATTGGGCCTAATCTACATGCATAAGCCTTCTTGATTTTGGAATGCAACAAACACAAACCAACACAAGCAATTCACTCCAGTGCTTGTGTTGTTTCAGGTTTATTCCATTGCACTGACAGGAAGGCATATTCATGTAGATTGGGCCCAATCTACATGCATAAGCCTTCTTGACTTTGGAATGGAACAATCACAAACCAACACAAGAAATTCACTCCAATGCTTATGTTGTTTCATGTTTATTCCATTGCACGGACAGGAAGGCATATTCATGTAGATGGGGCCCAATCTACATGCATAAGCCTTCCTGACTTTGGAATGCAACAAACAAAAAACAACACAAGCAATTCACTCCAATGCTTATTTTGTTTCATGTTTATATCTTTGCACGGACAGGGAGGCATATTCATGTAGATGGGGCCCAATCTATATGCATAAGCCTTTCTTACTTTGGATTGGAAGAAACAGAAAACGACAAGCAATTCACTCCAATGCTTGTGTTGTTTCATTTTATTCCATTGGACGGACATGAAGTCGTATTCATGTAGATTGGGCCTAATCTACATACATAAGCCTTCTTGACTTTTGAATGCAACATACACAAAACAACACAAGGAGTTCATTCCGATGCTTATGTTGTTTCGTGTTTATTCCATTGCATGGACAGGAAGGCATATTCATATAGATGGGGCCCAGTCTACATGGATGTGCCTTCCTGATCTTGGAATGGAACAAACAAAAAACAAGATGAGCAATCCAACTTGTATCATTGCACAGGAATGTCCATTGCAGTGAAGACATGTACACTACCGAATAATTCGCTAGTATGGTGGTACTGAGTCGGCCTAGTTGTGACGAGGGATCAGTGTACAGCGTTAAGTGTACGATATCCCACGAGATAATTTGCAAGATCAGAGGTCATTAAATCACATGAAATGTCGTTGACATGCATAGTTTGAGTCTTGGTCTTCATTGCGGGAATATTTGTTTAAGACATTAGAGTTGATTTGATGTTGCTGCGTTCGTTAAAATTGCCAGGTTTTTGTAGTTTCAGTTTGTTATGGGTAGTATAGCCAGAATGGCAATCTTGGTTATGATCGGTTGAAAGAGATCCAAATTCAGCTATGTGTACTTTATGTAGCAAAAATTTTTTTTCTCAGTGGCCTCCATGTGGAAATCAGCAGCAGAAAAAGATGCACAAGGTCAAAATCACCAACAGAGATGTAAAATGGCTTTCAATAATTCACTAGTAAATTACCGGTTAGTACAATATTGCTTCTATCTTGCTTTTGTGACGACATTTTGTCATCATTTTCTGCATTTGAACAAAGTGACACAGGACGTTTAGATTCATTTAAAAAAAGTAAAGATAGGCCGGACATCTTTCTTTACACTGCCCTGGCCGAATAATATCCTGAGCTGTGGGAAGTCTCAAGAAAGCTGCTAATCTTTAGTCTTGGCCAAGCTTCTGTTTAAAGGGGCTTTTCTGTTAACAAAGATATCATCTGTGAAAATCAGAATGATAATACTCGTATTGCAGGAAGGCATATTCATGTAGATGGGACCCAATCTGCATGCATAAGCCTTCTTGACTTTGTAATGGAACAAACCGAAAACAACACAAGGAATTAACTCCAATGCTTATGTTGTTTCATGTTTATTCCATTGCACGGACAGGAGGGCATATTCATGTAGATTGGGCCCAATCTACATGCATAAGCCTTCCTGACTTTGGAATGGAAGAAACACAAAACGACAGAAGCAATTCACTCCAATGCTTGTGTTGTTTCGTGTTTATTCCATTGGGCGGACAGGAAGGCATATTCATGTAGATGGGGCCCAATCTACATGCATAAGCCTTCTTGACTTTTGAATGCAACATACACAAAACAAAACAAGGAGTTCATTCCGATGCTTATGTTGTTTCACGTTTATTCCATTGCACGGACAGGAAGGCATATTCATGTAGATGGGGCCCAGTCTACATGCATAAGCCTTCTTGACTTTGTAATGGAACAAACCGAAAACAACACAAGGAATTAACTATAATGCTTATTTTGTTTCATGTTTATTTCATTGCACGGATCGGAAGGCAAATTCATGTAGATTGGGCCCAATCTACATGCATAAGCCTTCCTGACTTTGGAATGGAAGAAACACAAAACGACACAATCAATTCACTCCAATGCTTGTGTTGTTTCATGTTTATTCCATTTGCGGACAGGAAGTCATATTCATGTAGATTGGGCCTAATCTACATGCATAAGCCTTCTTGACTTTTGAATGCAACATACACAAAACAACACAAGGAGTTCATTCCAATGCTTATGTTGTTTCGTGTTTATTCCATTGCATGGACAGGAAGGCATATTCATATAGATGGGACCCAGTCTACATGGATGTGCCTTCCTGATCTTGGAATGGTAGTTTCAGTTTGTTATGGGTAGTAAAGCCGGAATGGCAATCTTTGTTATGATCGGTTGAAAGAGATCCAAATTCAGCTATGTGTACTTTATGTAGCAAAGATTTTTTTTCTCAGTGGCCTCCATGGGGAAATCAGCGGAAAAAGATGCACAAGGTCAAAATCACCAACAGAGATGTAAAATGGCTTTCAATAATTCACTAGTAAATTACCGGTTAGTACAATATTGCTTCTATCTTGCTTTTGTGACGACATTTTGTCATCATTTTCTGCATTTGAACAAAGTGACACAGGACGTTTAGATTCATTTAATAAAACTAAAGATAGGCTGGACATCTTTCTTTACACTGCCCTGGCCGAATAATATCCTGAGCTGTGGGAAGTCACAAGAAAGCTGCTAATCTTGAGTCTTGGCCAAGCTTCTGTTTAAAGGGGCTTTTCTGTTAACAAAGATATCATCTGTGAAAATCAGAATGATAATACTCGTATTGCAGGAAGGCATATTCATGTAGATGGGGCCCAATCTGCATGCATAAGCCTTCCTGGTTTTGGAATGCAACAAACACAAACCAACACAAGCAATTGACTCCAATGCTTATTTTGTTTCATGTTTATTCCATTGGACGGACAGGAAGGCATATTCATGTAGATTGGGCCCAATCTACATGCATAAGCCTTCTTGACTTTGGAATGGAACAAACCAAAAACAACACAAGGAATTAACTCCAATGCTTATGTTGTTTCATGTTTATTCCATTGCACTGACAGGAAGGCATATTCATGTAGATTGGGCCCAATCTACATGCATCAGCCTTCCTGACTTTGGAATGGAAGAAACATAAAACGACACATGCAATTCACTCCAATGCTTGTGTTGTTTCATGTTTATTCCATTGGGCGGACAGGAAGGCATATTCGTGTAGATGAGGCCCAATCTACGTGAATAAGCCTTCTTGACTTTTGAATGCAACATACACAAAACAACACAAGGAGTTCATTCCGATGCTTATGTTGTTTCATGTTTATTCCATTGCACGGACAGGAAGGCATATTCATGTAGATGGGGCCCAATCTACATGCATAAGCCTTCTTGACTTTGGAATGGAACAAACCGAAAACAACACAAGGAATTAAATCCAATGCTTATGTTGTTTCATGTTTATTCCATTGCACTGACAGGAAGGCAAATTCATGTAGATTGGGCGCAATCTACATGCATAAGCCTTCCTGACTTTGTAATGGAAGAAACACAAAATGACACAAGTAATTCACTCCAATGCTTGTGTTGTTTCATGTTTATTCCATTTGCGGACAGGAAGTCATATTCATGTAGATTGGGCCTAATCTACATGCATAAGCCTTCTTGATTTTGGAATGCAACAAACACAAACCAACACAAGCAATTCACTCCAGTGCTTGTGTTGTTTCAGGTTTATTCCATTGCACGGACAGGAAGGCATATTCATGTAGATTGGGCCCAATCTACATGCATAAGCCTTCTTGACTTTGGAATGGAACCATCACAAACCAACACAAGAAATTCACTCCAATGCTTATGTTGTTTCATGTTTATTCCATTGCACGGACAGGAAGGCATATTCATGTAGATGGGGCCCAATCTACATGCATAAGCCTTCCTGACTTTGGAATGCAACAAACAAAAAACAACACAAGCAATTCACTCCAATGCTTATTTTGTTTCATGTTTATATCTTTGCACGGACAGGAAGGCATATTCATGTAGATGGGGCCCAATCTATATGCATAAGCCTTTCTTACTTTGGATTGGAAGAAACAGAAAACGACACAAGCAATTCACTCCAATGCTTGTGTTGTTTCATGTTTATTCCATTGGACGGACATGAAGTTGTATTCATGTAGATTGGGCCTAATCTGCATACATAAGCCTTCTTGACTTTTGAATGCAACATACACAAAACAACACAAGGAGTTCATTCCAATGCTTATGTTGTTTCGTGTTTATTCCATTGCATGGACAGGAAGGCATATTCATATAGATGGGGCCCAGTCTACATGGATGTGCCTTCCTGATCTTGGAATGGAACAAACAAAAAACAAGATGAGCAATCCAACTTGTATCATTGCACAGGAGTGTCCATTGCAGTGAAGACATGTACACTACCGAATAATTCGCTAGTATGGTGGTACTGAGTCGGCCTAGTTGTGACGAGGGATCAGTGTACAGCGTTAAGTGTACGATATCCCACGAGATAATTTGCAAGATCAGAGGTCATTAAATCACATGAAATGTCGTTGACATGCATAGTTTGAGTCTTGGTCTTCATTGCGGGAATATTTGTTTAAGACATTAGAGTTGATTTGATGTTGCTGCGTTCGTTAAAATTGCCAGGTTTTTGTAGTTTCAGTTTGTTATGGGTAGTATAGCCGGAATGGCAATCTTGGTTATGATCGGTTGAAAGAGATCCAAATTCAGCTATGTGTACTTTATGTAGCAAAAATTTTTTTTCTCAGTGGCCTCCATGTGGAAATCAGCAGCAGAAAAAGATGCACAAGGTCAAAATCACCAACAGAGATGTAAAATGGCTTTCAATAATTCACTAGTAAATTACCGGTTAGTACAATATTGCTTCTATCTTGCTTTTGTGACGACATTTTGTCATCATTTTCTGCATTTGAACAAAGTGACACAGGACGTTTAGATTCATTTAAAAAAGTAAAGATAGGCCGGACATCTTTCTTTACACTGCCCTGGCCGAATAATATCCTGAGCTGTGGGAAGTCTCAAGAAAGCTGCTAATCTTTAGTCTTGGCCAAGCTTCTGTTTAAAGGGGCTTTTCTGTTAACAAAGATATCATCTGTGAAAATCAGAATGATAATACTCGTATTGCAGGAAGGCATATTCATGTAGATGGGACCCAATCTGCATGCATAAGCCTTCTTGACTTTGTAATGGAACAAACCGAAAACAACACAAGGAATTAACTCCAATGCTTATGTTGTTTCATGTTTATTCCATTGCACGGACAGGTAGGCATATTCATGTAGATGGGGCCCAATCTACATGCATAAGCCTTCCTGACTTTGGAATGAAAGAAACACAAAACGACACAAGCAATTCACTCCAATGCTTGTGTTGTTTCATGTTTATTCCATTGGGCGGACAGGAAGGCATATTCATGTAGATGGGGCCCAATCTACGTGCATAAGCCTTCTTGACTTTTGAATGCAACATACACAAAACAACACAAGGAGTTCATTCCGATGCTTATGTTGTTTCACGTTTATTCCATTGCACGGACAGGAAGGCATATTCATGTAGATGGGGCCCAGTCTACATGCATAAGCCTTCTTGACTTTGTAATGGAACAAACCAAAAACAACACAAGGAATTAACTATAATGCTTATTTTGTTTCATGTTTATTTCATTGCACGGATCGGAAGGCAAATTCATGTAGATTGGGCCCAATCTACATGCATAAGCCTTCCTGACTTTGGAATGGAAGAAACACAAAACGACACAATCAATTCACTCCAATGCTTGTGTTGTTTCATGTTTATTCCATTTGCGGACAGGAAGTCATATTCATGTAGATTGGGCCTAATCTACATGCATAAGCCTTCTTGACTTTTGAATGCAACATACACAAAACAACACAAGGAGTTCATTCCAATGCTTATGTTGTTTCGTGTTTATTCCATTGCATGGACAGGAAGGCATATTCATATAGATGGGACCCAGTCTACATGGATGTGCCTTCCTGATCTTGGAATGGTAGTTTCAGTTTGTTATGGGTAGTAAAGCCGGAATGGCAATCTTGGTTATGATCGGTTGAAAGAGATCCAAATTCAGCTATGTGTACTTTATGTAGCAAAGATTTTTTTTCTCAGTGGCCTCCATGGGGAAATCAGCGGAAAAAGATGCACAAGGTCAAAATCACCAACAGAGATGTAAAATGGCTTTCAATAATTCACTAGTAAATTACCGGTTAGTACAATATTGCTTCTATCTTGCTTTTGTGACGACATTTTGTCATCATTTTCTGCATTTGAACAAAGTGACACAGGACGTTTAGATTCATTTAATAAAAGTAAAGATAGGCTGGACATCTTTCTTTTCACTGCCCTGGCCGAATAATATCCTGAGCTGTGGGAAGTCACAAGAAAGCTGCTAATCTTGAGTCTTGGCCAAGCTTCTGTTTAAAGGGGCTTTTCTGTTAACAAAGATATCATCTGTGAAAATCAGAATGATAATACTCATATTGCAGGAAGGCATATTCATGTAGATGGGGCCCAATCTGCATGCATAAGCCTTCCTGGTTTTGGAATGCAACAAACACAAACCAACACAAGCAATTCACTCCAATGCTTATTTTTTTTCATGTTTATTCCATTGCACGGACAGGAAGGCATATTCATGTAGATGGGGCCCAATCTACATGCATAAGCCTTCTTGACTTTGGAATGGAACAAACCAAAAACAACACAAGGAATTAACTCCAATGCTTATGTTGTTTCATGTTTATTCCATTGCACTGACAGGAAGGCAAATTCATGTAGATTGGGCCCAATCTACATGCATAAGCCTTCCTGACTTTGGAATGGAACAAACACAAAACAACACAATAAATTCACTCAAATGCTTATTTTGTTTCATGTTTATTCCATTGGACGGACAGGAAGGCATGTACTCTACCAAATAATTCACTAGTTTGGTGGTACCCAATAGCCTCCATGTGGAAATCAGTAGTGGAAAAAGATGCACAACGTGAAAATCACCAACAGAGATATAAAATGGCTTCCAA
Source organism: Margaritifera margaritifera (assembly GCA_029931535.1). Classification (NCBI taxonomy): domain Eukaryota; kingdom Metazoa; phylum Mollusca; class Bivalvia; order Unionida; family Margaritiferidae; genus Margaritifera; species Margaritifera margaritifera. Next base: position 77,518 of record JAQPZY010000245.1, read on the forward strand.
TAATTCACTAGTAAATTACCAGTTAGTACAATATTGCTTCTATGTTACTTTTGTGACAACATTTTGTCATCATTTTCTGAATTTGTCCAAAGTGAGACGGGACGTTTAGATTCATTTAATAAAACTAAAGATAGGCTGGACACCTTTCTCTACACTGCCATGGCAGAAGAAATATCCTGAGCTGTGGCAAGTCGCAAGAAAGCTGCTAATCTTGAGTCCTGGCCAAGCTTCTTTTTAAAGGGGCTTTTCTGTTAACAAAGATATTATCTGTGAAAATCCGAATGATGATACTCGTATTGCAAGGAGTCTTATTAAAGAGTACATCATGTCAAAAGTGGTATTTCAAAAGTTTGTTTTTCTTGTTAAGTGATACATTATTCTGGAGATGGAAAGTTTAGATAAATGAGGTACTTGAGCGAGCAGGAGGAGAAAGAAGAAAAGGAACGGTGCAGCAAGAAGAGAAAGGTAGAAGAGGCGGAGTTGTTTTTTTATGAAATAACACTAAGAGGCTGAAGAAAGACATTGAAAATTTGGCTTGTGGTTCCATTGAACTTGCTGTCAAATATGAGACAACTGGAAAGATAGATTGTATTGTTAAAGCAAACAGTTTTTGTAGTTGTGCAGAAGAAAAGCAAACTTTTCTCTGACTGAGCTTGAAAGGGAACTTGAGAGAAGGCTCCAACAGCTCAAGCACTGACATTTCAAAGACCATTTGTGTATCATAGCAAATAGTTGTCTGAATATTGAGCTGCATATTAATAATTGACTACTTTAAGTTGTGTTTTTGGATTAATGTTATTGAATATTTCATTACTGTGAGTTTAACTAGCTATTTTGTCTAACTTAATTGACCTTTTCTTATTTATTCTTATTTATTCATGGTTGTGTTTAATTCGATGCTTGGTCCTTACATTCAAGACATTTTTCCTTATAAAGTCCTTACCCAATATTTTCATAAAATGGTGTGAACCATGTATCAGGAAGGCGTATTCACATACATTGAGTCTGTTCACCAATGTGCACATTGTGTCTGCAATTGACATTGTTGTGGAATGCTTTGAATTGGATTGCGTAAGTAGCTTCATGTTGGTTCAGTTTTTGGTCATGAAATTGTATTCATGTAGCTGGTTTATATTCTGGAGTATGCACATGTTGCTTGTTATGGACATTGTTGTGGAATGCTTTGGATTCCAATGCTTGTGTTGTTTCATGTTTATTCCATACCATAGACAGGAAGATATATTAATGTAGATGGGGACTGTTCATTGGTGGACACATCCATACTCCTGATTATGGAATGCATTGCTTCTTTTGTTTGATGTTTGTTCTGTTCCATGGTCAAAAAGGTGTATTCATGTCGATGGGGTCTATTCAGTACTATTTGCATCTCAACTGGTTGTGTTGTTTCACGTTTGTTCCATACCACGGACGGGATGGTATATTCATGTAGACCGAGACTGTTTAGTAGAGGGCACATCTTCTCTGCAATGGATATTGTTGTGGAATGCTTTGGATTGGATCTCTTGTGTTGTGTCGTGTTTATTCCATTCCACAGATAGGAAGGTATATTCAGGTAGATGGGGCCCAAAGTTTGCAATGGGGGTATGCTTGGTGATGATACTTTTGAGATGTATTCCATGCATCTGCTATGTTTTCATTATCTTGTAGTCTCATTCCTCCAAAGCCCTGACATTCTGTTGTCCTTTTCAGGTATGAATTGGTACCGAGAACAGGCCACAGCAGTTGAAGTGGCTTGAATGCACCCTCACAGTCTCGTGTTCGTACAGAGGCTTCATCAGCACTTGACTTGACTACTAGGGAAAATTCAGCTTCACTCATTCTGGCAACAATCCTGGGGTGTGGTGAAACAGAGGTAGTGGGCAAGTCTTCACTACTCAAAGTACTGCCCTTATTCCAAGGTGAATTACCACCCTGGAACTGTGTTTTTCTTCTCTTATGGTCACCTTTCATCGTTGCATTCAGTACTGCACTTTGCATTGATCTGCTAAATCTTGGTGCAGCTCCCATATTTATATGTAATGTTTGGATTAATGTCAGCTACCCTGACAACTAGACACATCCCTGACACCTTGCAACTACCACATGGCAAGTGTCAGTATTTGTTCATTGCCAAGTGCAGTACCTGATGACTTGGCTGTATAGTATATTCTCTGGCATTCTACAGGGAGCCGTCATGCCCCACTGCCATTAGATTGAATACCCTATCTAACCTGTGCATGAGTGATCACATGTTGTGCTCAGCAGATATTTGTCAACTTTGCTATATAAAATGTAGCAGTTTCTGACTTTTAATTTTGATTATAATTAAAACTTTAAATTAAAATTGTTTCAAAAAAATATTGACTAACCTTTTTGTTTTCTAAACAAAAATTAAATTTAGTATCATGAGTACTTTTGACTCAAATTTGCAGATAGAGATTGTTCCAAATTTCAAATTAAATTTTACTGCATGAAAAAATTCCAATAAATGAAAAAGTTATTACAAATTGAATTTCTCACTTGTTGGCACATCAGGTCTCAAAGTCGCACATTGCCGAACAGCAACAGTGCATCATTTCAGATGGCTACAAATTTGTTAATAGTACATGAAACTTGATAATATTTTGCTGAGTAAGTTTAAGGTATCCCTTTCTTGAAGATATATTAGTTTGACTTTGATTTACTGCAAAAAGTGTAAACTGACTGTCCTCGAAACACAATTTCCCAATTTCCGTGGGGGACACAGTTGTCAGTCTTGCATAGGTCTGGATTGTTTTGTCAGATTTGGTGTGTTCTCCAAGGTCAGGACTTCTGGACGGATTCAGATTGTTGTTTTTTTTTTTTTGTTTTGGTATGGTAGTTTGCACTGGTTCTCAATGCTGGAAATTCTTGTCATCACTGTAGTCTGGAACTTGTATCCCTTCCAAGGACAGGAAGTTGTATTCAACACGGGTTGGATTTTTTGGATGGTAGTGCACACCGAGTTTCTGTGAGGGGCACAGTTGTCACACGTGTGGGTCGGGATTGTTTTGTTGGATTTGGTTTCTTCTATATGGTCAGTACTTGAGGACAGATTTAAATTATTTTTTGTGGTTGTGGTTTGGTAGATTGGACTGGTTCTCAATGCTGGTAAGTCTCGTCATCAACATAGTCTGGAACTTGTATCCCTTCGAAAGACAGGAAGTCGCATTCTACATGGACTGGATTTTTTGGATGCTAGTGCACACCTGGTTTCTGTGAGTGACACAGTTGTCACACATGCATGGGTCAGGATTCTTTTGTCGGATTAGGGGTTTTTTTTGTTAGTTTTTTCTGCATGGTCAGGACTTCAGGAGGGATTCTGATTGTTTTTTTTGTTGTTGTGGTTTGATGTTGTGCACTGGTTTTCAACGCTGTAAAGTCTTGTCATCAACGTAGTCTGGAACTTGTATCTCTTCGAAGGAGAGGTTGTCGCATTCAACAAGGATTGGATTTTTTCAATGGTAGTGCACATGGAGTTTTTGCTAGGGACATAGTTGTCACACATGCTTGGGTCAGAATTATTTTGTCAGATTTTACTTCTCCTCCATGGTCAGGGTTTCATGACAGATTTTTATTGTTTTTCTGTGGTTGTGGTTTGGTTGAGTGCACCGATTGTCAATGCTGGAAAGTCGTCATCAACATAGTCTGGAACTTGTATCCCTTTCGAAGAACAGGAAGTTGTATTCAACCCGATTGGATTTTTGGGATGGTATTGCACATAGAGTTTCTGCAATGGACACAGTTGTCACACATGCATGGGTCAGGATTGTTTTCTCGGATTTGGTTTCTTTCTACATGGTCAGGACTTTCGGACGGATTAAGATTGTTTTTTGTTGTTGTGGTTGGTAGTGCGCATTGATTTTCTATGCTGTAAGTCTTGTCATTAATTTAGTGTGGAGTTTGTATCCCTTCCAAGGACAGGAAGTTGCATTCAACACGTACTGGATTTGGATGGTAGTGCGCATCGAGTTTCTGCGAGGGATACAGTTGTCACACATGTGGGTCAGGATTGTTTTGTCGAATTTGGTTACTTCTCTATGGTCAGGACTTCAGGCCCCAAGATCTCAGAAGTACCTGAAACTGGAGTAGGAACTCGATAATTTGGAGTTGGAATTTTTACTGCATGAAGTATTTGGTCTCAAAAGTGGATCTTGACCTGCTTTCGAGATATCTCCTCCGAGTACAAAACTCGGGATCTTGAGTTGATTGTTTTACTTGAATCACGTGACATGTCTTCAGCAAGGTGACAAGAAAAAGGTGTCTAGTACCTGTCATGTGTATCCAATGTAAATAATCATCGCGTCCTCCACAAGAGATACGAACGCAGCACCAAAAAAGTTGCCTTATATGGGATAAAGAGCAAGAAATCCTTTTATTATCAGAAGTTAGGAAAAGAGAAACTGCTCTTTTTGGATAATTTAAGGGGAGTCAGCAGGGACTTTTAGTGAAAGAAAGAGCATGGGAAGAAGTTTAAATGTTAATGCGTATGTAATGTATAATGTATTGCCAGTATCAGTATACGATATAGATGGATCATAATTAGGATTTTACAAATTAGAACTTATAATGTATGCAGATTGTACTATTTCTTATAGTAAACAATATTTTATCACTTATTTTAGATTGAAACACATTAATTTCTTTAGAATACACACAAACTGAATGTAAACAATGCATCACAGGAGTAATCCCAGACAAATTTAACTCTTGTTGATTTTGTATGTTCTCACGTGTATAAAACAAAATCAAACATACAAGATGTTTATTTTTAAAGATGTATGGGTTTTTTTCATGGCTGGTTTAATAAGTTGCTTCCAATAATAATAATAATCATAATCATAATATCATTTGTATTTGTAATAAATGCAATTAATAAAAGTAGTAGTTGTAATAATAATAATAATAATAATATTATTATTATTATTAATCTTAGTATTGTTATTATTACAAGTTGATTTTGATATTGTTATGATTTGTTTTCAATCTTTAATATTGAATCTATTAAAAATTTGTTATATTATTACATAATCAGTACAGACTAACTATAGAAAGATTCCTTAAAAAATGAAAATTATTAACTGTTATAAATAATACCTCAGTCTTTACACAGCCTAAAAATACTGATGATTTTCATCCTAATATCTTCAATTTGTATTTATAAAAAAACAACTTATGCAGCATGTAGAATATAATATGAAACGATCTATACACTTTTAATTCCTCATTTTTCAGTCAGAGCACCTCAATCCCATGGACCTCGTCATGAAATCAGAAAAAAAAATATGCCAATCTGAAGCAAAGAGGTAAGATGATTTTGCATTTTTTTTTTAACAATTTAATACACCATTTACCTCTTTATAAATTTTGTCAAGTATTTCCAACCAAACTGGATGAAAAAACTATTGTTGCTTATGCGATTGCTTAAGCATAGTTTATACACAGCAATAGGTGACTCATTCACTACCATTCCTGCAAATAATCCACATTAATATGCATGAGCTATATAATACATCGCTTGCCAGCCAATCAAAACATTCCCAGCTGTCACGTGCAGCGTCTTTGTTCAATTGTTCTTAGTTTGGAGTGGAGAGCGACAGCTTGCATATTTCTGTCGAATTGTGCTTTATAACTTTTCTTCGTGTTGCATCACTTGCATTCTTTAACAACACGGATTTTGCATACCGGAGCTACAATTCCCCGTTTGTTTCCTCTTCTCATTCCATGAATTCAGATCATTAGTTTCATTGCCGCTCACTGGGGCCCTCATAGGCCGTTCCTCTTGTCTGCAAACCACTGGCGTCACGCTCTTCAAGAAGACCGAGGTCAGGCCCCTCCCCCACCCTATCCCCCCCCCACACCGCCCTTTACGACTTGGACAATCCTTTCAAACTGGACTACTCTCCGTTTTTTAAAAAGCAGAAACTTGAATCTATAGGTATTAAAGTGTCTGCTGTTCTCAGTTCTCACCAAAGCACGCCTTAAGACGCCTAATCATGGTTAATGCCACCTTCCACCAATTTTTCAACGGCCCTGCTGATCGTTTACTGAGACAAGAGAGGAACTA
>JAQPZY010000312.1:10000-105553 GCA_029931535.1 Margaritifera margaritifera
GGGGGGGGGGGGGGGGGGGGGGGGGGGCGGGGGGAGCGGGGGGGGGGGGGGGGGGGGGGGGGGGGGGGGGGGGGGGGGGGGGGGGGGGGGGGGGGGGGGGGGGGGGGGGGGGGGGGGGGGAGGGGGGGGGGGGGGGGGGGGGGGGGGGGGGGGGGGGGGGGGGGGTGGGAGGGAGGGGGTGGGGGGGGGCGGGCGGTTGTGTTGGGTTGTCTCGGTGCGCGGTGGGGCGGCGCGTGTGTGCGTCGTGGGTTTTTTACTTTTTCTTTCTTTGGTTGTTTTATCTTTCTTTCGGTTTTTTTTCTTTTTCTTTCTTGTCTTCTTGCTGTTGTCTGTTTTTTTCTTTCGTCTGCTGTTTCTTTTTTTCTTTTTCTTCTCATTTCTCCTCTTTTGTTTTACCTCTTTTATTTTGTTTTTTTCTTTCCTTTCCTTTCCTCTTTTCTTTTTTTTTGTTTACTCCTTCTTTTTCATTTCTTTCTTTCCTTTTTTCTTTATTCCTTTCTTCTTCTGTTATTTCTTTCCCTTTCCTCCTATCTTTTTATTCCCTTTCTCTCTTTTTTTTCTCTTTTTGTTTTTTTTTCTTATTTTTTTTTTTTCTTCTTTTTCTCCCTTTTTTTTATTGTCTTCTTTTTTTCTTTTTTTCCCTTGTTTTTTTTCTTTTTTTTTTCTGTTTCTTTTTACTTCTTGCTTGTTCTCTTTTTTCTTTCTGTTTTCATTCTCTTTTCGTTTTCTTTGGTTTCTTTCTTCTCTCTTTTTTCCTTTCTTTTCTTTCTGTTTTTTGTTATTTTTTCCTATTATTTTTGTTTTTGTTCTCTGTTTTGTTATTGCATGTTTCCTGTATTTTTTTTCTTCTTTTTTTTTCTTTTATTTCTTTTTCTCTCTTTTATTTTCTCTTTTTTTCTTTGCGTTCGTTTTCCCTTTTTTCTTTTCTTTGTCTTTCTGTTGTCTTTTCTCTTCTTTCTTTCTTTATTGCTTGTTTCCTGCCCTGTTTTCTTTTCTGGTTTTTTTCTTTTCTTTCTTCCTCTATTTGCTTCTTTCCCCTTTCTTTTCCTTGGCGTTTGTTTCTTCTTTTTGGTTGTGGTTTTCCCTTACTCTTTTACAGTCTTCATTTCCTTTCTCTTACTTCGTCTTTTCACTTTCTTTTTTCGCGCTTTTCTCTTTATATTTATCGGTGTTTTTTTCTTTTTCCAGGGTTACTGCTGCCTCTTTTGTGCTTTTTTTGTTTTCTTTTTTTCTATTCTTTTATCTCTTCTTCTTTACTCGTCTTTCTCTTCTCTTTCTTCTTCTTTTTTTTGGTTCTGTTTTTTTTTTTTTTTTCTGCTTGGAATTCTTATGGCCATCATCCAAAGCAAGACTGACCCTGAAAGAGACAGAAGTGAATCAGCATGAGGGGACATGTATGATCTGTATGAATAAAAATGTGGAAATCTGGAATGATATCATCCATCATCATGGAAATCAAGACAACAGATGTGAGACCTGATTTCAAAATTGCTAATGAAACAAAATGGGGACTTGCTTGGAAGCATACTATGATATGTAAAAACTGCAGTTTTAAGTCACATGAGTATTAGCTGTATGACGAGATAAAAACAGCTAAACCTGGGCCAAATCCTGCTGCTGTAAATATGACGTTTCAAGCTGGACTACAGGATACACCAATGGGCAACACCAGGGCTAGATACCTACTTGCAGCCTCTTACATTCCACCACCTAGTAGAACATCTATGCAAAGGGCTTCCAACATTGTAGGTCAAGCTACTGTACAGCTAAATGGATATGGCAGACAATGGGCCCTCTCAAGTGACTCATCTAAACATGACAGAAAGTGATAAGAATATTCTCCTGGAAGTGCTGAAAATGAAACTTTCCTGTGATGTTGTACAAAGACTGCAACTTAATACCAAACACGCAGAAATGTGAGGCTTGTGAACAGATCAATCAGTGTTTTCCGTACCTAAAAATGTCAACTATTCAAGAAATACTTTGAGGCAATGAGTGCAATCAACAATACACAGACTCAATAACAGACTTGGATCATCTCTGAAAACAAAAGTAAAACACTTGAGGGTATACTTTCACCAAGTACTCTGAGATCACGGGATCAAATTGATAAAAACACTGTTACTTACCATCATTTGTATCCAAAGTATCGGAAAACAGGAAATGTGTACTGGAAAGACAGGGATATATGATACAGGCTCATCTAAGGTAAAGAACTCAGCCCAGAACAGGAAGTAATGCTCACAGTCATTCCAAGGGTGATCACTCCTATGCACAGGTTCACCAGGAGCCAATGACACCGCAGACAGAAAAGAGGATCTTAGTCCATGTACAAAAGGACAGTGCCCAAAAGACACAATGAAAACACATAATACAGAAAGGAAAACTGTCGTGGGGAAATCCGTAGGTAACACAACCGCATGTTATGTTGCAGTTGTGTTACTGCTACCACCTGATGAGACCTATGGAGAGGTACGAAACAGTTTCTCAGAATATCAAGACATAAATAAAGAATAAACAAACAAACAAACAAAAACAAACAAACATATTCTATAATAACATGAACTGACTGACTGACCTGTCTGACTGAATGAAATTAATGAATGAATGAATGTAGCATTGAATGAATGAATGATGGAATAGTGTATGTATGATTAAGATAAAACTGTCATACCAGAATAGTGAAATAAAATAAAAGACCAGTCTCTCTTTCTTCCTTATATCCTCCTTACATCATAACAAACAATCATCAATGCATAAATCAATCAATCAATCAATCAATCAATCAATCAATCAATCAATAAAACTAATCCCAATTTAACCATGCAACCAGCAAGCCAGCCATGTCATGCTAATGTACATTTTCTATATGGATGTAGGATAGGTGGGTGGTTTCAGGGCATATCATTATACCTGTAATTTTTCCATATCACAATTTCAACTGATAGCATGCAGTTTGGAAATTCACCATGTCCAAAATAATTCCCATATCCTATGCAGTACTGCCTATTTGTTGTTGATATGAAGGGGTTGCCAGGCTGAGAGTGATCCGCATTCACACACCACAAACTATTGTGGCATAAATGCTGATGCATCTAACTCTTTTGAAATGTTTTACACTTCTCATCTTTATTGTGAACGCCAGTCTATGGACATGTTTCTATTACCAAATGTTAGACTCAGGGTCCCTATATGACAAGAGCCCATATAACCTATTTGATGTTACATTGCCTGTCCAAAGTATACAAATACTGTTAGGCTGCTGGCACAGATTTGAACAAGATTTTCTCTGACAGAATTTCAAAAATATCCGCCTTTGTAACTTGTATAAGATGTAGAAATACATACATGCTGATAATAATGAGTATCAACCCCACAGGGTGCATTAAAAAAAAAAAAAAAAAAAAAAAAAAAAATTAAAAATTAATTTAAATTTAAATTTTTACAAATATTTAAATTTTTTAATTTTTCATTTCATAGTTCTATTTTTAAAAGTTATATACACAAAATGTCCAAATTTCATGCATCTACCTTCAATAATAAACTCAGGATAACAATTTAAACTTTTATAACCTATCTACAGACAGGAATCAGACCACAATTAATTTTCCTATATAGTCTCTACATTTGTTTGTCAGTACTGAACTTTCCACTGTGTCCAAATCCTAATAAATCATATGTTGCTGTAAAGTATCTTCAAAGATGAACTCACGCTGAAGTTCTTGTCAAAGGTTAACCGGCATTCTTGTGAATGGCTGGACTGTAAACAAAGCAACGTGCAATGAGTCACAGATTTCACTTCCGGATCAGCACCAATGCCTCATTACTCACTGTGCACTGTCGCCAAAATACACACAGACAACCACACTATAATGCTCATATTCTAAACAATAACCAATTTCCTTTAAATCAATACTAAGAATGACTAAATCTAATGCATACATCACCACCAAAATGAGAGAGGAAAAAAGGATCTAAAAATAGACTCGGACTACATTCGTAGGTACTGAACCGGAAGTATTAATTGTGTCCTGATTCCTATACGGGTCAGACATTTTCACCTGAATGGAAAAAAAACTCAAATAAATGTGTCTGAAATACTGCTGCAAAGTTTCAATGAATTTGATGCATGCATATAAATTTTATCGGACACCATTGTATTACAAACAGTATGAATTTCAAAATGGCCAACTGTGAACAATGCACAAAACTTAAAGTTGAATGGTGAATTTATTAATTAAGATAAACACTTGAAATAAACTGTAGTTAGTTTTTAGTCCTCATACAAATCTGGAAATTACTAGAAATTAAACCTGGCTGCTAAACTCTCTGTGGAGAGTCAATTTTAAAATATGATACATATTTTTAGTTAAAAATTTGAATTTAAATTAAATTATCATGAAAATTTAAAAACTCAAGTTGACAAATTTTGTTCTTTTGCAACATGTCTCCAATCCTTTATCACAAACATCAATGGTTTTCCTTATCAGGTGTGAAGTAATTAAACCAGGGCCTGTCAATAATAGGTAGCACCTGAAATCTGGTAGCATCTGAATACGCTAGTTAGGGGTAGTAACTAAGGTAGTGATGTAATTTTCACCCTTAAGGGGAGGAGCTGTTAGATGCTAGGGATCCAATGGTATTGAAGAGTTCGTGAAGTTATATGATTACCAGGGCAGCACACCTTTTCCCAGTTATATAAGGGGGAGAGAGGATAATTCTTGTACTTTTACATGCAGTTATTTTATCTGAAACCATGAAAGGGTACACCAAGAAGAAGAAAACTTTTTTAAACCAGGAAATATTCCACATAACAAAGGGGTCAGATTTCTGACTGATGATACTCTACCAAGTTCCAGTGCTGCATCTGCTCAAGTGACCAGAAGAATGGATGCAGACAAGTTCTCTCTCATGGCAGTGACGAAGCCGACAGGTGGGGGTCTCCAGTCAGTTGTGGCACCAGACTGTAATGGCACACCTGGGTCTGCTAGAATTCTATGGCCATCATCCAAAGCAAGACTGACCCTGAAAGAGACAGAAGTGAATCAGCATGAGGGGACATGTATGATCTGTATGAATAAAAATGTGGAAATCTGGAATGATATCATCCATCATCATGGAAATCAAGACAACAGATGTGAGACCTGATTTCAAAATTGCTAATGAAACAAAATGGGGACTTGCTTGGAAGCATACTATGATATGTAAAAACTGCAGTTTTAAGTCACATGAGTATTAGCTGTATGACGAGATAAAAACAGCTAAACCTGGGCCAAATCCTGCTGCTGTAAATATGACGTTTCAAGCTGGACTACAGGATACACCAATGGGCAACACCAGGGCTAGATACCTACTTGCAGCCTCTTACATTCCACCACCTAGTAGAACATCTATGCAAAGGGCTTCCAACATTGTAGGTCAAGCTACTGTACAGCTAAATGAAATGGATATGGCAGACAATGGGCCCTCATCAAGTGACTCATCTAAACATGACAGAAAGTGATAAGAATATTCTCCTGGAAGTGCTGAAAATGAAACTTTCCTGTGATGTTGTACAAAGACTGCAACTTAATACAAACACGCAGAAATGTGAGGCTGTGAACAGATCAATCAGTGTTTCCGTACCTAAAAATGTCAACTATTCAAGAAACTTTGAGGCAAGAGTGCATTCAACAATACACAGACTCAATAACAGACTTGGATCATCTCTGAAAACAAAAGTAAAACACTTGGGGGTATACTTTCACCAAGTACTCTGAGATCACTGGATCAAATGGATAAAACACTGTACTTACCATCATTTGTATCCAAAGTATCCGGAAAACAGGAAATGTGTACTGGAAAGACAGGGATATATGATACAGGCTCATCTAAGGTACAGAACTCAGCCCAGAACAGGAAGTCATGCTGCACAGTCATTCCAAGGGTGATCACTCCTATGCACAGGTTCACCAGGAGCCAATGACACTGCAGACAGAAAAGAGGATCTTAGTCCATGTACAAAAGGACAGTGCCCAAAAGACACAATGAAAAACACATAATACAGAAAGGAAAACTGTCGTGGGGAAATCCGTAGGTAACACAACGCATCTTATGTGCAGTTGTGTTACCTGCTACCACCTGATGAGACCTATGGAGAGGTCGAAACAGTTTTCTCAGAATATCAAGACATAAATAAAGAAATAAACAAACAAACAAACAAACAAACATATTCTATAATAACATGAACTGACTGACTGACTGTCTGACTGAATGAATTAATGAATGAATGAATGAATGTAGCATTGAATGAATGAATGAATGGAATAGTGTATGTATGATTTAAGATAAAACTGTCATACCAGAATAGTGAAATAAAATAAAGACCAGTCTCTCTTTCTTCCTTATATCCTCCTTACTCATAACAAACAATCATCAATGCATAAATCTATTCATCAATCAATCAATCAATCAATCAATCAATCAATCAATCAATAAACTAATCCCATTTAACCATGCAACCAGCAAGCCAGCCATGTCATGCTAATGTACATTTCTATATGGATGTAGGTAGGTGGGTGGGTTTCAGGGCATATCATTATACCTGTAATTTTTCCATATCACAATTTCAACTGTAGCATGCAGTTTGGAAATTCACCATGTCCAAAATAATTCCCATATCCTATGCAGTACTGCCTATTTGTTGTTGATATGATGGGGTGCCAGGCTGAGGTGATCCGCATTCACACACACAAACTATTGTGGCATAAATGCGATGCATCTAACTCTTTTGAAATGTTTACACTTCTCATCTTTATTGTGAATGCCAGTCTATGGACATGTTTCTTTTTCCAAATGTTAGTCTCAGGGTCCCTATATGACAATAGCCCATATAACCTATTTGATGTTACATTGCCTGTCCAAAGTATACAAATACTGTTAGGTGCTGGCACAGATTTGAACAAGATTTTCTCTGACAGAATTTCAAAAATATCCGCCTTTGTAACTTGTATAAGATGTAGAAATACATACATGCTGATAATAATGAGTATCAACCCCACAGGGTGCATTAAAAAAAAAAAAAAAAAAAAAAAAAAAAAAATTAAAAATTAATTTAAATTTAAATTTTTACAAATATTTAAATTTTTTAATTTTTCATTTCATAGTTCTATTTTTAAAAGTTATATACACAAAATGTCCAAATTTCATGCATCTACCTTCAATAATAAACTCAGGATAACAATTTAAACTTTTATAACCTATCTACAGACAGGAATCAGACCACAATTAATTTTCCTATATAGTCTCTACATTTGTTTGTCAGTACTGAACTTTCCACTGTGTCCAAATCCTAATAAATCATATGTTGCTGTAAAGTATCTTCAAAGATGAACTCACGCTGAAGTTCTTGTCAAAGGTTAACCGGCATTCTTGTGAATGGCTGGACTGTAAACAAAGCAACGTGCAATGAGTCACAGATTTCACTTCCGGATCAGCACCAATGCCTCATTACTCACTGTGCACTGTCGCCAAAATACACACAGACAACCACACTATAATGCTCATATTCTAAACAATAACCAATTTCCTTTAAATCAATACTAAGAATGACTAAATCTAATGCATACATCACCACCAAAATGAGAGAGGAAAAAAGGATCTAAAAATAGACTCGGACTACATTCGTAGGTACTGAACCGGAAGTATTAATTGTGTCCTGATTCCTATCAGGGTCAGACATTTTCACCTGAATGGAAAAAAACTCAAATAAATGTGTCTGAAATACTGCTGCAAAGTTTCAATGAATTTGATGCATGCATATAAATTTTATCGGACACCATTGTATTACAAACAGTATGAATTTCAAAATGGCCGACTGTGAACAATGCACAAAACTTAAAGTTGAATGGTTCATTTATTAATTAAGATAAACACTTGAAATAAACTGTAGTTAGTTTTTAGTCCTCATACAAATCTGGAAATTACTAGAAATTAAACCTGGCTGCTAAACTCTCTGTGGAGAGTCAATTTTAAAATATGATACATATTTTTAGTTAAAAATTTGAATTTAAATTAAATTATCATGAAAATTTAAAAACTCAAGTTGACAAATTTTGTTCTTTTGCAACATGTCTCCAATCCTTTATCACAAACATCAATGGTTTTCCTTATCAGGTGTGAAGTAATTAAACCAGGGCCTGTCAATAATAGGTAGCACCTGAAATCTGGTAGCATCTGAATACGCTAGTTAGGGGTAGTAACTAAGGTAGTGATGTAATTTTCACCCCTTAAGGGGAGGAGCTGTTAGATGCTAGGGATCCAATGGTATTGAAGAGTTCGTGAAGTTATATGATACCAGGGCAGCACACCTTTTCCCAGTTATATAAGGGGGAGAGAGGATAATTCTTGTACTTTTACATGCAGTTATTTTATCTGAAACCATGAAAGGGTACACCAAGAAGAAGAAAACTTTTTTTAAACCAGGAAATATTCCACATAACAAAGGGGTCAGATTTCTGACTGATGATACTCTACCAAGTTCCAGTGCTGCATCTGCTCAAGTGACCAGAAGAATGGATGCAGACAAGTTCTCTCTCATGGCAGTGACGAAGCCGACAGGTGGGGGTCTCCAGTCAGTTGTGGCACCAGACTGTAATGGCACACCTGGGTCTGCTAGAATTCTATGGCCATCATCCAAAGCAAGACTGACCCTGAAAGAGACAGAAGTGAATCAGCATGAGGGGACATGTATGATCTGTATGAATAAAAATGTGGAAATCTGGAATGATATCATCCATCATCATGGAAATCAAGACAACAGATGTGAGACCTGATTTCAAAATTGCTAATGAAACAAAATGGGGACTTGCTTGGAAGCATACTATGATATGTAAAAACTGCAGTTTTAAGTCACATGAGTATTAGCTGTATGACGAGATAAAAACAGCTAAACCTGGGCCAAATCCTGCTGCTGTAAATATGACGTTTCAAGCTGGACTACAGGATACACCAATGGGCAACACCAGGGCTAGATACCTACTTGCAGCCTCTTACATTCCACCACCTAGTAGAACATCTATGCAAAGGGCTTCCAACATTGTAGGTCAAGCTACTGTACAGCTAAATGAAATGGATATGGCAGACAATGGGCCCTCATCAAGTGACTCATCTAAACATGACAGAAAGTGATAAGAATATTCTCCTGGAAGTGCTGAAAATGAAACTTTCCTGTGATGTTGTACAAAGACTGCAACTTAATACAAACACGCAGAAATGTGAGGCTGTGAACAGATCAATCAGTGTTTCCGTACCTAAAAATGTCAACTATTCAAGAAACTTTGAGGCAAGAGTGCATTCAACAATACACAGACTCAATAACAGACTTGGATCATCTCTGAAAACAAAAGTAAAACACTTGGGGGTATACTTTCACCAAGTACTCTGAGATCACTGGATCAAATGGATAAAACACTGTACTTACCATCATTTGTATCCAAAGTATCCGGAAAACAGGAAATGTGTACTGGAAAGACAGGGATATATGATACAGGCTCATCTAAGGTACAGAACTCAGCCCAGAACAGGAAGTCATGCTGCACAGTCATTCCAAGGGTGATCACTCCTATGCACAGGTTCACCAGGAGCCAATGACACTGCAGACAGAAAAGAGGATCTTAGTCCATGTACAAAAGGACAGTGCCCAAAAGACACAATGAAAAACACATAATACAGAAAGGAAAACTGTCGTGGGGAAATCCGTAGGTAACACAACGCATGTTATGTGCAGTTGTGTTACCTGCTACCACCTGATGAGACCTATGGAGAGGTCGAAACAGTTTTCTCAGAATATCAAGACATAAATAAAGAAATAAACAAACAAACAAACAAACAAACAAACATATTCTATAATAACATGAACTGACTGACTGACTGTCTGACTGAATGAATTAATGAATGAATGAATGAATGTAGCATTGAATGAATGAATGAATGGAATAGTGTATGTATGATTTAAGATAAAACTGTCATACCAGAATAGTGAAATAAAATAAAGACCAGTCTCTCTTTCTTCCTTATATCCTCCTTACTCATAACAAACAATCATCAATGCATAAATCAATCAATCAATCAATCAATCAATCAATCAATCAATAAACTAATCCCATTTAACCATGCAACCAGCAAGCCAGCCATGTCATGCTAATGTACATTTCTATATGGATGTAGGTAGGTGGGTGGGTTTCAGGGCATATCATTATACCTGTAATTTTTCCATATCACAATTTCAACTGTAGCATGCAGTTTGGAAATTCACCATGTCCAAAATAATTCCCATATCCTATGCAGTACTGCCTATTTGTTGTTGATATGATGGGGTGCCAGGCTGAGGTGATCCGCATTCACACACACAAACTATTGTGGCATAAATGCGATGCATCTAACTCTTTTGAAATGTTTACACTTCTCATCTTTATTGTGAATGCCAGTCTATGGACATGTTTCTTTTTCCAAATGTTAGTCTCAGGGTCCCTATATGACAATAGCCCATATAACCTATTTGATGTTACATTGCCTGTCCAAAGTATACAAATACTGTTAGGTGCTGGCACAGATTTGAACAAGATTTTCTCTGACAGAATTTCAAAAATATCCGCCTTTGTAACTTGTATAAGATGTAGAAATACATACATGCTGATAATAATGAGTATCAACCCCACAGGGTGCATTAAAAAAAAAAAAAAAAAAAAAAAAATTAAAAATTAATTTAAATTTAAATTTTTACAAATATTTAAATTTTTTAATTTTTCATTTCATAGTTCTATTTTTAAAAGTTATATACACAAAATGTCCAAATTTCATGCATCTACCTTCAATAATAAACTCAGGATAACAATTTAAACTTTTATAACCTATCTACAGACAGGAATCAGACCACAATTAATTTTCCTATATAGTCTCTACATTTGTTTGTCAGTACTGAACTTTCCACTGTGTCCAAATCCTAATAAATCATATGTTGCTGTAAAGTATCTTCAAAGATGAACTCACGCTGAAGTTCTTGTCAAAGGTTAACCGGCATTCTTGTGAATGGCTGGACTGTAAACAAAGCAACGTGCAATGAGTCACAGATTTCACTTCCGGATCAGCACCAATGCCTCATTACTCACTGTGCACTGTCGCCAAAATACACACAGACAACCACACTATAATGCTCATATTCTAAACAATAACCAATTTCCTTTAAATCAATACTAAGAATGACTAAATCTAATGCATACATCACCACCAAAATGAGAGAGGAAAAAAGGATCTAAAAATAGACTCGGACTACATTCGTAGGTACTGAACCGGAAGTATTAATTGTGTCCTGATTCCTATCAGGGTCAGACATTTTCACCTGAATGGAAAAAAACTCAAATAAATGTGTCTGAAATACTGCTGCAAAGTTTCAATGAATTTGATGCATGCATATAAATTTTATCGGACACCATTGTATTACAAACAGTATGAATTTCAAAATGGCCGACTGTGAACAATGCACAAAACTTAAAGTTGAATGGTTCATTTATTAATTAAGATAAACACTTGAAATAAACTGTAGTTAGTTTTTAGTCCTCATACAAATCTGGAAATTACTAGAAATTAAACCTGGCTGCTAAACTCTCTGTGGAGAGTCAATTTTAAAATATGATACATATTTTTAGTTAAAAATTTGAATTTAAATTAAATTATCATGAAAATTTAAAAACTCAAGTTGACAAATTTTGTTCTTTTGCAACATGTCTCCAATCCTTTATCACAAACATCAATGGTTTTCCTTATCAGGTGTGAAGTAATTAAACCAGGGCCTGTCAATAATAGGTAGCACCTGAAATCTGGTAGCATCTGAATACGCTAGTTAGGGGTAGTAACTAAGGTAGTGATGTAATTTTCACCCCTTAAGGGGAGGAGCTGTTAGATGCTAGGGATCCAATGGTATTGAAGAGTTCGTGAAGTTATATGATACCAGGGCAGCACACCTTTTCCCAGTTATATAAGGGGGAGAGAGGATAATTCTTGTACTTTTACATGCAGTTATTTTATCTGAAACCATGAAAGGGTACACCAAGAAGAAGAAAACTTTTTTTAAACCAGGAAATATTCCACATAACAAAGGGGTCAGATTTCTGACTGATGATACTCTACCAAGTTCCAGTGCTGCATCTGCTCAAGTGACCAGAAGAATGGATGCAGACAAGTTCTCTCTCATGGCAGTGACGAAGCCGACAGGTGGGGGTCTCCAGTCAGTTGTGGCACCAGACTGTAATGGCACACCTGGGTCTGCTAGAATTCTATGGCCATCATCCAAAGCAAGACTGACCCTGAAAGAGACAGAAGTGAATCAGCATGAGGGGACATGTATGATCTGTATGAATAAAAATGTGGAAATCTGGAATGATATCATCCATCATCATGGAAATCAAGACAACAGATGTGAGACCTGATTTCAAAATTGCTAATGAAACAAAATGGGGACTTGCTTGGAAGCATACTATGATATGTAAAAACTGCAGTTTTAAGTCACATGAGTATTAGCTGTATGACGAGATAAAAACAGCTAAACCTGGGCCAAATCCTGCTGCTGTAAATATGACGTTTCAAGCTGGACTACAGGATACACCAATGGGCAACACCAGGGCTAGATACCTACTTGCAGCCTCTTACATTCCACCACCTAGTAGAACATCTATGCAAAGGGCTTCCAACATTGTAGGTCAAGCTACTGTACAGCTAAATGAAATGGATATGGCAGACAATGGGCCCTCATCAAGTGACTCATCTAAACATGACAGAAAGTGATAAGAATATTCTCCTGGAAGTGCTGAAAATGAAACTTTCCTGTGATGTTGTACAAAGACTGCAACTTAATACAAACACGCAGAAATGTGAGGCTGTGAACAGATCAATCAGTGTTTCCGTACCTAAAAATGTCAACTATTCAAGAAACTTTGAGGCAAGAGTGCATTCAACAATACACAGACTCAATAACAGACTTGGATCATCTCTGAAAACAAAAGTAAAACACTTGGGGGTATACTTTCACCAAGTACTCTGAGATCACTGGATCAAATGGATAAAACACTGTACTTACCATCATTTGTATCCAAAGTATCCGGAAAACAGGAAATGTGTACTGGAAAGACAGGGATATATGATACAGGCTCATCTAAGGTACAGAACTCAGCCCAGAACAGGAAGTCATGCTGCACAGTCATTCCAAGGGTGATCACTCCTATGCACAGGTTCACCAGGAGCCAATGACACTGCAGACAGAAAAGAGGATCTTAGTCCATGTACAAAAGGACAGTGCCCAAAAGACACAATGAAAAACACATAATACAGAAAGGAAAACTGTCGTGGGGAAATCCGTAGGTAACACAACGCATGTTATGTGCAGTTGTGTTACCTGCTACCACCTGATGAGACCTATGGAGAGGTCGAAACAGTTTTCTCAGAATATCAAGACATAAATAAAGAAATAAACAAACAAACAAACAAACAAACATATTCTATAATAACATGAACTGACTGACTGACTGTCTGACTGAATGAATTAATGAATGAATGAATGAATGTAGCATTGAATGAATGAATGAATGGAATAGTGTATGTATGATTTAAGATAAAACTGTCATACCAGAATAGTGAAATAAAATAAAGACCAGTCTCTCTTTCTTCCTTATATCCTCCTTACTCATAACAAACAATCATCAATGCATAAATCAATCAATCAATCAATCAATCAATCAATCAATAAACTAATCCCATTTAACCATGCAACCAGCAAGCCAGCCATGTCATGCTAATGTACATTTCTATATGGATGTAGGTAGGTGGGTGGGTTTCAGGGCATATCATTATACCTGTAATTTTTCCATATCACAATTTCAACTGTAGCATGCAGTTTGGAAATTCACCATGTCCAAAATAATTCCCATATCCTATGCAGTACTGCCTATTTGTTGTTGATATGATGGGGTGCCAGGCTGAGGTGATCCGCATTCACACACACAAACTATTGTGGCATAAATGCGATGCATCTAACTCTTTTGAAATGTTTACACTTCTCATCTTTATTGTGAATGCCAGTCTATGGACATGTTTCTTTTTCCAAATGTTAGTCTCAGGGTCCCTATATGACAATAGCCCATATAACCTATTTGATGTTACATTGCCTGTCCAAAGTATACAAATACTGTTAGGTGCTGGCACAGATTTGAACAAGATTTTCTCTGACAGAATTTCAAAAATATCCGCCTTTGTAACTTGTATAAGATGTAGAAATACATACATGCTGATAATAATGAGTATCAACCCCACAGGGTGCATTAAAAAAAAAAAAAAAAAAAAAAAAAAAAAATTAAAAATTAATTTAAATTTAAATTTTTACAAATATTTAAATTTTTAATTTTTCATTTCATAGTTCTATTTTTAAAAGTTATATACACAAAATGTCCAAATTTCATGCATCTACCTTCAATAATAAACTCAGGATAACAATTTAAACTTTTATAACCTATCTACAGACAGGAATCAGACCACAATTAATTTTCCTATATAGTCTCTACATTTGTTTGTCAGTACTGAACTTTCCACTGTGTCCAAATCCTAATAAATCATATGTTGCTGTAAAGTATCTTCAAAGATGAACTCACGCTGAAGTTCTTGTCAAAGGTTAACCGGCATTCTTGTGAATGGCTGGACTGTAAACAAAGCAACGTGCAATGAGTCACAGATTTCACTTCCGGATCAGCACCAATGCCTCATTACTCACTGTGCACTGTCGCCAAAATACACACAGACAACCACACTATAATGCTCATATTCTAAACAATAACCAATTTCCTTTAAATCAATACTAAGAATGACTAAATCTAATGCATACATCACCACCAAAATGAGAGAGGAAAAAAGGATCTAAAAATAGACTCGGACTACATTCGTAGGTACTGAACCGGAAGTATTAATTGTGTCCTGATTCCTATCAGGGTCAGACATTTTCACCTGAATGGAAAAAAACTCAAATAAATGTGTCTGAAATACTGCTGCAAAGTTTCAATGAATTTGATGCATGCATATAAATTTTATCGGACACCATTGTATTACAAACAGTATGAATTTCAAAATGGCCGACTGTGAACAATGCACAAAACTTAAAGTTGAATGGTTCATTTATTAATTAAGATAAACACTTGAAATAAACTGTAGTTAGTTTTTAGTCCTCATACAAATCTGGAAATTACTAGAAATTAAACCTGGCTGCTAAACTCTCTGTGGAGAGTCAATTTTAAAATATGATACATATTTTTAGTTAAAAATTTGAATTTAAATTAAATTATCATGAAAATTTAAAAACTCAAGTTGACAAATTTTGTTCTTTTGCAACATGTCTCCAATCCTTTATCACAAACATCAATGGTTTTCCTTATCAGGTGTGAAGTAATTAAACCAGGGCCTGTCAATAATAGGTAGCACCTGAAATCTGGTAGCATCTGAATACGCTAGTTAGGGGTAGTAACTAAGGTAGTGATGTAATTTTCACCCCTTAAGGGGAGGAGCTGTTAGATGCTAGGGATCCAATGGTATTGAAGAGTTCGTGAAGTTATATGATACCAGGGCAGCACACCTTTTCCCAGTTATATAAGGGGGAGAGAGGATAATTCTTGTACTTTTACATGCAGTTATTTTATCTGAAACCATGAAAGGGTACACCAAGAAGAAGAAAACTTTTTTAAACCAGGAAATATTCCACATAACAAAGGGGTCAGATTTCTGACTGATGATACTCTACCAAGTTCCAGTGCTGCATCTGCTCAAGTGACCAGAAGAATGGATGCAGACAAGTTCTCTCTCATGGCAGTGACGAAGCCGACAGGTGGGGGTCTCCAGTCAGTTGTGGCACCAGACTGTAATGGCACACCTGGGTCTGCTAGAATTCTATGGCCATCATCCAAAGCAAGACTGACCCTGAAAGAGACAGAAGTGAATCAGCATGAGGGGACATGTATGATCTGTATGAATAAAAATGTGGAAATCTGGAATGATATCATCCATCATCATGGAAATCAAGACAACAGATGTGAGACCTGATTTCAAAATTGCTAATGAAACAAAATGGGGACTTGCTTGGAAGCATACTATGATATGTAAAAACTGCAGTTTTAAGTCACATGAGTATTAGCTGTATGACGAGATAAAAACAGCTAAACCTGGGCCAAATCCTGCTGCTGTAAATATGACGTTTCAAGCTGGACTACAGGATACACCAATGGGCAACACCAGGGCTAGATACCTACTTGCAGCCTCTTACATTCCACCACCTAGTAGAACATCTATGCAAAGGGCTTCCAACATTGTAGGTCAAGCTACTGTACAGCTAAATGAAATGGATATGGCAGACAATGGGCCCTCATCAAGTGACTCATCTAAACATGACAGAAAGTGATAAGAATATTCTCCTGGAAGTGCTGAAAATGAAACTTTCCTGTGATGTTGTACAAAGACTGCAACTTAATACAAACACGCAGAAATGTGAGGCTGTGAACAGATCAATCAGTGTTTCCGTACCTAAAAATGTCAACTATTCAAGAAACTTTGAGGCAAGAGTGCATTCAACAATACACAGACTCAATAACAGACTTGGATCATCTCTGAAAACAAAAGTAAAACACTTGGGGGTATACTTTCACCAAGTACTCTGAGATCACTGGATCAAATGGATAAAACACTGTACTTACCATCATTTGTATCCAAAGTATCCGGAAAACAGGAAATGTGTACTGGAAAGACAGGGATATATGATACAGGCTCATCTAAGGTACAGAACTCAGCCCAGAACAGGAAGTCATGCTGCACAGTCATTCCAAGGGTGATCACTCCTATGCACAGGTTCACCAGGAGCCAATGACACTGCAGACAGAAAAGAGGATCTTAGTCCATGTACAAAAGGACAGTGCCCAAAAGACACAATGAAAAACACATAATACAGAAAGGAAAACTGTCGTGGGGAAATCCGTAGGTAACACAACGCATGTTATGTGCAGTTGTGTTACCTGCTACCACCTGATGAGACCTATGGAGAGGTCGAAACAGTTTTCTCAGAATATCAAGACATAAATAAAGAAATAAACAAACAAACAAACAAACAAACAAACAAACATATTCTATAATAACATGAACTGACTGACTGACTGTCTGACTGAATGAATTAATGAATGAATGAATGAATGTAGCATTGAATGAATGAATGAATGGAATAGTGTATGTATGATTTAAGATAAAACTGTCATACCAGAATAGTGAAATAAAATAAAGACCAGTCTCTCTTTCTTCCTTATATCCTCCTTACTCATAACAAACAATCATCAATGCATAAATCTATTCATCAATCAATCAATCAATCAATCAATCAATCAATAAACTAATCCCATTTAACCATGCAACCAGCAAGCCAGCCATGTCATGCTAATGTACATTTCTATATGGATGTAGGTAGGTGGGTGGGTTTCAGGGCATATCATTATACCTGTAATTTTTCCATATCACAATTTCAACTGTAGCATGCAGTTTGGAAATTCACCATGTCCAAAATAATTCCCATATCCTATGCAGTACTGCCTATTTGTTGTTGATATGATGGGGTGCCAGGCTGAGGTGATCCGCATTCACACACACAAACTATTGTGGCATAAATACGATGCATCTAACTCTTTTGAAATGTTTACACTTCTCATCTTTATTGTGAATGCCAGTCTATGGACATGTTTCTTTTTCCAAATGTTAGTCTCAGGGTCCCTATATGACAAGAGCCCATATAACCTATTTGATGTTACATTGCCTGTCCAAAGTATACAAATACTGTTAGGTGCTGGCACAGATTTGAACAAGATTTTCTCTGACAGAATTTCAAAAATATCCGCCTTTGTAACTTGTATAAGATGTAGAAATACATACATGCTGATAATAATGAGTATCAACCCCACAGGGTGCATTAAAAAAAAAAAAAAAAAAAAAAAAAAAAAAAAAAAATTAAAAATTAATTTAAATTTAAATTTTTACAAATATTTAAATTTTTTAATTTTTCATTTCATAGTTCTATTTTTAAAAGTTATATACACAAAATGTCCAAATTTCATGCATCTACCTTCAATAATAAACTCAGGATAACAATTTAAACTTTTATAACCTATCTACAGACAGGAATCAGACCACAATTAATTTTCCTATATAGTCTCTACATTTGTTTGTCAGTACTGAACTTTCCACTGTGTCCAAATCCTAATAAATCATATGTTGCTGTAAAGTATCTTCAAAGATGAACTCACGCTGAAGTTCTTGTCAAAGGTTAACCGGCATTCTTGTGAATGGCTGGACTGTAAACAAAGCAACGTGCAATGAGTCACAGATTTCACTTCCGGATCAGCACCAATGCCTCATTACTCACTGTGCACTGTCGCCAAAATACACACAGACAACCACACTATAATGCTCATATTCTAAACAATAACCAATTTCCTTTAAATCAATACTAAGAATGACTAAATCTAATGCATACATCACCACCAAAATGAGAGAGGAAAAAAGGATCTAAAAATAGACTCGGACTACATTCGTAGGTACTGAACCGGAAGTATTAATTGTGTCCTGATTCCTATCAGGGTCAGACATTTTCACCTGAATGGAAAAAAACTCAAATAAATGTGTCTGAAATACTGCTGCAAAGTTTCAATGAATTTGATGCATGCATATCAATTTTATCGGACACCATTGTATTACAAACAGTATGAATTTCAAAATGGCCGACTGTGAACAATGCACAAAACTTAAAGTTGAATGGTTCATTTATTAATTAAGATAAACACTTGAAATAAACTGTAGTTAGTTTTTAGTCCTCATACAAATCTGGAAATTACTAGAAATTAAACCTGGCTGCTAAACTCTCTGTGGAGAGTCAATTTTAAAATATCATGAAAATTTAAAAACTCAAGTTGACAAATTTTGTTCTTTTGCAACATGTCTCCAATCCTTTATCACAAACATCAATGGTTTTCCTTATCAGGTGTGAAGTAATTAAACCAGGGCCTGTCAATAATAGGTAGCACCTGAAATCTGGTAGCATCTGAATACGCTAGTTAGGGGTAGTAACTAAGGTAGTGATCTAATTTTCACCCCTTAAGGGGAGGAGCTGTTAGATGCTAGGGATCCAATGGTATTGAAGAGTTCCTGAAGTTATATGATACCAGGGCAGCACACCTTTTCCCAGTTATATAAGGGGGAGAGAGGATAATTCTTGTACTTTTACATGCAGTTATTTTATCTGAAACCATGAAAGGGTACACCAAGAAGAAGAAAACTTTTTTAAACCAGGAAATATTCCACATAACAAAGGGGTCAGATTTCTGACTGATGATACTCTACCAAGTTCCAGTGCTGCATCTGCTCAAGTGACCAGAAGAATGGATGCAGACAAGTTCTCTCTCATGGCAGTGACGAAGCCGACAGGTGGGGGTCTCCAGTCAGTTGTGGCACCAGACTGTAATGGCACACCTGGGTCTGCTAGAATTCTATGGCCATCATCCAAAGCAAGACTGACCCTGAAAGAGACAGAAGTGAATCAGCATGAGGGGACATGTATGATCTGTATGAATAAAAATGTGGAAATCTGGAATGATATCATCCATCATCATGGAAATCAAGACAACAGATGTGAGACCTGATTTCAAAATTGCTAATGAAACAAAATGGGGACTTGCTTGGAAGCATACTATGATATGTAAAAACTGCAGTTTTAAGTCACATGAGTATTTGCTGTATGACGAGATAAAAACAGCTAAACCTGGGCCAAATCCTGCTGCTGTAAATATGACGTTTCAAGCTGGACTACAGGATACACCAATGGGCAACACCAGGGCTAGATACCTACTTGCAGCCTCTTACATTCCACCACCTAGTAGAACATCTATGCAAAGGGCTTCCAACATTGTAGGTCAAGCTACTGTACAGCTAAATGAAATGGATATGGCAGACAATGGGCCCTCATCAAGTGACTCATCTAAACATGACAGAAAGTGATAAGAATATTCTCCTGGAAGTGCTGAAAATGAAACTTTCCTGTGATGTTGTACAAAGACTGCAACTTAATACAAACACGCAGAAATGTGAGGCTGTGAACAGATCAATCAGTGTTTCCGTACCTAAAAATGTCAACTATTCAAGAAACTTTGAGGCAAGAGTGCATTCAACAATACACAGACTCAATAACAGACTTGGATCATCTCTGAAAACAAAAGTAAAACACTTGGGGGTATACTTTCACCAAGTACTCTGAGATCACTGGATCAAATGGATAAAACACTGTACTTACCATCATTTGTATCCAAAGTATCCGGAAAACAGGAAATGTGTACTGGAAAGACAGGGATATATGATACAGGCTCATCTAAGGTACAGAACTCAGCCCAGAACAGGAAGTCATGCTGCACAGTCATTCCAAGGGTGATCACTCCTATGCACAGGTTCACCAGGAGCCAATGACACTGCAGACAGAAAAGAGGATCTTAGTCCATGTACAAAAGGACAGTGCCCAAAAGACACAATGAAAAACACATAATACAGAAAGGAAAACTGTCGTGGGGAAATCCGTAGGTAACACAACGCATGTTATGTGCAGTTGTGTTGCCTGCTACCACCTGATGAGACCTATGGAGAGGTCGAAACAGTTTTCTCAGAATATCAAGACATAAATAAAGAAATAAACAAACAAACAAACAAACAAACAAACATATTCTATAATAACATGAACTGACTGACTGACTGTCTGACTGAATGAATTAATGAATGAATGAATGAATGTAGCATTGAATGAATGAATGAATGGAATAGTGTATGTATGATTTAAGATAAAACTGTCATACCAGAATAGTGAAATAAAATAAAGACCAGTCTCTCTTTCTTCCTTATATCCTCCTTACTCATAACAAACAATCATCAATGCATAAATCTATTCATCAATCAATCAATCAATCAATCAATCAATCAATCAATCAATCAATCAATCAATAAACTAATCCCATTTAACCATGCAACCAGCAAGCCAGCCATGTCATGCTAATGTACATTTCTATATGGATGTAGGTAGGTGGGTGGGTTTCAGGGCATATCATTATACCTGTAATTTTTCCATATCACAATTTCAACTGTAGCATGCAGTTTGGAAATTCACCATGTCCAAAATAATTCCCATATCCTATGCAGTACTGCCTATTTGTTGTTGATATGATGGGGTGCCAGGCTGAGGTGATCCGCATTCACACACACAAACTATTGTGGCATAAATACGATGCATCTAACTCTTTTGAAATGTTTACACTTCTCATCTTTATTGTGAATGCCAGTCTATGGACATGTTTCTTTTTCCAAATGTTAGTCTCAGGGTCCCTATATGACAAGAGCCCATATAACCTATTTGATGTTACATTGCCTGTCCAAAGTATACAAATACTGTTAGGTGCTGGCACAGATTTGAACAAGATTTTCTCTGACAGAATTTCAAAAATATCCGCCTTTGTAACTTGTATAAGATGTAGAAATACATACATGCTGATAATAATGAGTATCAACCCCACAGGGTGCATTAAAAAAAAAAAAAAAAAAAAAAAAAAAAAAAAAAAAAAATTAAAAATTAATTTAAATTTAAATTTTTACAAATATTTAAATTTTTTAATTTTTCATTTCATAGTTCTATTTTTAAAAGTTATATACACAAAATGTCCAAATTTCATGCATCTACCTTCAATAATAAACTCAGGATAACAATTTAAACTTTTATAACCTATCTACAGACAGGAATCAGACCACAATTAATTTTCCTATATAGTCTCTACATTTGTTTGTCAGTACTGAACTTTCCACTGTGTCCAAATCCTAATAAATCATATGTTGCTGTAAAGTATCTTCAAAGATGAACTCACGCTGAAGTTCTTGTCAAAGGTTAACCGGCATTCTTGTGAATGGCTGGACTGTAAACAAAGCAACGTGCAATGAGTCACAGATTTCACTTCCGGATCAGCACCAATGCCTCATTACTCACTGTGCACTGTCGCCAAAATACACACAGACAACCACACTATAATGCTCATATTCTAAACAATAACCAATTTCCTTTAAATCAATACTAAGAATGACTAAATCTAATGCATACATCACCACCAAAATGAGAGAGGAAAAAAGGATCTAAAAATAGACTCGGACTACATTCGTAGGTACTGAACCGGAAGTATTAATTGTGTCCTGATTCCTATCAGGGTCAGACATTTTCACCTGAATGGAAAAAAACTCAAATAAATGTGTCTGAAATACTGCTGCAAAGTTTCAATGAATTTGATGCATGCATATCAATTTTATCGGACACCATTGTATTACAAACAGTATGAATTTCAAAATGGCCGACTGTGAACAATGCACAAAACTTAAAGTTGAATGGTTCATTTATTAATTAAGATAAACACTTGAAATAAACTGTAGTTAGTTTTTAGTCCTCATACAAATCTGGAAATTACTAGAAATTAAACCTGGCTGCTAAACTCTCTGTGGAGAGTCAATTTTAAAATATCATGAAAATTTAAAAACTCAAGTTGACAAATTTTGTTCTTTTGCAACATGTCTCCAATCCTTTATCACAAACATCAATGGTTTTCCTTATCAGGTGTGAAGTAATTAAACCAGGGCCTGTCAATAATAGGTAGCACCTGAAATCTGGTAGCATCTGAATACGCTAGTTAGGGGTAGTAACTAAGGTAGTGATCTAATTTTCACCCCTTAAGGGGAGGAGCTGTTAGATGCTAGGGATCCAATGGTATTGAAGAGTTCCTGAAGTTATATGATACCAGGGCAGCACACCTTTTCCCAGTTATATAAGGGGGAGAGAGGATAATTCTTGTACTTTTACATGCAGTTATTTTATCTGAAACCATGAAAGGGTACACCAAGAAGAAGAAAACTTTTTTTAAACCAGGAAATATTCCACATAACAAAGGGGTCAGATTTCTGACTGATGATACTCTACCAAGTTCCAGTGCTGCATCTGCTCAAGTGACCAGAAGAATGGATGCAGACAAGTTCTCTCTCATGGCAGTGACGAAGCCGACAGGTGGGGGTCTCCAGTCAGTTGTGGCACCAGACTGTAATGGCACACCTGGGTCTGCTAGAATTCTATGGCCATCATCCAAAGCAAGACTGACCCTGAAAGAGACAGAAGTGAATCAGCATGAGGGGACATGTATGATCTGTATGAATAAAAATGTGGAAATCTGGAATGATATCATCCATCATCATGGAAATCAAGACAACAGATGTGAGACCTGATTTCAAAATTGCTAATGAAACAAAATGGGGACTTGCTTGGAAGCATACTATGATATGTAAAAACTGCAGTTTTAAGTCACATGAGTATTTGCTGTATGACGAGATAAAAACAGCTAAACCTGGGCCAAATCCTGCTGCTGTAAATATGACGTTTCAAGCTGGACTACAGGATACACCAATGGGCAACACCAGGGCTAGATACCTACTTGCAGCCTCTTACATTCCACCACCTAGTAGAACATCTATGCAAAGGGCTTCCAACATTGTAGGTCAAGCTACTGTACAGCTAAATGAAATGGATATGGCAGACAATGGGCCCTCATCAAGTGACTCATCTAAACATGACAGAAAGTGATAAGAATATTCTCCTGGAAGTGCTGAAAATGAAACTTTCCTGTGATGTTGTACAAAGACTGCAACTTAATACAAACACGCAGAAATGTGAGGCTGTGAACAGATCAATCAGTGTTTCCGTACCTAAAAATGTCAACTATTCAAGAAACTTTGAGGCAAGAGTGCATTCAACAATACACAGACTCAATAACAGACTTGGATCATCTCTGAAAACAAAAGTAAAACACTTGGGGGTATACTTTCACCAAGTACTCTGAGATCACTGGATCAAATGGATAAAACACTGTACTTACCATCATTTGTATCCAAAGTATCCGGAAAACAGGAAATGTGTACTGGAAAGACAGGGATATATGATACAGGCTCATCTAAGGTACAGAACTCAGCCCAGAACAGGAAGTCATGCTGCACAGTCATTCCAAGGGTGATCACTCCTATGCACAGGTTCACCAGGAGCCAATGACACTGCAGACAGAAAAGAGGATCTTAGTCCATGTACAAAAGGACAGTGCCCAAAAGACACAATGAAAAACACATAATACAGAAAGGAAAACTGTCGTGGGGAAATCCGTAGGTAACACAACGCATGTTATGTGCAGTTGTGTTGCCTGCTACCACCTGATGAGACCTATGGAGAGGTCGAAACAGTTTTCTCAGAATATCAAGACATAAATAAAGAAATAAACAAACAAACAAACAAACAAACAAACAAACATATTCTATAATAACATGAACTGACTGACTGACTGTCTGACTGAATGAATTAATGAATGAATGAATGAATGTAGCATTGAATGAATGAATGAATGGAATAGTGTATGTATGATTTAAGATAAAACTGTCATACCAGAATAGTGAAATAAAATAAAGACCAGTCTCTCTTTCTTCCTTATATCCTCCTTACTCATAACAAACAATCATCAATGCATAAATCTATTCATCAATCAATCAATCAATCAATCAATCAATCAATAAACTAATCCCATTTAACCATGCAACCAGCAAGCCAGCCATGTCATGCTAATGTACATTTCTATATGGATGTAGGTAGGTGGGTGGGTTTCAGGGCATATCATTATACCTGTAATTTTTCCATATCACAATTTCAACTGTAGCATGCAGTTTGGAAATTCACCATGTCCAAAATAATTCCCATATCCTATGCAGTACTGCCTATTTGTTGTTGATATGATGGGGTGCCAGGCTGAGGTGATCCGCATTCACACACACAAACTATTGTGGCATAAATACGATGCATCTAACTCTTTTGAAATGTTTACACTTCTCATCTTTATTGTGAATGCCAGTCTATGGACATGTTTCTTTTTCCAAATGTTAGTCTCAGGGTCCCTATATGACAAGAGCCCATATAACCTATTTGATGTTACATTGCCTGTCCAAAGTATACAAATACTGTTAGGTGCTGGCACAGATTTGAACAAGATTTTCTCTGACAGAATTTCAAAAATATCCGCCTTTGTAACTTGTATAAGATGTAGAAATACATACATGCTGATAATAATGAGTATCAACCCCACAGGGTGCATTAAAAAAAAAAAAAAAAAAAAAAAAAAAAAAAAAAAAATTAAAAATTAATTTAAATTTAAATTTTTACAAATATTTAAATTTTTTAATTTTTCATTTCATAGTTCTATTTTTAAAAGTTATATACACAAAATGTCCAAATTTCATGCATCTACCTTCAATAATAAACTCAGGATAACAATTTAAACTTTTATAACCTATCTACAGACAGGAATCAGACCACAATTAATTTTCCTATATAGTCTCTACATTTGTTTGTCAGTACTGAACTTTCCACTGTGTCCAAATCCTAATAAATCATATGTTGCTGTAAAGTATCTTCAAAGATGAACTCACGCTGAAGTTCTTGTCAAAGGTTAACCGGCATTCTTGTGAATGGCTGGACTGTAAACAAAGCAACGTGCAATGAGTCACAGATTTCACTTCCGGATCAGCACCAATGCCTCATTACTCACTGTGCACTGTCGCCAAAATACACACAGACAACCACACTATAATGCTCATATTCTAAACAATAACCAATTTCCTTTAAATCAATACTAAGAATGACTAAATCTAATGCATACATCACCACCAAAATGAGAGAGGAAAAAAGGATCTAAAAATAGACTCGGACTACATTCGTAGGTACTGAACCGGAAGTATTAATTGTGTCCTGATTCCTATCAGGGTCAGACATTTTCACCTGAATGGAAAAAAACTCAAATAAATGTGTCTGAAATACTGCTGCAAAGTTTCAATGAATTTGATGCATGCATATCAATTTTATCGGACACCATTGTATTACAAACAGTATGAATTTCAAAATGGCCGACTGTGAACAATGCACAAAACTTAAAGTTGAATGGTTCATTTATTAATTAAGATAAACACTTGAAATAAACTGTAGTTAGTTTTTAGTCCTCATACAAATCTGGAAATTACTAGAAATTAAACCTGGCTGCTAAACTCTCTGTGGAGAGTCAATTTTAAAATATCATGAAAATTTAAAAACTCAAGTTGACAAATTTTGTTCTTTTGCAACATGTCTCCAATCCTTTATCACAAACATCAATGGTTTTCCTTATCAGGTGTGAAGTAATTAAACCAGGGCCTGTCAATAATAGGTAGCACCTGAAATCTGGTAGCATCTGAATACGCTAGTTAGGGGTAGTAACTAAGGTAGTGATCTAATTTTCACCCCTTAAGGGGAGGAACTGTTAGATGCTAGGGATCCAATGGTATTGAAGAGTTCCTGAAGTTATATGATACCAGGGCAGCACACCTTTTCCCAGTTATATAAGGGGGAGAGAGGATAATTTTTGTACTTTTACATGCAGTTATTTTATCTGAAACCATGAAAGGGTACACCAAGAAGAAGAAAACTTTTTTTAAACCAGGAAATATTCCACATAACAAAGGGGTCAGATTTCTGACTGATGATACTCTACCAAGTTCCAGTGCTGCATCTGCTCAAGTGACCAGAAGAATGGATGCAGACAAGTTCTCTCTCATGGCAGTGACGAAGCCGACAGGTGGGGGTCTCCAGTCAGTTGTGGCACCAGACTGTAATGGCACACCTGGGTCTGCTAGAATTCTATGGCCATCATCCAAAGCAAGACTGACCCTGAAAGAGACAGAAGTGAATCAGCATGAGGGGACATGTATGATCTGTATGAATAAAAATGTGGAAATCTGGAATGATATCATCCATCATCATGGAAATCAAGACAACAGATGTGAGACCTGATTTCAAAATTGCTAATGAAACAAAATGGGGACTTGCTTGGAAGCATACTATGATATGTAAAAACTGCAGTTTTAAGTCACATGAGTATTTGCTGTATGACGAGATAAAAACAGCTAAACCTGGGCCAAATCCTGCTGCTGTAAATATGACGTTTCAAGCTGGACTACAGGATACACCAATGGGCAACACCAGGGCTAGATACCTACTTGCAGCCTCTTACATTCCACCACCTAGTAGAACATCTATGCAAAGGGCTTCCAACATTGTAGGTCAAGCTACTGTACAGCTAAATGAAATGGATATGGCAGACAATGGGCCCTCATCAAGTGACTCATCTAAACATGACAGAAAGTGATAAGAATATTCTCCTGGAAGTGCTGAAAATGAAACTTTCCTGTGATGTTGTACAAAGACTGCAACTTAATACAAACACGCAGAAATGTGAGGCTGTGAACAGATCAATCAGTGTTTCCGTACCTAAAAATGTCAACTATTCAAGAAACTTTGAGGCAAGAGTGCATTCAACAATACACAGACTCAATAACAGACTTGGATCATCTCTGAAAACAAAAGTAAAACACTTGGGGGTATACTTTCACCAAGTACTCTGAGATCACTGGATCAAATGGATAAAACACTGTACTTACCATCATTTGTATCCAAAGTATCCGGAAAACAGGAAATGTGTACTGGAAAGACAGGGATATATGATACAGGCTCATCTAAGGTACAGAACTCAGCCCAGAACAGGAAGTCATGCTGCACAGTCATTCCAAGGGTGATCACTCCTATGCACAGGTTCACCAGGAGCCAATGACACTGCAGACAGAAAAGAGGATCTTAGTCCATGTACAAAAGGACAGTGCCCAAAAGACACAATGAAAAACACATAATACAGAAAGGAAAACTGTCGTGGGGAAATCCGTAGGTAACACAACGCATGTTATGTGCAGTTGTGTTGCCTGCTACCACCTGATGAGACCTATGGAGAGGTCGAAACAGTTTTCTCAGAATATCAAGACATAAATAAAGAAATAAACAAACAAACAAACAAACAAACAAACAAACATATTCTATAATAACATGAACTGACTGACTGACTGTCTGACTGAATGAATTAATGAATGAATGAATGAATGTAGCATTGAATGAATGAATGAATGGAATAGTGTATGTATGATTTAAGATAAAACTGTCATACCAGAATAGTGAAATAAAATAAAGACCAGTCTCTCTTTCTTCCTTATATCCTCCTTACTCATAACAAACAATCATCAATGCATAAATCTATTCATCAATCAATCAATCAATCAATCAATCAATCAATCAATCAATCAATCAATCAATAAACTAATCCCATTTAACCATGCAACCAGCAAGCCAGCCATGTCATGCTAATGTACATTTCTATATGGATGTAGGTAGGTGGGTGGGTTTCAGGGCATATCATTATACCTGTAATTTTTCCATATCACAATTTCAACTGTAGCATGCAGTTTGGAAATTCACCATGTCCAAAATAATTCCCATATCCTATGCAGTACTGCCTATTTGTTGTTGATATGATGGGGTGCCAGGCTGAGGTGATCCGCATTCACACACACAAACTATTGTGGCATAAATACGATGCATCTAACTCTTTTGAAATGTTTACACTTCTCATCTTTATTGTGAATGCCAGTCTATGGACATGTTTCTTTTTCCAAATGTTAGTCTCAGGGTCCCTATATGACAAGAGCCCATATAACCTATTTGATGTTACATTGCCTGTCCAAAGTATACAAATACTGTTAGGTGCTGGCACAGATTTGAACAAGATTTTCTCTGACAGAATTTCAAAAATATCTGCCTTTGTAACTTGTATAAGATGTAGAAATACATACATGCTGATAATAATGAGTATCAACCCCACAGGGTGCATTAAAAAAAAAAAAAAAAAAAAAAAAAAAAAAAAAAATTAAAAATTAATTTAAATTTAAATTTTTACAAATATTTAAATTTTTTAATTTTTCATTTCATAGTTCTATTTTTAAAAGTTATATACACAAAATGTCCAAATTTCATGCATCTACCTTCAATAATAAACTCAGGATAACAATTTAAACTTTTATAACCTATCTACAGACAGGAATCAGACCACAATTAATTTTCCTATATAGTCTCTACATTTGTTTGTCAGTACTGAACTTTCCACTGTGTCCAAATCCTAATAAATCATATGTTGCTGTAAAGTATCTTCAAAGATGAACTCACGCTGAAGTTCTTGTCAAAGGTTAACCGGCATTCTTGTGAATGGCTGGACTGTAAACAAAGCAACGTGCAATGAGTCACAGATTTCACTTCCGGATCAGCACCAATGCCTCATTACTCACTGTGCACTGTCGCCAAAATACACACAGACAACCACACTATAATGCTCATATTCTAAACAATAACCAATTTCCTTTAAATCAATACTAAGAATGACTAAATCTAATGCATACATCACCACCAAAATGAGAGAGGAAAAAAGGATCTAAAAATAGACTCGGACTACATTCGTAGGTACTGAACCGGAAGTATTAATTGTGTCCTGATTCCTATCAGGGTCAGACATTTTCACCTGAATGGAAAAAAACTCAAATAAATGTGTCTGAAATACTGCTGCAAAGTTTCAATGAATTTGATGCATGCATATCAATTTTATCGGACACCATTGTATTACAAACAGTATGAATTTCAAAATGGCCGACTGTGAACAATGCACAAAACTTAAAGTTGAATGGTTCATTTATTAATTAAGATAAACACTTGAAATAAACTGTAGTTAGTTTTTAGTCCTCATACAAATCTGGAAATTACTAGAAATTAAACCTGGCTGCTAAACTCTCTGTGGAGAGTCAATTTTAAAATATCATGAAAATTTAAAAACTCAAGTTGACAAATTTTGTTCTTTTGCAACATGTCTCCAATCCTTTATCACAAACATCAATGGTTTTCCTTATCAGGTGTGAAGTAATTAAACCAGGGCCTGTCAATAATAGGTAGCACCTGAAATCTGGTAGCATCTGAATACGCTAGTTAGGGGTAGTAACTAAGGTAGTGATCTAATTTTCACCCCTTAAGGGGAGGAACTGTTAGATGCTAGGGATCCAATGGTATTGAAGAGTTCCTGAAGTTATATGATACCAGGGCAGCACACCTTTTCCCAGTTATATAAGGGGGAGAGAGGATAATTTTTGTACTTTTACATGCAGTTATTTTATCTGAAACCATGAAAGGGTACACCAAGAAGAAGAAAACTTTTTTTAAACCAGGAAATATTCCACATAACAAAGGGGTCAGATTTCTGACTGATGATACTCTACCAAGTTCCAGTGCTGCATCTGCTCAAGTGACCAGAAGAATGGATGCAGACAAGTTCTCTCTCATGGCAGTGACGAAGCCGACAGGTGGGGGTCTCCAGTCAGTTGTGGCACCAGACTGTAATGGCACACCTGGGTCTGCTAGAATTCTATGGCCATCATCCAAAGCAAGACTGACCCTGAAAGAGACAGAAGTGAATCAGCATGAGGGGACATGTATGATCTGTATGAATAAAAATGTGGAAATCTGGAATGATATCATCCATCATCATGGAAATCAAGACAACAGATGTGAGACCTGATTTCAAAATTGCTAATGAAACAAAATGGGGACTTGCTTGGAAGCATACTATGATATGTAAAAACTGCAGTTTTAAGTCACATGAGTATTTGCTGTATGACGAGATAAAAACAGCTAAACCTGGGCCAAATCCTGCTGCTGTAAATATGACGTTTCAAGCTGGACTACAGGATACACCAATGGGCAACACCAGGGCTAGATACCTACTTGCAGCCTCTTACATTCCACCACCTAGTAGAACATCTATGCAAAGGGCTTCCAACATTGTAGGTCAAGCTACTGTACAGCTAAATGAAATGGATATGGCAGACAATGGGCCCTCATCAAGTGACTCATCTAAACATGACAGAAAGTGATAAGAATATTCTCCTGGAAGTGCTGAAAATGAAACTTTCCTGTGATGTTGTACAAAGACTGCAACTTAATACAAACACGCAGAAATGTGAGGCTGTGAACAGATCAATCAGTGTTTCCGTACCTAAAAATGTCAACTATTCAAGAAACTTTGAGGCAAGAGTGCATTCAACAATACACAGACTCAATAACAGACTTGGATCATCTCTGAAAACAAAAGTAAAACACTTGGGGGTATACTTTCACCAAGTACTCTGAGATCACTGGATCAAATGGATAAAACACTGTACTTACCATCATTTGTATCCAAAGTATCCGGAAAACAGGAAATGTGTACTGGAAAGACAGGGATATATGATACAGGCTCATCTAAGGTACAGAACTCAGCCCAGAACAGGAAGTCATGCTGCACAGTCATTCCAAGGGTGATCACTCCTATGCACAGGTTCACCAGGAGCCAATGACACTGCAGACAGAAAAGAGGATCTTAGTCCATGTACAAAAGGACAGTGCCCAAAAGACACAATGAAAAACACATAATACAGAAAGGAAAACTGTCGTGGGGAAATCCGTAGGTAACACAACGCATGTTATGTGCAGTTGTGTTGCCTGCTACCACCTGATGAGACCTATGGAGAGGTCGAAACAGTTTTCTCAGAATATCAAGACATAAATAAAGAAATAAACAAACAAACAAACAAACAAACAAACAAACATATTCTATAATAACATGAACTGACTGACTGACTGTCTGACTGAATGAATTAATGAATGAATGAATGAATGTAGCATTGAATGAATGAATGAATGGAATAGTGTATGTATGATTTAAGATAAAACTGTCATACCAGAATAGTGAAATAAAATAAAGACCAGTCTCTCTTTCTTCCTTATATCCTCCTTACTCATAACAAACAATCATCAATGCATACATCTATTCATCAATCAATCAATCAATCAATCAATCAATCAATCAATCAATCAATAAACTAATCCCATTTAACCATGCAACCAGCAAGCCAGCCATGTCATGCTAATGTACATTTCTATATGGATGTAGGTAGGTGGGTGGGTTTCAGGGCATATCATTATACCTGTAATTTTTCCATATCACAATTTCAACTGTAGCATGCAGTTTGGAAATTCACCATGTCCAAAATAATTCCCATATCCTATGCAGTACTGCCTATTTGTTGTTGATATGATGGGGTGCCAGGCTGAGGTGATCCGCATTCACACACACAAACTATTGTGGCATAAATACGATGCATCTAACTCTTTTGAAATGTTTACACTTCTCAT
Organism: Margaritifera margaritifera; assembly: GCA_029931535.1. Classification (NCBI taxonomy): domain Eukaryota; kingdom Metazoa; phylum Mollusca; class Bivalvia; order Unionida; family Margaritiferidae; genus Margaritifera; species Margaritifera margaritifera. The sequence goes on from JAQPZY010000312.1 coordinate 42,312, forward strand.
CTTTATTGTGAATGCCAGTCTATGGACATGTTTCTTTTTCCAAATGTTAGTCTCAGGGTCCCTATATGACAAGAGCCCATATAACCTATTTGATGTTACATTGCCTGTCCAAAGTATACAAATACTGTTAGGTGCTGGCACAGATTTGAACAAGATTTTCTCTGACAGAATTTCAAAAATATCCGCCTTTGTAACTTGTATAAGATGTAGAAATACATACATGCTGATAATAATGAGTATCAACCCCACAGGGTGCATTAAAAAAAAAAAAAAAAAAAAAAAAAAAAAAAAATTAAAAATTAATTTAAATTTAAATTTTTACAAATATTTAAATTTTTTAATTTTTCATTTCATAGTTCTATTTTTAAAAGTTATATACACAAAATGTCCAAATTTCATGCATCTACCTTCAATAATAAACTCAGGATAACAATTTAAACTTTTATAACCTATCTACAGACAGGAATCAGACCACAATTAATTTTCCTATATAGTCTCTACATTTGTTTGTCAGTACTGAACTTTCCACTGTGTCCAAATCCTAATAAATCATATGTTGCTGTAAAGTATCTTCAAAGATGAACTCACGCTGAAGTTCTTGTCAAAGGTTAACCGGCATTCTTGTGAATGGCTGGACTGTAAACAAAGCAACGTGCAATGAGTCACAGATTTCACTTCCGGATCAGCACCAATGCCTCATTACTCACTGTGCACTGTCGCCAAAATACACACAGACAACCACACTATAATGCTCATATTCTAAACAATAACCAATTTCCTTTAAATCAATACTAAGAATGACTAAATCTAATGCATACATCACCACCAAAATGAGAGAGGAAAAAAGGATCTAAAAATAGACTCGGACTACATTCGTAGGTACTGAACCGGAAGTATTAATTGTGTCCTGATTCCTATCAGGGTCAGACATTTTCACCTGAATGGAAAAAAACTCAAATAAATGTGTCTGAAATACTGCTGCAAAGTTTCAATGAATTTGATGCATGCATATCAATTTTATCGGACACCATTGTATTACAAACAGTATGAATTTCAAAATGGCCGACTGTGAACAATGCACAAAACTTAAAGTTGAATGGTTCATTTATTAATTAAGATAAACACTTGAAATAAACTGTAGTTAGTTTTTAGTCCTCATACAAATCTGGAAATTACTAGAAATTAAACCTGGCTGCTAAACTCTCTGTGGAGAGTCAATTTTAAAATATCATGAAAATTTAAAAACTCAAGTTGACAAATTTTGTTCTTTTGCAACATGTCTCCAATCCTTTATCACAAACATCAATGGTTTTCCTTATCAGGTGTGAAGTAATTAAACCAGGGCCTGTCAATAATAGGTAGCACCTGAAATCTGGTAGCATCTGAATACGCTAGTTAGGGGTAGTAACTAAGGTAGTGATCTAATTTTCACCCCTTAAGGGGAGGAGCTGTTAGATGCTAGGGATCCAATGGTATTGAAGAGTTCCTGAAGTTATATGATACCAGGGCAGCACACCTTTTCCCAGTTATATAAGGGGGAGAGAGGATAATTCTTGTACTTTTACATGCAGTTATTTTATCTGAAACCATGAAAGGGTACACCAAGAAGAAGAAAACTTTTTTTAAACCAGGAAATATTCCACATAACAAAGGGGTCAGATTTCTGACTGATGATACTCTACCAAGTTCCAGTGCTGCATCTGCTCAAGTGACCAGAAGAATGGATGCAGACAAGTTCTCTCTCATGGCAGTGACGAAGCCGACAGGTGGGGGTCTCCAGTCAGTTGTGGCACCAGACTGTAATGGCACACCTGGGTCTGCTAGAATTCTATGGCCATCATCCAAAGCAAGACTGACCCTGAAAGAGACAGAAGTGAATCAGCATGAGGGGACATGTATGATCTGTATGAATAAAAATGTGGAAATCTGGAATGATATCATCCATCATCATGGAAATCAAGACAACAGATGTGAGACCTGATTTCAAAATTGCTAATGAAACAAAATGGGGACTTGCTTGGAAGCATACTATGATATGTAAAAACTGCAGTTTTAAGTCACATGAGTATTTGCTGTATGACGAGATAAAAACAGCTAAACCTGGGCCAAATCCTGCTGCTGTAAATATGACGTTTCAAGCTGGACTACAGGATACACCAATGGGCAACACCAGGGCTAGATACCTACTTGCAGCCTCTTACATTCCACCACCTAGTAGAACATCTATGCAAAGGGCTTCCAACATTGTAGGTCAAGCTACTGTACAGCTAAATGAAATGGATATGGCAGACAATGGGCCCTCATCAAGTGACTCATCTAAACATGACAGAAAGTGATAAGAATATTCTCCTGGAAGTGCTGAAAATGAAACTTTCCTGTGATGTTGTACAAAGACTGCAACTTAATACAAACACGCAGAAATGTGAGGCTGTGAACAGATCAATCAGTGTTTCCGTACCTAAAAATGTCAACTATTCAAGAAACTTTGAGGCAAGAGTGCATTCAACAATACACAGACTCAATAACAGACTTGGATCATCTCTGAAAACAAAAGTAAAACACTTGGGGGTATACTTTCACCAAGTACTCTGAGATCACTGGATCAAATGGATAAAACACTGTACTTACCATCATTTGTATCCAAAGTATCCGGAAAACAGGAAATGTGTACTGGAAAGACAGGGATATATGATACAGGCTCATCTAAGGTACAGAACTCAGCCCAGAACAGGAAGTCATGCTGCACAGTCATTCCAAGGGTGATCACTCCTATGCACAGGTTCACCAGGAGCCAATGACACTGCAGACAGAAAAGAGGATCTTAGTCCATGTACAAAAGGACAGTGCCCAAAAGACACAATGAAAAACACATAATACAGAAAGGAAAACTGTCGTGGGGAAATCCGTAGGTAACACAACGCATGTTATGTGCAGTTGTGTTGCCTGCTACCACCTGATGAGACCTATGGAGAGGTCGAAACAGTTTTCTCAGAATATCAAGACATAAATAAAGAAATAAACAAACAAACAAACAAACAAACAAACATATTCTATAATAACATGAACTGACTGACTGACTGTCTGACTGAATGAATTAATGAATGAATGAATGAATGTAGCATTGAATGAATGAATGAATGGAATAGTGTATGTATGATTTAAGATAAAACTGTCATACCAGAATAGTGAAATAAAATAAAGACCAGTCTCTCTTTCTTCCTTATATCCTCCTTACTCATAACAAACAATCATCAATGCATAAATCTATTCATCAATCAATCAATCAATCAATCAATCAATCAATCAATCAATCAATAAACTAATCCCATTTAACCATGCAACCAGCAAGCCAGCCATGTCATGCTAATGTACATTTCTATATGGATGTAGGTAGGTGGGTGGGTTTCAGGGCATATCATTATACCTGTAATTTTTCCATATCACAATTTCAACTGTAGCATGCAGTTTGGAAATTCACCATGTCCAAAATAATTCCCATATCCTATGCAGTACTGCCTATTTGTTGTTGATATGATGGGGTGCCAGGCTGAGGTGATCCGCATTCACACACACAAACTATTGTGGCATAAATACGATGCATCTAACTCTTTTGAAATGTTTACACTTCTCATCTTTATTGTGAATGCCAGTCTATGGACATGTTTCTTTTTCCAAATGTTAGTCTCAGGGTCCCTATATGACAAGAGCCCATATAACCTATTTGATGTTACATTGCCTGTCCAAAGTATACAAATACTGTTAGGTGCTGGCACAGATTTGAACAAGATTTTCTCTGACAGAATTTCAAAAATATCCGCCTTTGTAACTTGTATAAGATGTAGAAATACATACATGCTGATAATAATGAGTATCAACCCCACAGGGTGCATTAAAAAAAAAAAAAAAAAAAAAAAAAAAAAAAAAAAATTAAAAATTAATTTAAATTTAAATTTTTACAAATATTTAAATTTTTTAATTTTTCATTTCATAGTTCTATTTTTAAAAGTTATATACACAAAATGTCCAAATTTCATGCATCTACCTTCAATAATAAACTCAGGATAACAATTTAAACTTTTATAACCTATCTACAGACAGGAATCAGACCACAATTAATTTTCCTATATAGTCTCTACATTTGTTTGTCAGTACTGAACTTTCCACTGTGTCCAAATCCTAATAAATCATATGTTGCTGTAAAGTATCTTCAAAGATGAACTCACGCTGAAGTTCTTGTCAAAGGTTAACCGGCATTCTTGTGAATGGCTGGACTGTAAACAAAGCAACGTGCAATGAGTCACAGATTTCACTTCCGGATCAGCACCAATGCCTCATTACTCACTGTGCACTGTCGCCAAAATACACACAGACAACCACACTATAATGCTCATATTCTAAACAATAACCAATTTCCTTTAAATCAATACTAAGAATGACTAAATCTAATGCATACATCACCACCAAAATGAGAGAGGAAAAAAGGATCTAAAAATAGACTCGGACTACATTCGTAGGTACTGAACCGGAAGTATTAATTGTGTCCTGATTCCTATCAGGGTCAGACATTTTCACCTGAATGGAAAAAAACTCAAATAAATGTGTCTGAAATACTGCTGCAAAGTTTCAATGAATTTGATGCATGCATATCAATTTTATCGGACACCATTGTATTACAAACAGTATGAATTTCAAAATGGCCGACTGTGAACAATGCACAAAACTTAAAGTTGAATGGTTCATTTATTAATTAAGATAAACACTTGAAATAAACTGTAGTTAGTTTTTAGTCCTCATACAAATCTGGAAATTACTAGAAATTAAACCTGGCTGCTAAACTCTCTGTGGAGAGTCAATTTTAAAATATCATGAAAATTTAAAAACTCAAGTTGACAAATTTTGTTCTTTTGCAACATGTCTCCAATCCTTTATCACAAACATCAATGGTTTTCCTTATCAGGTGTGAAGTAATTAAACCAGGGCCTGTCAATAATAGGTAGCACCTGAAATCTGGTAGCATCTGAATACGCTAGTTAGGGGTAGTAACTAAGGTAGTGATCTAATTTTCACCCCTTAAGGGGAGGAGCTGTTAGATGCTAGGGATCCAATGGTATTGAAGAGTTCCTGAAGTTATATGATACCAGGGCAGCACACCTTTTCCCAGTTATATAAGGGGGAGAGAGGATAATTCTTGTACTTTTACATGCAGTTATTTTATCTGAAACCATGAAAGGGTACACCAAGAAGAAGAAAACTTTTTTTAAACCAGGAAATATTCCACATAACAAAGGGGTCAGATTTCTGACTGATGATACTCTACCAAGTTCCAGTGCTGCATCTGCTCAAGTGACCAGAAGAATGGATGCAGACAAGTTCTCTCTCATGGCAGTGACGAAGCCGACAGGTGGGGGTCTCCAGTCAGTTGTGGCACCAGACTGTAATGGCACACCTGGGTCTGCTAGAATTCTATGGCCATCATCCAAAGCAAGACTGACCCTGAAAGAGACAGAAGTGAATCAGCATGAGGGGACATGTATGATCTGTATGAATAAAAATGTGGAAATCTGGAATGATATCATCCATCATCATGGAAATCAAGACAACAGATGTGAGACCTGATTTCAAAATTGCTAATGAAACAAAATGGGGACTTGCTTGGAAGCATACTATGATATGTAAAAACTGCAGTTTTAAGTCACATGAGTATTTGCTGTATGACGAGATAAAAACAGCTAAACCTGGGCCAAATCCTGCTGCTGTAAATATGACGTTTCAAGCTGGACTACAGGATACACCAATGGGCAACACCAGGGCTAGATACCTACTTGCAGCCTCTTACATTCCACCACCTAGTAGAACATCTATGCAAAGGGCTTCCAACATTGTAGGTCAAGCTACTGTACAGCTAAATGAAATGGATATGGCAGACAATGGGCCCTCATCAAGTGACTCATCTAAACATGACAGAAAGTGATAAGAATATTCTCCTGGAAGTGCTGAAAATGAAACTTTCCTGTGATGTTGTACAAAGACTGCAACTTAATACAAACACGCAGAAATGTGAGGCTGTGAACAGATCAATCAGTGTTTCCGTACCTAAAAATGTCAACTATTCAAGAAACTTTGAGGCAAGAGTGCATTCAACAATACACAGACTCAATAACAGACTTGGATCATCTCTGAAAACAAAAGTAAAACACTTGGGGGTATACTTTCACCAAGTACTCTGAGATCACTGGATCAAATGGATAAAACACTGTACTTACCATCATTTGTATCCAAAGTATCCGGAAAACAGGAAATGTGTACTGGAAAGACAGGGATATATGATACAGGCTCATCTAAGGTACAGAACTCAGCCCAGAACAGGAAGTCATGCTGCACAGTCATTCCAAGGGTGATCACTCCTATGCACAGGTTCACCAGGAGCCAATGACACTGCAGACAGAAAAGAGGATCTTAGTCCATGTACAAAAGGACAGTGCCCAAAAGACACAATGAAAAACACATAATACAGAAAGGAAAACTGTCGTGGGGAAATCCGTAGGTAACACAACGCATGTTATGTGCAGTTGTGTTGCCTGCTACCACCTGATGAGACCTATGGAGAGGTCGAAACAGTTTTCTCAGAATATCAAGACATAAATAAAGAAATAAACAAACAAACAAACAAACAAACAAACAAACATATTCTATAATAACATGAACTGACTGACTGACTGTCTGACTGAATGAATTAATGAATGAATGAATGAATGTAGCATTGAATGAATGAATGAATGGAATAGTGTATGTATGATTTAAGATAAAACTGTCATACCAGAATAGTGAAATAAAATAAAGACCAGTCTCTCTTTCTTCCTTATATCCTCCTTACTCATAACAAACAATCATCAATGCATAAATCTATTCATCAATCAATCAATCAATCAATCAATCAATCAATCAATCAATCAATCAATCAATAAACTAATCCCATTTAACCATGCAACCAGCAAGCCAGCCATGTCATGCTAATGTACATTTCTATATGGATGTAGGTAGGTGGGTGGGTTTCAGGGCATATCATTATACCTGTAATTTTTCCATATCACAATTTCAACTGTAGCATGCAGTTTGGAAATTCACCATGTCCAAAATAATTCCCATATCCTATGCAGTACTGCCTATTTGTTGTTGATATGATGGGGTGCCAGGCTGAGGTGATCCGCATTCACACACACAAACTATTGTGGCATAAATACGATGCATCTAACTCTTTTGAAATGTTTACACTTCTCATCTTTATTGTGAATGCCAGTCTATGGACATGTTTCTTTTTCCAAATGTTAGTCTCAGGGTCCCTATATGACAAGAGCCCATATAACCTATTTGATGTTACATTGCCTGTCCAAAGTATACAAATACTGTTAGGTGCTGGCACAGATTTGAACAAGATTTTCTCTGACAGAATTTCAAAAATATCCGCCTTTGTAACTTGTATAAGATGTAGAAATACATACATGCTGATAATAATGAGTATCAACCCCACAGGGTGCATTAAAAAAAAAAAAAAAAAAAAAAAAAAAAAAAAATTAAAAATTAATTTAAATTTAAATTTTTACAAATATTTAAATTTTTTAATTTTTCATTTCATAGTTCTATTTTTAAAAGTTATATACACAAAATGTCCAAATTTCATGCATCTACCTTCAATAATAAACTCAGGATAACAATTTAAACTTTTATAACCTATCTACAGACAGGAATCAGACCACAATTAATTTTCCTATATAGTCTCTACATTTGTTTGTCAGTACTGAACTTTCCACTGTGTCCAAATCCTAATAAATCATATGTTGCTGTAAAGTATCTTCAAAGATGAACTCACGCTGAAGTTCTTGTCAAAGGTTAACCGGCATTCTTGTGAATGGCTGGACTGTAAACAAAGCAACGTGCAATGAGTCACAGATTTCACTTCCGGATCAGCACCAATGCCTCATTACTCACTGTGCACTGTCGCCAAAATACACACAGACAACCACACTATAATGCTCATATTCTAAACAATAACCAATTTCCTTTAAATCAATACTAAGAATGACTAAATCTAATGCATACATCACCACCAAAATGAGAGAGGAAAAAAGGATCTAAAAATAGACTCGGACTACATTCGTAGGTACTGAACCGGAAGTATTAATTGTGTCCTGATTCCTATCAGGGTCAGACATTTTCACCTGAATGGAAAAAAACTCAAATAAATGTGTCTGAAATACTGCTGCAAAGTTTCAATGAATTTGATGCATGCATATCAATTTTATCGGACACCATTGTATTACAAACAGTATGAATTTCAAAATGGCCGACTGTGAACAATGCACAAAACTTAAAGTTGAATGGTTCATTTATTAATTAAGATAAACACTTGAAATAAACTGTAGTTAGTTTTTAGTCCTCATACAAATCTGGAAATTACTAGAAATTAAACCTGGCTGCTAAACTCTCTGTGGAGAGTCAATTTTAAAATATGATACATATTTTTAGTTAAAAATTTGAATTTAAATTAAATTATCATGAAAATTTAAAAACTCAAGTTGACAAATTTTGTTCTTTTGCAACATGTCTCCAATCCTTTATCACAAACATCAATGGTTTTCCTTATCAGGTGTGAAGTAATTAAACCAGGGCCTGTCAATAATAGGTAGCACCTGAAATCTGGTAGCATCTGAATACGCTAGTTAGGGGTAGTAACTAAGGTAGTGATGTAATTTTCACCCCTTAAGGGGAGGAGCTGTTAGATGCTAGGGATCCAATGGTATTGAAGAGTTCGTGAAGTTATATGATACCAGGGCAGCACACCTTTTCCCAGTTATATAAGGGGGAGAGAGGATAATTCTTGTACTTTTACATGCAGTTATTTTATCTGAAACCATGAAAGGGTACACCAAGAAGAAGAAAACTTTTTTTAAACCAGGAAATATTCCACATAACAAAGGGGTCAGATTTCTGACTGATGATACTCTACCAAGTTCCAGTGCTGCATCTGCTCAAGTGACCAGAAGAATGGATGCAGACAAGTTCTCTCTCATGGCAGTGACGAAGCCGACAGGTGGGGGTCTCCAGTCAGTTGTGGCACCAGACTGTAATGGCACACCTGGGTCTGCTAGAATTCTATGGCCATCATCCAAAGCAAGACTGACCCTGAAAGAGACAGAAGTGAATCAGCATGAGGGGACATGTATGATCTGTATGAATAAAAATGTGGAAATCTGGAATGATATCATCCATCATCATGGAAATCAAGACAACAGATGTGAGACCTGATTTCAAAATTGCTAATGAAACAAAATGGGGACTTGCTTGGAAGCATACTATGATATGTAAAAACTGCAGTTTTAAGTCACATGAGTATTAGCTGTATGACGAGATAAAAACAGCTAAACCTGGGCCAAATCCTGCTGCTGTAAATATGACGTTTCAAGCTGGACTACAGGATACACCAATGGGCAACACCAGGGCTAGATACCTACTTGCAGCCTCTTACATTCCACCACCTAGTAGAACATCTATGCAAAGGGCTTCCAACATTGTAGGTCAAGCTACTGTACAGCTAAATGAAATGGATATGGCAGACAATGGGCCCTCATCAAGTGACTCATCTAAACATGACAGAAAGTGATAAGAATATTCTCCTGGAAGTGCTGAAAATGAAACTTTCCTGTGATGTTGTACAAAGACTGCAACTTAATACAAACACGCAGAAATGTGAGGCTGTGAACAGATCAATCAGTGTTTCCGTACCTAAAAATGTCAACTATTCAAGAAACTTTGAGGCAAGAGTGCATTCAACAATACACAGACTCAATAACAGACTTGGATCATCTCTGAAAACAAAAGTAAAACACTTGGGGGTATACTTTCACCAAGTACTCTGAGATCACTGGATCAAATGGATAAAACACTGTACTTACCATCATTTGTATCCAAAGTATCCGGAAAACAGGAAATGTGTACTGGAAAGACAGGGATATATGATACAGGCTCATCTAAGGTACAGAACTCAGCCCAGAACAGGAAGTCATGCTGCACAGTCATTCCAAGGGTGATCACTCCTATGCACAGGTTCACCAGGAGCCAATGACACTGCAGACAGAAAAGAGGATCTTAGTCCATGTACAAAAGGACAGTGCCCAAAAGACACAATGAAAAACACATAATACAGAAAGGAAAACTGTCGTGGGGAAATCCGTAGGTAACACAACGCATGTTATGTGCAGTTGTGTTACCTGCTACCACCTGATGAGACCTATGGAGAGGTCGAAACAGTTTTCTCAGAATATCAAGACATAAATAAAGAAATAAACAAACAAACAAACAAACAAACAAACATATTCTATAATAACATGAACTGACTGACTGACTGTCTGACTGAATGAATTAATGAATGAATGAATGAATGTAGCATTGAATGAATGAATGAATGGAATAGTGTATGTATGATTTAAGATAAAACTGTCATACCAGAATAGTGAAATAAAATAAAGACCAGTCTCTCTTTCTTCCTTATATCCTCCTTACTCATAACAAACAATCATCAATGCATAAATCTATTCATCAATCAATCAATCAATCATCAATCAATCAATCAATCAATCAATAAACTAATCCCATTTAACCATGCAACCAGCAAGCCAGCCATGTCATGCTAATGTACATTTCTATATGGATGTAGGTAGGTGGGTGGGTTTCAGGGCATATCATTATACCTGTAATTTTTCCATATCACAATTTCAACTGTAGCATGCAGTTTGGAAATTCACCATGTCCAAAATAATTCCCATATCCTATGCAGTACTGCCTATTTGTTGTTGATATGATGGGGTGCCAGGCTGAGGTGATCCGCATTCACACACACAAACTATTGTGGCATAAATGCGATGCATCTAACTCTTTTGAAATGTTTACACTTCTCATCTTTATTGTGAATGCCAGTCTATGGACATGTTTCTTTTTCCAAATGTTAGTCTCAGGGTCCCTATATGACAATAGCCCATATAACCTATTTGATGTTACATTGCCTGTCCAAAGTATACAAATACTGTTAGGTGCTGGCACAGATTTGAACAAGATTTTCTCTGACAGAATTTCAAAAATATCCGCCTTTGTAACTTGTATAAGATGTAGAAATACATACATGCTGATAATAATGAGTATCAACCCCACAGGGTGCATTAAAAAAAAAAAAAAAAAAAAAAAAAAAAAATTAAAAATTAATTTAAATTTAAATTTTTACAAATATTTAAATTTTTTAATTTTTCATTTCATAGTTCTATTTTTAAAAGTTATATACACAAAATGTCCAAATTTCATGCATCTACCTTCAATAATAAACTCAGGATAACAATTTAAACTTTTATAACCTATCTACAGACAGGAATCAGACCACAATTAATTTTCCTATATAGTCTCTACATTTGTTTGTCAGTACTGAACTTTCCACTGTGTCCAAATCCTAATAAATCATATGTTGCTGTAAAGTATCTTCAAAGATGAACTCACGCTGAAGTTCTTGTCAAAGGTTAACCGGCATTCTTGTGAATGGCTGGACTGTAAACAAAGCAACGTGCAATGAGTCACAGATTTCACTTCCGGATCAGCACCAATGCCTCATTACTCACTGTGCACTGTCGCCAAAATACACACAGACAACCACACTATAATGCTCATATTCTAAACAATAACCAATTTCCTTTAAATCAATACTAAGAATGACTAAATCTAATGCATACATCACCACCAAAATGAGAGAGGAAAAAAGGATCTAAAAATAGACTCGGACTACATTCGTAGGTACTGAACCGGAAGTATTAATTGTGTCCTGATTCCTATCAGGGTCAGACATTTTCACCTGAATGGAAAAAAACTCAAATAAATGTGTCTGAAATACTGCTGCAAAGTTTCAATGAATTTGATGCATGCATATAAATTTTATCGGACACCATTGTATTACAAACAGTATGAATTTCAAAATGGCCGACTGTGAACAATGCACAAAACTTAAAGTTGAATGGTGAATTTATTAATTAAGATAAACACTTGAAATAAACTGTAGTTAGTTTTTAGTCCTCATACAAATCTGGAAATTACTAGAAATTAAACCTGGCTGCTAAACTCTCTGTGGAGAGTCAATTTTAAAATATGATACATATTTTTAGTTAAAAATTTGAATTTAAATTAAATTATCATGAAAATTTAAAAACTCAAGTTGACAAATTTTGTTCTTTTGCAACATGTCTCCAATCCTTTATCACAAACATCAATGGTTTTCCTTATCAGGTGTGAAGTAATTAAACCAGGGCCTGTCAATAATAGGTAGCACCTGAAATCTGGTAGCATCTGAATACGCTAGTTAGGGGTAGTAACTAAGGTAGTGATGTAATTTTCACCCCTTAAGGGGAGGAGCTGTTAGATGCTAGGGATCCAATGGTATTGAAGAGTTCGTGAAGTTATATGATACCAGGGCAGCACACCTTTTCCCAGTTATATAAGGGGGAGAGAGGATAATTCTTGTACTTTTACATGCAGTTATTTTATCTGAAACCATGAAAGGGTACACCAAGAAGAAGAAAACTTTTTTTAAACCAGGAAATATTCCACATAACAAAGGGGTCAGATTTCTGACTGATGATACTCTACCAAGTTCCAGTGCTGCATCTGCTCAAGTGACCAGAAGAATGGATGCAGACAAGTTCTCTCTCATGGCAGTGACGAAGCCGACAGGTGGGGGTCTCCAGTCAGTTGTGGCACCAGACTGTAATGGCACACCTGGGTCTGCTAGAATTCTATGGCCATCATCCAAAGCAAGACTGACCCTGAAAGAGACAGAAGTGAATCAGCATGAGGGGACATGTATGATCTGTAGGAATAAAAATGTGGAAATCTGGAATGATATCATCCATCATCATGGAAATCAAGACAACAGATGTGAGACCTGATTTCAAAATTGCTAATGAAACAAAATGGGGACTTGCTTGGAAGCATACTATGATATGTAAAAACTGCAGTTTTAAGTCACATGAGTATTAGCTGTATGACGAGATAAAAACAGCTAAACCTGGGCCAAATCCTGCTGCTGTAAATATGACGTTTCAAGCTGGACTACAGGATACACCAATGGGCAACACCAGGGCTAGATACCTACTTGCAGCCTCTTACATTCCACCACCTAGTAGAACATCTATGCAAAGGGCTTCCAACATTGTAGGTCAAGCTACTGTACAGCTAAATGAAATGGATATGGCAGACAATGGGCCCTCATCAACTGACTCATCTAAACATGACAGAAAGTGATAAGAATATTCTCCTGGAAGTGCTGAAAATGAAACTTTCCTGTGATGTTGTACAAAGACTGCAACTTAATACAAACACGCAGAAATGTGAGGCTGTCAACAGATCAATCAGTGTTTCCGTACCTAAAAATGTCAACTATTCAAGAAACTTTGAGGCAAGAGTGCATTCAACAATACACAGACTCAATAACAGACTTGGATCATCTCTGAAAACAAAAGTAAAACACTTGGGGGTATACTTTCACCAAGTACTCTGAGATCACTGGATCAAATGGATAAAACACTGTACTTACCATCATTTGTATCCAAAGTATCCGGAAAACAGGAAATGTGTACTGGAAAGACAGGGATATATGATACAGGCTCATCTAAGGTACAGAACTCAGCCCAGAACAGGAAGTCATGCTGCACAGTCATTCCAAGGGTGATCACTCCTATGCACAGGTTCACCAGGAGCCAATGACACTGCAGACAGAAAAGAGGATCTTAGTCCATGTACAAAAGGACAGTGCCCAAAAGACACAATGAAAAACACATAATACAGAAAGGAAAACTGTCGTGGGGAAATCCGTAGGTAACACAACGCATGTTATGTGCAGTTGTGTTACCTGCTACCACCTGATGAGACCTATGGAGAGGTCGAAACAGTTTTCTCAGAATATCAAGACATAAATAAAGAAATAAACAAACAAACAAACAAACAAACAAACATATTCTATAATAACATGAACTGACTGACTGACTGTCTGACTGAATGAATTAATGAATGAATGAATGAATGTAGCATTGAATGAATGAATGAATGGAATAGTGTATGTATGATTTAAGATAAAACTGTCATACCAGAATAGTGAAATAAAATAAAGACCAGTCTCTCTTTCTTCCTTATATCCTCATTACTCATAACAAACAATCATCAATGCATAAATCTATTCATCAATCAATCAATCAATCAATCAATCAATCAATCAATAAACTAATCCCATTTAACCATGCAACCAGCAAGCCAGCCATGTCATGCTAATGTACATTTCTATATGGATGTAGGTAGGTGGGTGGGTTTCAGGGCATATCATTATACCTGTAATTTTTCCATATCACAATTTCAACTGTAGCATGCAGTTTGGAAATTCACCATGTCCAAAATAATTCCCATATCCTATGCAGTACTGCCTATTTGTTGTTGATATGATGGGGTGCCAGGCTGAGGTGATCCGCATTCACACACACAAACTATTGTGGCATAAATGCGATGCATCTAACTCTTTTGAAATGTTTACACTTCTCATCTTTATTGTGAATGCCAGTCTATGGACATGTTTCTTTTTCCAAATGTTAGTCTCAGGGTCCCTATATGACAATAGCCCATATAACCTATTTGATGTTACATTGCCTGTCCAAAGTATACAAATACTGTTAGGTGCTGGCACAGATTTGAACAAGATTTTCTCTGACAGAATTTCAAAAATATCCGCCTTTGTAACTTGTATAAGATGTAGAAATACATACATGCTGATAATAATGAGTATCAACCCCACAGGGTGCATTAAAAAAAAAAAAAAAAAAAAAAAAAAAAATTCAAAATTAATTTAAATTTAAATTTTTACAAATATTTAAATTTTTTAATTTTTCATTTCATAGTTCTATTTTTAAAAGTTATATACACAAAATGTCCAAATTTCATGCATCTACCTTCAATAATAAACTCAGGATAACAATTTAAACTTTTATAACCTATCTACAGACAGGAATCAGACCACAATTAATTTTCCTATATAGTCTCTACATTTGTTTGTCAGTACTGAACTTTCCACTGTGTCCAAATCCTAATAAATCATATGTTGCTGTAAAGTATCTTCAAAGATGAACTCACGCTGAAGTTCTTGTCAAAGGTTAACCGGCATTCTTGTGAATGGCTGGACTGTAAACAAAGCAACGTGCAATGAGTCACAGATTTCACTTCCGGATCAGCACCAATGCCTCATTACTCACTGTGCACTGTCGCCAAAATACACACAGACAACCACACTATAATGCTCATATTCTAAACAATAACCAATTTCCTTTAAATCAATACTAAGAATGACTAAATCTAATGCATACATCACCACCAAAATGAGAGAGGAAAAAAGGATCTAAAAATAGACTCGGACTACATTCGTAGGTACTGAACCGGAAGTATTAATTGTGTCCTGATTCCTATCAGGGTCAGACATTTTCACCTGAATGGAAAAAAACTCAAATAAATGTGTCTGAAATACTGCTGCAAAGTTTCAATGAATTTGATGCATGCATATAAATTTTATCGGACACCATTGTATTACAAACAGTATGAATTTCAAAATGGCCGACTGTGAACAATGCACAAAACTTAAAGTTGAATGGTGAATTTATTAATTAAGATAAACACTTGAAATAAACTGTAGTTAGTTTTTAGTCCTCATACAAATCTGGAAATTACTAGAAATTAAACCTGGCTGCTAAACTCTCTGTGGAGAGTCAATTTTAAAATATGATACATATTTTTAGTTAAAAATTTGAATTTAAATTAAATTATCATGAAAATTTAAAAACTCAAGTTGACAAATTTTGTTCTTTTGCAACATGTCTCCAATCCTTTATCACAAACATCAATGGTTTTCCTTATCAGGTGTGAAGTAATTAAACCAGGGCCTGTCAATAATAGGTAGCACCTGAAATCTGGTAGCATCTGAATACGCTAGTTAGGGGTAGTAACTAAGGTAGTGATGTAATTTTCACCCCTTAAGGGGAGGAGCTGTTAGATGCTAGGGATCCAATGGTATTGAAGAGTTCGTGAAGTTATATGATACCAGGGCAGCACACCTTTTCCCAGTTATATAAGGGGGAGAGAGGATAATTCTTGTACTTTTACATGCAGTTATTTTATCTGAAACCATGAAAGGGTACACCAAGAAGAAGAAAACTTTTTTTAAACCAGGAAATATTCCACATAACAAAGGGGTCAGATTTCTGACTGATGATACTCTACCAAGTTCCAGTGCTGCATCTGCTCAAGTGACCAGAAGAATGGATGCAGACAAGTTCTCTCTCATGGCAGTGACGAAGCCGACAGGTGGGGGTCTCCAGTCAGTTGTGGCACCAGACTGTAATGGCACACCTGGGTCTGCTAGAATTCTATGGCCATCATCCAAAGCAAGACTGACCCTGAAAGAGACAGAAGTGAATCAGCATGAGGGGACATGTATGATCTGTAGGAATAAAAATGTGGAAATCTGGAATGATATCATCCATCATCATGGAAATCAAGACAACAGATGTGAGACCTGATTTCAAAATTGCTAATGAAACAAAATGGGGACTTGCTTGGAAGCATACTATGATATGTAAAAACTGCAGTTTTAAGTCACATGAGTATTAGCTGTATGACGAGATAAAAACAGCTAAACCTGGGCCAAATCCTGCTGCTGTAAATATGACGTTTCAAGCTGGACTACAGGATACACCAATGGGCAACACCAGGGCTAGATACCTACTTGCAGCCTCTTACATTCCACCACCTAGTAGAACATCTATGCAAAGGGCTTCCAACATTGTAGGTCAAGCTACTGTACAGCTAAATGAAATGGATATGGCAGACAATGGGCCCTCATCAACTGACTCATCTAAACATGACAGAAAGTGATAAGAATATTCTCCTGGAAGTGCTGAAAATGAAACTTTCCTGTGATGTTGTACAAAGACTGCAACTTAATACAAACACGCAGAAATGTGAGGCTGTCAACAGATCAATCAGTGTTTCCGTACCTAAAAATGTCAACTATTCAAGAAACTTTGAGGCAAGAGTGCATTCAACAATACACAGACTCAATAACAGACTTGGATCATCTCTGAAAACAAAAGTAAAACACTTGGGGGTATACTTTCACCAAGTACTCTGAGATCACTGGATCAAATGGATAAAACACTGTACTTACCATCATTTGTATCCAAAGTATCCGGAAAACAGGAAATGTGTACTGGAAAGACAGGGATATATGATACAGGCTCATCTAAGGTACAGAACTCAGCCCAGAACAGGAAGTCATGCTGCACAGTCATTCCAAGGGTGATCACTCCTATGCACAGGTTCACCAGGAGCCAATGACACTGCAGACAGAAAAGAGGATCTTAGTCCATGTACAAAAGGACAGTGCCCAAAAGACACAATGAAAAACACATAATACAGAAAGGAAAACTGTCGTGGGGAAATCCGTAGGTAACACAACGCATGTTATGTGCAGTTGTGTTACCTGCTACCACCTGATGAGACCTATGGAGAGGTCGAAACAGTTTTCTCAGAATATCAAGACATAAATAAAGAAATAAACAAACAAACAAACAAACAAACAAACAAACATATTCTATAATAACATGAACTGACTGACTGACTGTCTGACTGAATGAATTAATGAATGAATGAATGAATGTAGCATTGAATGAATGAATGAATGAATGGAATAGTGTATGTATGATTTAAGATAAAACTGTCATACCAGAATAGTGAAATAAAATAAAGACCAGTCTCTCTTTCTTCCTTATATCCTCATTACTCATAACAAACAATCATCAATGCATAAATCTATTCATCAATCAATCAATCAATCAATCAATCAATCAATCAATCAATAAACTAATCCCATTTAACCATGCAACCAGCAAGCCAGCCATGTCATGCTAATGTACATTTCTATATGGATGTAGGTAGGTGGGTGGGTTTCAGGGCATATCATTATACCTGTAATTTTTCCATATCACAATTTCAACTGTAGCATGCAGTTTGGAAATTCACCATGTCCAAAATAATTCCCATATCCTATGCAGTACTGCCTATTTGTTGTTGATATGATGGGGTGCCAGGCTGAGGTGATCCGCATTCACACACACAAACTATTGTGGCATAAATGCGATGCATCTAACTCTTTTGAAATGTTTACACTTCTCATCTTTATTGTGAATGCCAGTCTATGGACATGTTTCTTTTTCCAAATGTTAGTCTCAGGGTCCCTATATGACAATAGCCCATATAACCTATTTGATGTTACATTGCCTGTCCAAAGTATACAAATACTGTTAGGTGCTGGCACAGATTTGAACAAGATTTTCTCTGACAGAATTTCAAAAATATCCGCCTTTGTAACTTGTATAAGATGTAGAAATACATACATGCTGATAATAATGAGTATCAACCCCACAGGGTGCATTAAAAAAAAAAAAAAAAAAAAAAAAAAAAATTCAAAATTAATTTAAATTTAAATTTTTACAAATATTTAAATTTTTTAATTTTTCATTTCATAGTTCTATTTTTAAAAGTTATATACACAAAATGTCCAAATTTCATGCATCTACCTTCAATAATAAACTCAGGATAACAATTTAAACTTTTATAACCTATCTACAGACAGGAATCAGACCACAATTAATTTTCCTATATAGTCTCTACATTTGTTTGTCAGTACTGAACTTTCCACTGTGTCCAAATCCTAATAAATCATATGTTGCTGTAAAGTATCTTCAAAGATGAACTCACGCTGAAGTTCTTGTCAAAGGTTAACCGGCATTCTTGTGAATGGCTGGACTGTAAACAAAGCAACGTGCAATGAGTCACAGATTTCACTTCCGGATCAGCACCAATGCCTCATTACTCACTGTGCACTGTCGCCAAAATACACACAGACAACCACACTATAATGCTCATATTCTAAACAATAACCAATTTCCTTTAAATCAATACTAAGAATGACTAAATCTAATGCATACATCACCACCAAAATGAGAGAGGAAAAAAGGATCTAAAAATAGACTCGGACTACATTCGTAGGTACTGAACCGGAAGTATTAATTGTGTCCTGATTCCTATCAGGGTCAGACATTTTCACCTGAATGGAAAAAAACTCAAATAAATGTGTCTGAAATACTGCTGCAAAGTTTCAATGAATTTGATGCATGCATATAAATTTTATCGGACACCATTGTATTACAAACAGTATGAATTTCAAAATGGCCGACTGTGAACAATGCACAAAACTTAAAGTTGAATGGTGAATTTATTAATTAAGATAAACACTTGAAATAAACTGTAGTTAGTTTTTAGTCCTCATACAAATCTGGAAATTACTAGAAATTAAACCTGGCTGCTAAACTCTCTGTGGAGAGTCAATTTTAAAATATGATACATATTTTTAGTTAAAAATTTGAATTTAAATTAAATTATCATGAAAATTTAAAAACTCAAGTTGACAAATTTTGTTCTTTTGCAACATGTCTCCAATCCTTTATCACAAACATCAATGGTTTTCCTTATCAGGTGTGAAGTAATTAAACCAGGGCCTGTCAATAATAGGTAGCACCTGAAATCTGGTAGCATCTGAATACGCTAGTTAGGGGTAGTAACTAAGGTAGTGATGTAATTTTCACCCCTTAAGGGGAGGAGCTGTTAGATGCTAGGGATCCAATGGTATTGAAGAGTTCGTGAAGTTATATGATACCAGGGCAGCACACCTTTTCCCAGTTATATAAGGGGGAGAGAGGATAATTCTTGTACTTTTACATGCAGTTATTTTATCTGAAACCATGAAAGGGTACACCAAGAAGAAGAAAACTTTTTTTAAACCAGGAAATATTCCACATAACAAAGGGGTCAGATTTCTGACTGATGATACTCTACCAAGTTCCAGTGCTGCATCTGCTCAAGTGACCAGAAGAATGGATGCAGACAAGTTCTCTCTCATGGCAGTGACGAAGCCGACAGGTGGGGGTCTCCAGTCAGTTGTGGCACCAGACTGTAATGGCACACCTGGGTCTGCTAGAATTCTATGGCCATCATCCAAAGCAAGACTGACCCTGAAAGAGACAGAAGTGAATCAGCATGAGGGGACATGTATGATCTGTAGGAATAAAAATGTGGAAATCTGGAATGATATCATCCATCATCATGGAAATCAAGACAACAGATGTGAGACCTGATTTCAAAATTGCTAATGAAACAAAATGGGGACTTGCTTGGAAGCATACTATGATATGTAAAAACTGCAGTTTTAAGTCACATGAGTATTAGCTGTATGACGAGATAAAAACAGCTAAACCTGGGCCAAATCCTGCTGCTGTAAATATGACGTTTCAAGCTGGACTACAGGATACACCAATGGGCAACACCAGGGCTAGATACCTACTTGCAGCCTCTTACATTCCACCACCTAGTAGAACATCTATGCAAAGGGCTTCCAACATTGTAGGTCAAGCTACTGTACAGCTAAATGAAATGGATATGGCAGACAATGGGCCCTCATCAACTGACTCATCTAAACATGACAGAAAGTGATAAGAATATTCTCCTGGAAGTGCTGAAAATGAAACTTTCCTGTGATGTTGTACAAAGACTGCAACTTAATACAAACACGCAGAAATGTGAGGCTGTCAACAGATCAATCAGTGTTTCCGTACCTAAAAATGTCAACTATTCAAGAAACTTTGAGGCAAGAGTGCATTCAACAATACACAGACTCAATAACAGACTTGGATCATCTCTGAAAACAAAAGTAAAACACTTGGGGGTATACTTTCACCAAGTACTCTGAGATCACTGGATCAAATGGATAAAACACTGTACTTACCATCATTTGTATCCAAAGTATCCGGAAAACAGGAAATGTGTACTGGAAAGACAGGGATATATGATACAGGCTCATCTAAGGTACAGAACTCAGCCCAGAACAGGAAGTCATGCTGCACAGTCATTCCAAGGGTGATCACTCCTATGCACAGGTTCACCAGGAGCCAATGACACTGCAGACAGAAAAGAGGATCTTAGTCCATGTACAAAAGGACAGTGCCCAAAAGACACAATGAAAAACACATAATACAGAAAGGAAAACTGTCGTGGGGAAATCCGTAGGTAACACAACGCATGTTATGTGCAGTTGTGTTACCTGCTACCACCTGATGAGACCTATGGAGAGGTCGAAACAGTTTTCTCAGAATATCAAGACATAAATAAAGAAATAAACAAACAAACAAACAAACAAACAAACATATTCTATAATAACATGAACTGACTGACTGACTGTCTGACTGAATGAATTAATGAATGAATGAATGAATGTAGCATTGAATGAATGAATGAATGGAATAGTGTATGTATGATTTAAGATAAAACTGTCATACCAGAATAGTGAAATAAAATAAAGACCAGTCTCTCTTTCTTCCTTATATCCTCATTACTCATAACAAACAATCATCAATGCATAAATCTATTCATCAATCAATCAATCAATCAATCAATCAATAAACTAATCCCATTTAACCATGCAACCAGCAAGCCAGCCATGTCATGCTAATGTACATTTCTATATGGATGTAGGTAGGTGGGTGGGTTTCAGGGCATATCATTATACCTGTAATTTTTCCATATCACAATTTCAACTGTAGCATGCAGTTTGGAAATTCACCATGTCCAAAATAATTCCCATATCCTATGCAGTACTGCCTATTTGTTGTTGATATGATGGGGTGCCAGGCTGAGGTGATCCGCATTCACACACACAAACTATTGTGGCATAAATGCGATGCATCTAACTCTTTTGAAATGTTTACACTTCTCATCTTTATTGTGAATGCCAGTCTATGGACATGTTTCTTTTTCCAAATGTTAGTCTCAGGGTCCCTATATGACAATAGCCCATATAACCTATTTGATGTTACATTGCCTGTCCAAAGTATACAAATACTGTTAGGTGCTGGCACAGATTTGAACAAGATTTTCTCTGACAGAATTTCAAAAATATCCGCCTTTGTAACTTGTATAAGATGTAGAAATACATACATGCTGATAATAATGAGTATCAACCCCACAGGGTGCATAAAAAAAAAAAAAAAAAAAGAAAAAAAAATTCAAAATTAATTTAAATTTAAATTTTTACAAATATTTACATTTTTTAATTTTTCATTTCATAGTTCTATTTTTAAAAGTTATATACACAAAATGTCCAAATTTCATGCATCTACCTTCAATAATAAACTCAGGATAACAATTTAAACTTTTATAACCTATCTACAGACAGGAATCAGACCACAATTAATTTTCCTATATAGTCTCTACATTTGTTTGTCAGTACTGAACTTTCCACTGTGTCCAAATCCTAATAAATCATATGTTGCTGTAAAGTATCTTCAAAGATGAACTCACGCTGAAGTTCTTGTCAAAGGTTAACCGGCATTCTTGTGAATGGCTGGACTGTAAACAAAGCAACGTGCAATGAGTCACAGATTTCACTTCCGGATCAGCACCAATGCCTCATTACTCACTGTGCACTGTCGCCAAAATACACACAGACAACCACACTATAATGCTCATATTCTAAACAATAACCAATTTCCTTTAAATCAATACTAAGAATGACTAAATCTAATGCATACATCACCACCAAAATGAGAGAGGAAAAAAGGATCTAAAAATAGACTCGGACTACATTCGTAGGTACTGAACCGGAAGTATTAATTGTGTCCTGATTCCTATCAGGGTCAGACATTTTCACCTGAATGGAAAAAAACTCAAATAAATGTGTCTGAAATACTGCTGCAAAGTTTCAATGAATTTGATGCATGCATATAAATTTTATCGGACACCATTGTATTACAAACAGTATGAATTTCAAAATGGCCGACTGTGAACAATGCACAAAACTTAAAGTTGAATGGTGAATTTATTAATTAAGATAAACACTTGAAATAAACTGTAGTTAGTTTTTAGTCCTCATACAAATCTGGAAATTACTAGAAATTAAACCTGGCTGCTAAACTCTCTGTGGAGAGTCAATTTTAAAATATGATACATATTTTTAGTTAAAAATTTGAATTTAAATTAAATTATCATGAAAATTTAAAAACTCAAGTTGACAAATTTTGTTCTTTTGCAACATGTCTCCAATCCTTTATCACAAACATCAATGGTTTTCCTTATCAGGTGTGAAGTAATTAAACCAGGGCCTGTCAATAATAGGTAGCACCTGAAATCTGGTAGCATCTGAATACGCTAGTTAGGGGTAGTAACTAAGGTAGTGATGTAATTTTCACCCCTTAAGGGGAGGAGCTGTTAGATGCTAGGGATCCAATGGTATTGAAGAGTTCGTGAAGTTATATGATACCAGGGCAGCACACCTTTTCCCAGTTATATAAGGGGGAGAGAGGATAATTCTTGTACTTTTACATGCAGTTATTTTATCTGAAACCATGAAAGGGTACACCAAGAAGAAGAAAACTTTTTTTAAACCAGGAAATATTCCACATAACAAAGGGGTCAGATTTCTGACTGATGATACTCTACCAAGTTCCAGTGCTGCATCTGCTCAAGTGACCAGAAGAATGGATGCAGACAAGTTCTCTCTCATGGCAGTGACGAAGCCGACAGGTGGGGGTCTCCAGTCAGTTGTGGCACCAGACTGTAATGGCACACCTGGGTCTGCTAGAATTCTATGGCCATCATCCAAAGCAAGACTGACCCTGAAAGAGACAGAAGTGAATCAGCATGAGGGGACATGTATGATCTGTAGGAATAAAAATGTGGAAATCTGGAATGATATCATCCATCATCATGGAAATCAAGACAACAGATGTGAGACCTGATTTCAAAATTGCTAATGAAACAAAATGGGGACTTGCTTGGAAGCATACTATGATATGTAAAAACTGCAGTTTTAAGTCACATGAGTATTAGCTGTATGACGAGATAAAAACAGCTAAACCTGGGCCAAATCCTGCTGCTGTAAATATGACGTTTCAAGCTGGACTACAGGATACACCAATGGGCAACACCAGGGCTAGATACCTACTTGCAGCCTCTTACATTCCACCACCTAGTAGAACATCTATGCAAAGGGCTTCCAACATTGTAGGTCAAGCTACTGTACAGCTAAATGAAATGGATATGGCAGACAATGGGCCCTCATCAACTGACTCATCTAAACATGACAGAAAGTGATAAGAATATTCTCCTGGAAGTGCTGAAAATGAAACTTTCCTGTGATGTTGTACAAAGACTGCAACTTAATACAAACACGCAGAAATGTGAGGCTGTCAACAGATCAATCAGTGTTTCCGTACCTAAAAATGTCAACTATTCAAGAAACTTTGAGGCAAGAGTGCATTCAACAATACACAGACTCAATAACAGACTTGGATCATCTCTGAAAACAAAAGTAAAACACTTGGGGGTATACTTTCACCAAGTACTCTGAGATCACTGGATCAAATGGATAAAACACTGTACTTACCATCATTTGTATCCAAAGTATCTCTCGATGTCGATCATGGGTGATGAAGATCTAGAAGATGACGCCCTCGATGATTATCTTGGATGATCAAGATCTAGAAGATGATGCTCTCGATGACGCTCATGGTTGATGAAGATCTAGAAGATGACACTCTCGATGATGATCCTGGATGATGAAGATCTAGAAGATGACGCTCTCGATGAAGATCGAGAAGATGACGCTCTCGATGATGATCATGGATGATGAAGATCTAGAAGATGACGCTCTCGATGATGATCATGGATGATGAAGATCTAGAAGATGACGCTCTCGATGAAGATCTAGAAGATGACGCTCTCGATGATGATCATGGATGATGAAGATCTAGAAGATGACGCTCTCGATGAAGATCTAGAAGATCTTGCCATGCTAATTGTGATACCATGTCTTGCCATGCTATTGTGATGCCTATATCTTGCCATGCTGACTGTGATACCTATGTCTTGCCATGCTGATTGTGATACCCATGTCTTGCCATGCCATTACAATGATACCCATGTCTTGCCATGCTGATTGTGATACCCATGTCCTGCCATGCTGATTGTGATACCTATGTCTTGCATTGCTGATTGTGATACCCATGTCCTGCCATGCTGATTGTGATACCTATGTCTTGCTATGCTGATTGTGATACCTATGTCTTGCCATGCTGATTGTGATACCCATGTCTTGCCATACCATTACAATGATACCCATGTCTTGCCATGCTGATTGTGATACCCATGTCCTGCCATGCTTATTGTGATACCTATGTCTTGCCATGCTGATTGTGATACTTATGTCTTGCCATGCTGACTGTGATACCCATGTCTTTTAATGCTATTGTGATACCTATGTCTTGCCATGCTATTGTGATGCCTATGTCTTGCCATGCTGACTGTGATATCTATGTCTTGCCATGCTAATTGTGATACCTACGTCTTGCCATGCTGACTGTGATACCCATGTCTTGCCATGCTATTGTGATACCTATGTCTTGCCATGCTATTGTGATGCCTATGTTTGGCCATGCCATTACAATGATACCCATGTCTTGCCATGCTGATTTTGATACCCATGTCTTGCCATGCTGATTGTGATAAGAATTTCTTGTCATGCTATTGTGATACCTATGTCTTGCCATGCTATTGTGATGCCTATGTCTTGCCATGCTGACTGTGATACCTATGTCTTGCCATGCTGATTGTGATACCCATGTCTTGTCATGCCATTACAATGATACCCATGTCTTGCCATGCTAATTGTGATACCATGTCTTGCCATGCTATTGTGATGCCTATGTCTTGCCATGCTGACTGTGATACCTATGTCTTGCCATGCTGATTGTGACACCCATGTCTTGCCATGCCATTACAATGATACCCATGTCTTGCCATGCTAATTGTGATACCATGTCTTGCCATGCTATTGTGATGCCTATGTCTTGCCATGCTGACTGTGATACCTATGTCTTGCCATGCTGATTGTGACACCCATGTCTTGCCATGCCATTACAATGATACCCATGTCTTGCCATGCTGATTGTGATACCCATGTCCTGCCATGCTGATTGTGATACCTATGTCTTGCTATGCTGATTGTGATACCTATGTCTTGCCATGCTGATTGTGATACCCATGTCTTGCCATACCATTACAATGATACCCATGTCTTGCCATGTTGATTGTGATACCCATGTCCTGCCATGCTTATTGTGATACCTATGTCTTGCCATGCTGATTGTGATACTTATGTCTTGCCATGCTGACTGTGATACCCATGTCTTTTAATGCTATTGTGATACCTATGTCTTGCCATGCTATTGTGATGCCTATGTCTTGCCATGCTGACTGTGATATCTATGTCTTGCCATGCTAATTGTGATACCTACGTCTTGCCATGCTGACTGTGATACCCATGTCTTGCCATGCTATTGTGATACCTATGTCTTGCCATGCTATTGTGATGCCTATGTTTGGCCATGCCATTACAATGATACCCATGTCTTGCCATGCTGATTTTGATACCCATGTCTTGCCATGCTGATTGTGATACCAATGTCTTGTCATGCTATTGTGATACCTAAGTCTTGCCATGCTATTGTGATGCCTATGTCTTGCCATGCTGACTGTGATACCTATGTCTTGCCATGCTGATTGTGATACCCATGTCTTCTCATGCCATTACAATGATACCCATGTCTTGCCATGCTAATTGTGATACCATGTCTTGCCATGCTATTGTGATGCCTATGTCTTGCCATGCTGACTGTGATACCTATGTCTTGCAATGCTTATTTTGACACCCATGTCTTGCCATGCCATTACAATGATACCCATGTCTTGCCATGCTGATTGTGATACCCATGTCCTGCCATGCTGATTGTGATACCTATGTCTTGCTATGCTGATTGTGATACCTATGTCTTGCCATGCTGATTGTGATACCCATGTCTTGCCATACCATTACAATGATACCCATGTCTTGCCATGTTGATTGTGATACCCATGTCCTGCCATGCTTATTGTGATACCTATGTCTTGCCATGCTGATTGTGATACTTATGTCTTGCCATGCTGACTGTGATACCCATGTCTTTTAATGCTATTGTGATACCTATGTCTTGACATGCTATTGTGATGCCTATGTCTTGCCATGCTGACTGTGATATCTATGTCTTGCCATGCTAATTGTGATACCTATGTCTTGCCATGCTGACTGTGATACCTATGTCTTGCCATGCTGATTGTGACACCCATGTCTTGCCATGCCATTACAATGATACCCATGTCTTGCCATGCTGATTGTGATACCCATGTCCTGCCATGCTGATTGTGATACCTATGTCTTGCTATGCTGATTGTGATACCTATATCTTGCCATGCTGATTGTGATACCCATGTCTTGCCATACCATTACAATGATACCCATGTCTTGCCATGTTGATTGTGATACCCATGTCTTGCCATGCTGATTGTGATACTTATGTCTTGCCATGCTGACTGTGATACCCATGTCTTTTAATGCTATTGTGATACCTATGTCTTGCCATGCTATTGTGATGCCTATGTCTTGCCATGCTGACTGTGATATCTATGTCTTGCCATGCTAATTGTGATACCTATGTCTTGCCATGCTGACTGTGATACCCATGTCTTGCCATGCTATTGTGATACCTATGTCTTGCCATGCTATTGTGATGCCTATGTTTGGCCATGCCATTACAATGATACCCATGTCTTGCCATGCTGATTTTGATACCCATGTCTTGCCATGCTGATTGTGATACCTATGTCTTGCCATGCTGATTGTGATACGGCACAGGACGGGACAAGACAAGACGCACAAGACATGTAACACACCAACAAATGCATACACACAAGCACAGACAACAGGGTACGGCACCGGACGGGACAAGACACACAAGACATGTAACACACGAACAAATGCATACACACAAGCACAGACAACAGGGTACGGCACATGACGGGACAAGACAAGACACACAAGACATATAACACACCAACAAAAGCATATACACAAGCACAGACAACAGGGTACGGCACAGGATGGGACAAGACAAGACAAGACACACAAGACATGTAACACACCAACAAATGCATACACACAAGAAGAAGAAAACAGGGTACGGTACAGGACGGGACAAGACAAGACAAGACACAAGACATGTAACACACCAACAAAAAATGCATACACACAAGCACAGAAAACAGGGTACGGTACAGGACGGGACAAGACAAGACAAGACACGTAACACACCAAAAAAAAATGCATACACACATACACAGACAGCAGGGTACGGCACAGGACGGGACAAGACAAGACACACAAGACATGTAACACATTAACAAATGCAATCACACAAGCACAGACAACAGGGTACGGCACAGGACGGGACAAGACACACAAGACATGTAACACACCAACAAATGCATACACACAAGCACAGACAACAGGGTATGGCACAGGACGGGACAAGACACACAAGACATGCAACACACCAACAAATGCATACACACAAGCACAGACAACAGGGTACGGAACAGGACGGGACAAGACAAGACACACAAGACATGTAACACCAACAAATGCATACACACAAGCATAGATAACAGGGTACGGCACAGGACAGGACAAGACAAGACAAGAGACACAAGACATGTAACACACCAACAAATGCATATACACAAGCACAGACAACAGGGTACGGCACAGGACTGGACAGGACAAGACATTCTCACGTGTCTGTCTTCTCCTGTCCTGTCCCATATCATACCATTAAGTCTTTTCTTACCCTGTCCCTTGCCATGTTGTGGGACACAAGACAAGTTGGCACACGATGGGACAGCACAGGACAATACACAATGGCACAGCACAGGACAAGACAACACAAGACGGCACAGCATGGCAAAGGATAGGATAACACAAGACAGCCTGGCATGAGATGGGACAGGACGGGACAAGGCAAGATACAAATCACATGAAACACACCAACAAATGCATACACACAAGCACAGACAACAGGGTACGGCACAGGACGGGACAAGACAAGACACACAAGACATGTAACACACCAACAAATGCATACACACAAGCACAGACAACAGGGTACGGCACCGGACGGGACAAGACACACAAGACATGTAACACACCAACAAAAGCATACACACAAGCACAGACAACAGGGTACGGAACAGGATGGGACAAGACAAGACAAGACACACAAGACATGTAACACACTAACAAATGCATACACACAAGCACAGAAAACAGGGTACGGTACAGGACGGGACAAGACAAGACAAGACACAAGACATGTAACACACCAACAAAAAATGCATACACACAAGCACAGACAGCAGGGTACGGCACAGGACGGGACAAGACAAGACACACAAGACATGTAACACATTAACAAATGCAATCACACAAGTACAGACAACAGGGTACGGCACAGGATGGAACAAGACACACAAGACATGTAACACACCAACAAACGCATACACACAAGCACAGACAACAGGGTACGGGACAGGACGGGACAAGACAAGACAAGACACACAAGACATGTAACACCAACAAATGCATACACACAAGCATACATAACAGGGTACGGCACAGGATGGGACAAGACAAGACAAGACACACAAGACATGTAACACACCAACAAATGCATACACACAAGCACAGACAACAGGGTACGGCACAGGACGGGACAAGACAAGACAAGACACACAAGACATGTAACACCAACAAATGCATACACACAAGCATAGATAACAGGGTACGGCACAGGACAGGACAAGACACACAAGACATGTAACACACCAACAAATGCATATACACAAGCACAGACAACAGGGTACGGCACAGGACTGGACAGGACAAGACATTCTCACGTGTCTGTCTTCTCCTGTCCTGTCCCATATCATACCATTAAGTCTTTTCTTACCCTGTCCCTTGCCATGTTGTGGGACACAAGACAAGTTGGCACACGATGGGACAGCACAGGACAATACACAATGGCACAGCACAGGACAAGACAACACAAGACGGCACAGCATGGCAAAGGATAGGATAACACAAGACAGCCTGGCATGAGATGGGACAGGACGGGACAAGGCAAGATACAAATCACATGAAACACACCAACAAATGCATACACACAAGCACAGACAACAGGGTACGGCACAGGACGGGACAAGACAAGACACACAAGACATGTAACACACCAACAAATGCATACACACAAGCACAGACAACAGGGTACGGCACCGGACGGGACAAGACACACAAGACATGTAACACACCAACAAAAGCATACACACAAGCACAGACAACAGGGTACGGAACAGGATGGGACAAGACAAGACAAGACACACAAGACATGTAACACACTAACAAATGCATACACACAAGCACAGAAAACAGGGTACGGTACAGGACGGGACAAGACAAGACAAGACACAAGACATGTAACACACCAACAAAAAATGCATACACACAAGCACAGACAGCAGGGTACGGCACAGGACGGGACAAGACAAGACACACAAGACATGTAACACATTAACAAATGCAATCACACAAGCACAGACAACAGGGTACGGCACAGGACGGAACAAGACACACAAGACATGTAACACACCAACAAACGCATACACACAAGCACAGACAACAGGGTACGGGACAGGACGGGACAAGACAAGACAAGACACACAAGACATGTAACACCAACAAATGCATACACACAAGCATACATAACAGGGTACGGCACAGGATGGGACAAGACAAGACAAGACACACGACATGTAACACTCCAACAAATGCATACACACAAGCACAGACAACAGGGTACGGCACAGGACGGGACAAGACACACAAGACATGCAACACACCAACAAATGCATACACACAAGCACAGACAACAGAGTACGGCACAGGATGGGACAAGACAAGACACACAAGACATGATACAGCAACCAATGCATACACACAAGCATACATAACAGGGTACGGCACAGGACAAGACAAGACAATAGACACAAGACATGTAACACACCAACAAATGCATACACACAAGTACAGACAAAAGGGTACGGCACAAGATGGGACAAGACAAGACAAGACACAAGACATGTAACACCAACAAATGCATACTCACAAGCATAGATAACAGGGTACGGCACACCACAGGACAAGACAAGACAAGACACACAAGACATGTAACACACCAACAAATGCATACACACAAGCACAGACAACAGGGTACGGCACAGGACTGGACAGGACAAGACATTCTCATGTGTCTGTCTTCTCTTGTCCCATATCATACCATTAAGTCTTTTCTTACCCTGTCCCTTGCCATGTTGTGGGACACAAGACAAGTTGGCACACGATGGGACAGCACAGGACAATACACAATGGCACAGCACAGGACAAGACAACACAAGACGGCACAGCATGGCAAAGGATAGGATAACACAAGACAGCCTGGCATGAGATGGGACAGGACGGGACAAGGCAAGATACAAATCACATGAAACACACCAACAAATGCATACACACAAGCACAGACAACAGGGTACGGCACAGGACGGGACAAGACAAGACACACAAGACATGTAACACACCAACAAATGCATACACACAAGCACAGACAACAGGGTACGGCACCGGACGGGACAAGACACACAAGACATGTAACACACCAACAAAAGCATACACACAAGCACAGACAACAGGGTACGGAACAGGATGGGACAAGACAAGACAAGACACACAAGACATGTAACACACTAACAAATGCATACACACAAGCACAGAAAACAGGGTACGGTACAGGACGGGACAAGACAAGACAAGACACAAGACATGTAACACACCAACAAAAAATGCATACACACAAGCACAGAAAACAGGGTATGGTACAGGACGGGACAAGACAAGACAAGACACGTAACACACCAAAAAAAAATGCATACAGACATACACAGACAGCAGGGTACGGCACAGGACGGGACAAGACAAGACACACAAGACATGTAACACATTAACAAATGCAATCACACAAGCACAGACAACAGGGTACGGCACAGGACGGGACAAGACAAGACACACAAGACATGTAACACACCAACAAATGCATACACACAAGCACAGACAACAGGGTATGGCACAGGATGGGACAAGACACACAAGACATGCAACACACCAACAAATGCATACACACAAGCACAGACAACAGGGTACGGAACAGGACGGGACAAGACAAGACACACAAGACATGTAACACCAACAAATGCATACACACAAGCACAGACAACAGGGTACGGAACAGGACGGGACAAGACAAGACACCCAAGACATGTAACACATTTACAAATGCATACACACAAGTACAGACAACAGTGTACGGCACAGGATGGGACAAGACAAGACAAGACACACAAAACATGTAACACACCAACAAATGCAAACACACAAGCACAGACAACAGGGTACGGCACAGGACGGGACAAGACAAGACACACAAGACATGTAACACACCAACAAATGCATACACACAAGCACAGACAACAGGGAACGGCACCGGACGGGACAAGACACACAAGACATGTAACACACCAACAAAAGCATACACACAAGCACAGACAACAGGATACGGCACAGGATGGGACAAGACAAGACAAGACACACAAGACATG
This sequence comes from Margaritifera margaritifera, assembly GCA_029931535.1. NCBI lineage: Eukaryota > Metazoa > Mollusca > Bivalvia > Unionida > Margaritiferidae > Margaritifera > Margaritifera margaritifera. Next base: position 75,171 of record JAQPZY010000312.1, read on the forward strand.
TAACACACCAACAAATGCATATAGACAAGCACAGAAAACAGGGTACGGTACAGGACGGGACAAGACAAGACAAGACACAAGACATGTAACACACCAACAAAAAATGCAATCACACAAGCACAGACAACAGGGTACGGCACAGGACGGGACAAGACACACAAGACATATAACACACCAACAAATGCATACACACAAGCACAGACAACAGGGTACGGCACCTGACGGTACAAGACACACAAGACATGCAACACACCAACAAATGCATACACACAAGCACAGACAACAGGGTACGGCACAGGACGAGACAAGACAAGACAAGACACACAAGACATGTAACACATTAACAAATGCATACACACAAGCATACATAACAGGGTACGGAACTCGACGGGACAAGACAAGACAAGACACACAAGACATGTAACACACCAACAAATGCATACACACAAGCACAGACAACAGGGTACGGCACAGGACGGGACAAGACAAGACACACAAGACATGTAACACACCAACAAATGCATACACACAAGCACAGACAACAGGGTACGGCACAGGACAGGACAAGACAAGACACACACAAGACTAATGTAACACACAAACATATGCATACACACAAGCATACACACAGGCACATATCTCCATACAGGCAGACATACATACCCAAGGTCCACAGCCTGGAAGAGAGAGCTTTGATGAGGCACCAGACACACTTCTTCCCCACTGAAATCTCCCTCTACATCAGCAACCATCCCTGACGATGGTCCCACTGTCTGGACTGTGAAGTCCAGATTGGTACCTAAAATCGCCAGGTCAGACAGTTCAAAACCAGCTGATGCTTCGGATGCACTTTCTGCTTCCGACTCCAGAGTCACAGTAAGTGGATCCTCCAGAATCACCTCTGAGACAGGGGAGGGGTCTGACAGGGGGTCAGGGAGATCCAGCAAAGGGAGGACATCAACCACAGTCTCTGCATCCCTTGCCAGTTCTGGAGTCTGCATCTGAAAAACATTGTAAAAGTTTATTAGCACAAGGAGATGTAGAGCCACTCAGCTGTTGGTTACTAATGATAGTATCAGAGCAAAAAGCAGAGACATGATCAGAGTTTCTGATGCCATGTTTGCAATGTGAACAAAGTCCTTATGCACAACTGTAAGATCAATATTGGGTCTTATTCCGATGGGCACAAGTTAGACAGGTGTCTGTTATATAAAAGGACATTAATAAAAGAATTTTTACTGGGGATTAACAAATGTTCATTTTTAACATGTGTTTGTTATATTGAGGTGTCTGCTATGGCAGGTTGCACTGTAGTTACATTGTCCACATGCAAAATTAAATGTCCCTTTGTGAATGAAAACAAGTTTCTATTTGATCTAATAATCCTGTACTCTTGTAATGTTCATTTCTTTATTCTCTTTGGGTAAATCACAGTATTTGGCCTTTTTGCAGCTTTTACATGTTATATCAGCATAGAAGCCACAGCTGTGGCCTAAAATACAATCTTAATGTCCAGAAACATATGGGGGTGCATGCTGTAGGTGTTTCCCAGTTTCAGTTCTTTTCAAAAATTACATTTTTTTCCAACACCTGTGAATACACCCCCAAAATGGCCATATTTTACCGTTATGCTGTTGCACTGAAAAATATTTCATTTTTCAACAAAGAATATTATTTCCTTATATTAGCAAAACAGTGTTGTCACTATTCTTACAGAAAATTTCATCACAAAAATTTTAATGTATTTGTCAAAAGTAAAGGTAGAAAATTGGTGGATATATCAATAAAAATGTGGAACCTATACTTTGTTATGCTTTTTTATATTCTTGTTACCCTCTTCTAGTTATGTCTGTAATTATTAGGAAAGATTTCATATTATTTTACTGAATTTCATATATAAAAGTTAAACTATAGTTATAAATGCTGCAGAAACCAAAGAAATGTCAGATTGGAGTCTTAATTTTTTTTTTACTGAGTATCCACTGAAATAAAACCTGGTGCGGAAAAATTTGTAGAGTCCATAACCACTCACAGTTTTCCTATTTTGAAGACACTCACAACAGTTTTATTAATTTTGGTTATACATACTGTGGGTATGGTTTCAAAAATATACAAGTCATGGATATATTTTTCATTACAAATTTCCTGATGGACAAAACGTGGTTACGGACACTACAAAAAACTGTAGTGTCCGTAACCTGAAAATATATGTAATAGTTCTGGAGCCATTTTTCAAAACTTTAACCATATCAAACTAAAACTTTCCATATCATTAGTATTGCATCATCTTTGGCTGAAAATATGCTATGTTACAGGATGATGCAACAATTTCCTTATGCAATATTGCATCATTAATTGTTTGTCTGCAAAAAAGAAAAATAAGTCCTTTGTATTTGCATCCAAGTAGTACATTCCAGCAGCCTTGGCTTCAACCGAGTCACTTGGAAGCATGGAGGGATTCCTCAACATCATTACCGACAAGAAATTATCTGTCAAAGTTGAATAATGGTAAGTATGAAAGTGAAATACTGTACCAATATTTTCTGTCGAGTCCATAACCTATATTAGGCAAATGAGATATCAATGTTTTATGTCATTATTATGCTCAAATACAGCACTTTTTGTGTTAAACTGTCCTTTATCATACCTATCTTAAATACTTAAGTCAATACTTTTTGCTAAATTAAACTTTGTTTGATTATTGAATAAAAAATAGCGAAATTTAATGCAAAGTTAGAATAAAAGTAATTATGTCCCATTTTTCCCCATTTAGTACACTTTCAATCTTTCCTTCAGAATAATATATGACTGTTTTCAATATATGCACAAACTAACTGACACTAAAGGGTTTCAAATATGTGTACATATCGATGATGTTAATATGATACAAAAAGGTTACGGACACTACGCATTGTAAACATGTATGTTTTAAATGTTCATACTATAATACACATATGTATTAAATGCATACTGACATAAAAGCCCTACCTAAACAAGATTTCTTTTCTGCAAAAGGGTTTTGATGAGTTAAATGTTTTAATTCCTATAAATCCTGAGAAGTCTATTAAAAAGCTTGACATTGTTGGTATTATATTAATAAGTAGACACAAATATTTGCAAATGAAAGTGCAAGTAATAACCTCTTGGTTACACATGACACAGGTTAATGATATTAATAACTGGTAATGCAGAAGCACTATGTTAAGGCACAACTTCAGTTTGATAATGATACAGATTTCTAATTCAGGTTGTTTTTTTTCCTCAACAGTATCCAATATGGATTTAAGATCATCCAAACTATCTGGAAACCATGAAGCTGGTGGGCATATCGAGAGGGAAAAAAACAGAAACAGATGATGTAATGAAAAGAAGAAAAAATGCCATGAAAGTGAAAGCCTGGAGGGCAAAACAAAAGTTAGACAAATCCAGAGATGAAGAATTGAAGGAAAGGAACAGAGAAAGAAAGAAAAGAGCAAGGCAAGAAGAAAAAGAAACAACCAAGTCCTGTCCAGAGAAGCTACAATTACTTAAACATCGAAAACGCGATGAAATGCAACGGTACTGAGAAAAGGTCAAAAACAAGAAAACATTATTGCAGGGCAACAATAAGTCTGCAGACAGAACAAACAATACCCAGAAGAACAGCTGAAAACTAAGAGACAGACATCACTTCTGGAAAAGAAAACAGCTGTTCAAAGAACCCAAATATGGAGATTGAGAGTCTAACTGAAAGGAAGTGAGCAGGGTTCATCAAAAAAATCAGAACTAGATCTTCCCAGTTCGTCACAGCAAGATGGGAATATCTTTTCTTCCAGATATTCCAAATACAGAAGTCTGAGGAAAGTGAAAACAGCTCTTCCAAAAACTCCAAAGAGAAAAGCTGAAGCATTAAAATATTTGATTAACTCTCCATCTACCTCAAAGATTCTCACACAACAGAATGTTATTGCAAGTCCAGAATGCAGAAGAAAAATTGAAGTAGCAGACACAATACTTAAAAGAATTCAGGAAAGTCTAACTGAAGTGAAAGAGCCAAAGCAAAAGAGAGCGACAAAAGGAATGCATATAACATCATTCGTGGAGCTGTAATTAAGAGGGGCCCCTTTGGGACAAACACAGTGCTAAAGAAACACCTCAATTTGTTTGCATATATTCATTAAACACTTAATTTCATAAGTTTAGCATTATACTGATAGCTTGTCGTTATAATTTGATATGAAAGGTTCATAATTTCAGTATTGCAAGACTGTTAATGGGCTCTAGTTAATAACAAATGTACCAATCTTCCAAGATTTCATTATCTTTTTCAATTTCTGTTTAATGATAAAGGAATGAAAGAGATTATTTAAGCAGAACATGTCAAAATAAGTTTATTCATTTCGTGAATTATGTAGTGTCCGTAACTGTTTGGACCTTTGTCTGGTACATTAATTTTATTTTTTTCATATGCAGTTCTGGAACTTGAACATGTGGTTGATTATTGCCTATAGGTTCAAACAACAATATATAAGCAATATTTTCCATTTCCCTTGACCTTGTTAGTATATTCTGATAAAGTTATGCTCCGTTAAAATAGTGTTTCAGCAGGTGTTGAAGAGAGAGTAAGGTTTTATTCGCCTATGACCTATCTAGTCACATAAAAGTTATTATTTTTGTTTGTTTATGAGTTCAAGTTTGTTATATTACAAAAAATTTAATGTTCAAGTGAAAACCATGACTGACTTTGCTTGTTATATTCACCCTGTAGTGTCCGTAACCAGAACCTACTCTACCTCCAGCAAACAAGAAAAAAATAAACTTGCCATTTTCTCTTCAATAAACCATTAAATTTTCAGAGGTTTAAAGTGTTGAACTTCCAAAATCAAGTTGTTTCAACAGAATTCTGTGAAGTTGAAATTTGACCCCCATGTGCAACACATCTGGGCCAAATACCGTGATTTACCCGTCTTGTCTATTCTCATTTCTTTGCGCATTGATATATTTTGTAATTCCCCTATTTGTCTCTTTTCTTGTACATTCATTTATTATTTTGTTAATTCATTCATTTGTTCACATATTTACTCTCTGACTCTGCTCCAATGTGTATTTGTTTGTACAGTCCTTCCAGTACAGAAAAATCTCGCCTATTCACACGAGCTGCCCATAAGCTGCACATGAGAAACTTGTTAGCAATGCGTGTAAATTGGGTAGATTTTGCAAGCTCATTTGTGCAGTTTGTTAGATCTTGTGAGCCATTGAAAAACTAACCAAATTTTCTCATGTGCAGATTTTGCTCAGGTGAGAATTTGAATGTTTACATCAGAAAGTATAACTTAGAAAACATTTTTTCACCATTACATCGGACTTTGTTTGAAAATAAGGCAGAGTTCTAATTTTTCATTCCAGTTATCTCTTTTAAAGGATAACCAGCAAAATTGCCAACTGAATTAGATCATTATTGGAAGTCTAAGTAAAATTAATCAGAAAAACTCAACTGTCCACAAAACCCGAGACTGTAATGACAACACACATTAGACTCGGGTACAATCTTAACACCGTGATAATTGAAACTTCCTTCATGGAAAAATATTTGCATGAACTTCATTAAAACTATATATTGCATGAAACATCTAAATTTCAGTTGTTGTTGAGGGGTTTATTTAATTTGACAATCCTAAGTTATCGGAAGCATTAAAGCAATTTCTTGATCATCAAATATTTAAGACTAGTAAATGTGATTCTTTGATTTGTTAACTATATATTTTGAATAAAAGTTGCTAAAATCTTTACATGCAAAAGCTGGTGAAACCCATGTTTGCTAGTCACTGGAAAAAACTTGAATGCCGAACAGCTTCAGCTAGTTATATGTACAATAGGTATCTTGGTACAATGTAAATAATGTAGAACTACATGAAACAGGGGGGCGGGGGTCGATGTTCATGTCCATTATTATGTATTCATTCAATTTTTAAATGCCCATAGCATTCTTTTATATTGGTTTGGGGATGATTTTGTACCAGTAATTCTTTAAGGAAAAGGAAAAGATAGTTCTCATGTCTAATCAATATAAGTAAAACTTCATGCTGATTTAAAATTAGATAGTGGAGAGGTCACATGTACTCTCACTTAAAATCTAATGTTGCATCCATGTTTCATCTACGTCAGATTTTTAAAACTTTTAAATAACATTCTTGATCATTGGTTTGGGGATGATTTTGTAACAGTAATTCTTCAAGGAAAAATTAAAGATAGTTGTCACGTTTAATCAATATGAGTAAAACTTCACGCCGATTTCAAATTGGATATCGGAGATGTCACACACACCCTATTTAAAATCTCCCAATTTTGCGTCCATGTTTCATCTTCATCTGATTTTTTAAAATTTAAATAACATTCTTTATCATTGGTTCTGGGATGATTTCATACAACTAATTATATTAGGGGGTGGGGGTGGAAGATAACTTTCATGTTTACTTGATACGTGTAACATCCCGTTAATATAATATTTGATAGCTGCAGTGTAACCTGTACCAAATTCTACAGTAACACATTTTTTGTGTCATTTGTTTTGTCTAGTGGTTTGAAATGAGCAAACCTTTTATTAAAAGGTATTAGTACTCATATATGAAAAAAAATCAGAATTCACTTATTATAATATGTAATACAATGTTTTTTGCAAAAACTTGAGATGAAATATGATGTAACTGCTCAACAAATATGTAACAAGGACAACAAAAACTCGCATCTTTCTTGCATCTCACTGTATAATTTCTTGTTCATTATTATGTACCCCATAGATCGACTAAATGACAAATTATGGAAATGATAGGTGGTTAGAACAAGTACACTTACAGTCATGTGCAAAGATGTTGGTCTTTGTGTAGATGGACAAATAAGTTGTGTAATCAGGGTTCTAAATATTGGGATGCACACATGCATTACTTTGATTTTCTCCACAAGGTATGTTCTGCTTAGGTGTTTAAAGTTGTCGAGATGGATTAGAGTCTATACTATGTATGATTAAAAGTAATTTGGACAGGATTAAAGATGTTAATTGGCTATGACTGGATTACTCAAGAGCTGAAGTGGCATAAAACTGGGTCAGTTTGACTTCAGTGTTTAAAGTTCGTCAAGATGTCTAAGCGTGCATTATCTCCCAATGCCAAAATACCAAAACTGAAGCAACTGAATTATCACATGAAATTCAGTGATGGATAGAAATGGGAATTTCAGTGGATGGAATAAAGTTCAAAGGGACATGAATATGTATTCTGCTCTTCCTGTAAAGCTGATTTTAAAATCTGTTATGGTGGCAAGAAAGACGTGTGATGCAGAAACCTCATCACATAAAAGCATATTAACTGCGACAACAAATATGCCATCACTTTAATCCATGTTTGCAGATTCTGCATCAAATGTGGACAAAGTTGAAAGTGCTGAGACACTATTTGCCAACTTTATAGTCAAACATAACACTCCCGTTTCTGGTAGCAGATCATTATCAGATCTAGTCAAAATAATGTTCCCGGACTTGGAAATTGCACAAAAGTTCTCATGCAAACAGACAAAAACTACTCGTATTATGACCCAAGCTTTAGGTCTTCATTGGGATGAGAAAGTCACAGACATGTGCCACAATGAAAAATTCACCATTCTCACTGACGAGTTCAATGATCAAGGGGATAATAAAATGCTGACAGTCTGAGTTCATGTAAACAGGATATCCACAAGATTCCTTGGAATACCAACATGTAACATTGGATCAGGAGAACTCATTATGCAAGTTTAAAACTTTTTAATTGTTCATAAGAAATCATGATCACAACTGTATTATAATTATAATAATAATAATACATGCAATATTAATAATATGAATATTATGGATACAGTACAGGAATCCATAATGCCTTGGCTTGAATGAGGATTTTGTCTTCGTTTGTAATGCTAGTTAAGTGATAATCATTTTCTGGATTTCATTGTCGTTGTTAAAGGATGGTGATTGTGATGATAATGATGACAACAAAGGCATCTGAAAATTAGGCTTAAAGTCACAAAGGGTGTGATGGTATAATGCATGCATCAGTGCTTCAAAGGACAAAAATCTTAGACATTAAAACAACATTAGATGCTTGGGAGTGCAATCAATACTCGCTAATCTGATTAGGTAGGTCGTCTTTTCTCCCATGATCAATATTGATAATTATTAGCTATTGATGGGTGAACAATGAAACAATATTATTAGTCTGCACTACTAATTGGAAATTAAAAGCAGTGATGGGTACCAATGAAGGAAAATTTCACCCCAGTGCATATTTGCCATATTCCCAGACAGTGTTGGGGTTTTTTTGAGATTCAAAAAGTGTGTTTTTAGGTCCCAAGGGGGGTCAGTGCGCGTGACCCCCCAAAAGCGACGTCATCCAAATGAGAATAAGCTATCTTTTGAAATCAGCCTATAGCAAATGACTGGAAATTCAAATCTGAATAATAGAAAATACCATGTGTTTTCTCTGAAGCATTTAAAATACTTTTTAAAAAAAAAAAATTTTAAAATGGTAGATTTAGCATTGTCAAATAACATCACCACAAACATGGTCACAACTTCACAGACATTAAATACAAAAATACACCAAGTTACTGTCTTTAAAATCCATTGGACAGTGGAATGTATTTTTAATTACATGCAGTCTATGCTGGTTTCAATATTTATGTAGTTAGTTTGACGGTAAAGTAAGTGTCATTTGTGTTCACAAATATGCCTACACTTTTCCATCGCGAATGAGCATCCATGCACGTCTAAGTTGGCGCAAGCAATGGCTTAAGTCGCTAAAAGTGATAAAACCTGTAAGATGGCAATGAATATCCATTTCAAAACAATTAATTGTCAATGAAAACAGTCAAGGTGGTAGTCGGCTGAGTTGCTCAAGTCTTTGATCACTGCTATTGTAACGTATTTTCGAGGTTAAAGTCACAACTACGGTAGTGAAGATTTGATTTATTCTCCGGCTGAATTAATGAAAAGTGGTACTAATTTATGCAAATACACAATTTGTCATTTTATTAATAATTTAACACTTTTAAATTATCAAAATTCCATGGTGCAGTTCATTTCAGGTTAACCAGATATTCAAACATGTTATGTTTTCATGAGTTACTTAATCACATGATAAAATGTTTATTGCAATCATGTAAATGTCCAAGGAAAATATGAAAAAGTTAAGGTGGCAAAAGATTATCTTTTTTTTTTTTTTTTTTTTTTTTTTAAGCACTTCCAATGCATTATGTACTACAATTTTCCTTTGTCCCTTTACAATGTTGTGTATCCCCCCAATCTGGAGGGTGAGGGGACACAGTTTCCCCTGACCTTTGGATTCAAGTTGCAACACTGCAGTAGAGATTGAATGGTGCTGTTATTCAACCTACCGAAATAATCAAGTTTTGAATTTTATATATGGAGTAAAAATCCGACTTCAAAGAAACGTTGCCACTAATCACAAACTTTAATAAAGATGGCTTCAACATTTCTCATTCAATACAGTCAGTGATGTGTAATAACATTTGTTTTTCAACACGCATCTGTTTAATTGGGTTGTTCCACTTAGTGTACTTTATCTATGCAAATTAGCCTAATGGGCTCTCCCTCGGCAGTGCTCAAAGGATTTGACACGACACATCACCCTTGCTATTGTAAGCCAATTCAGTAAATATCTGAAAGGTGTCTGTTTATCTCTGACCACCTTACCTTTTAATTGTCTTTAAAACAGCTGTATAAGCTGCCCCGAGGATAGTTTTACATGAGCTCTGAGCACGACTGTTTACTGTTTATACATACAACAGATTACGGGCATATATCAATCTGGTCAAGAAATGTAAAAAAAAAGAAAAAAATTATGGGAATTTTTTTTTTTTTCCTGCAAGATTGTTGAAAATCGTGTTTTTCGAAACACGACCTTGTCGTGGGGTTTGGGAGTCCAAAATCGTGTTTTTCGCGTGACACGTCGTGTTATGGCATGTATGCCAGTGGTTGTTTTTTTAAACTGTTTCAATGAAATTCTGAGAGAATTATATTGATAGAAGTAATTTCTTGATTTAAATCTTATGGACATGTAATATTTCTTAGAAATCTCAACTGCAGCATAAAAAACAGTTTATTAGAAAGTTCTTCTGTTTTGCATTTTGTATTGCAGTGGTGAAGCTGTCTGAGAAGTTCATGATATTAACCCAGAATGAGAAAACTGCACTAGTCTGGAATAAGAAATTCGGGACTACATTCTGACTGCCAAAGAAGAACTTCCCAAATCGACCCAGACAGTACAGTACCAATCTGGAGCAGTTTTGGCAGACAGTCAGCAATCTGAAACTACCCACAAGCAGGAAACAATTTAAGCTTCTTGGTGGACTTGGTAGAGTTGTACTGACATTGCCACATTCTAATGCAGACATTGAAAGGACATTTTCCATTCCGAGGAAAATTCAGGTTGACTCTAGAGGAAATCTGGATCCAGTGACAGTTCATCATCTTTTAAGTTTCAAATTGATGATCATTCGTTTGGATAACCATCTGCATACCTGTCAACCTGTACAGGAATCCTGTAATTTGTATGTTTTTTGGGGTCGTCTTGCAGTGTATTGCCATACAGTTTTGTACAGTTTTTATATTTAAAAAAAAAAAATCTCAGCAAGTCCTTATTTTCGTGCTTTAATTACTACATCTACCTTTTTTTGGCCATTCATGCCCTCTGGGCGTACTGAATATTTGATTCTACCACTCTCCATGTATACATTTATATCCTGTATAACACCTACAGGTGCTCAGTGATAACTATCGCGTAAGTGTACATTCTGTTACCGCTTGACTGCATATTGGGCTAAGTGACCAAATTATCGGCAAATCAAAACACCTCAAACAAAACAAAGCCGGTATGATTAATTAACAGTGTTTTAAGCGGCTTTGTTGCACTGTGTTTACTCAAACCAGATCCTCACAAGTGGCTCACTTTGATTTTAATCCAGCGAGTCAGGTAATTAAATTAATGAAAGGTATACTTTACCAACATCAGTGTTGGTTTCCTTATGAACTGATTAAATGAAAGTAATGATTCTTTCATTTTTAACTGATTATACAGACGATCAACTTTCACGTGCGATATTGCGTTTGAAGCGAGACAATTATGCTAATTAATGAGCTCTGTTCGTATTTAAAAGAGAAAATGTTTATGATCACTTTAGAAGTAGTTGTCAAGCAAGCTGATATTTACTATGTGTATAAAATGAGTTTTGCTAATTATTTTCACAAGGAAGGTAATAAGGACGATTTGAAGAAGTAAAAATCTTGTGAAAGTGGAGGGATAAAACGTAAGACTGCTACTGAGTGTGAGAATTCCTTAAACCAAGAGAGTGTAAAAATTCTAATGAACATTTCACCAAATGGACCAGAGCTTGAGGACTTTAACTCAGACACAGCTATCAACTGCTGGCTTAGTGCTGGTGCAGGTGGCAGACATGTACATTGACATTTTTTTCAAAATCCAGCAGCTAAAACATATTTACATGTACCTGAAGTAGCCAAATGTACATCAACAACTGTTTTAGAAAAATGAAATTCTTTTAAGAAATAATTATGTTGTATATTATTTCATTTCTTCTTTCTATGGATTAAGTACATACATCTCATCAAATCTCAGCAAGTGATTACCATTTTGGGACAAGTGAAAAACAAGGTGGGACAAGTGAAAAGTAAGGTGGGACAAGTGAATTTTCTGAAACCACTTCTCCTGGACAAGTGGATGAAAAAAAAAAATTGCTCAGCCCTGTCTTTGGCATAAGGTTTTTCTGGTCTTTGTAAGGTTTTTTTTTGGTCTGGTGTACAGGTTTTTGTCTCTGGAGGTTGACAGGTATGCATCTGATGTATTTCACAATCATTGTTAAAAAGCAAAAATGGTATGCTGTTACATCTGCAGCATATTAATGGCTACAGTTTCCATATCCTGACCTATATGTTAAATATAAGAACTGAGATTTGTTCTTTGCATCCTCTATAATTACACAATCACAATATCACTTGGATATTTTTCAATGATAATGTTGAAATTGTTTGAAAATTATCTCATTTGGTGTCTTGTGTTACATCTTTTGTTCAACCCAAAAAAATATTTTGTTTTACACAATACGCATAAGGAACTATCTCCTTTATTACAGAAATAAATATCAGGTGTTTTATAATTATGTAACCTGGACAAGTTATAATAACTCTAAAAAAAATTAAAAAGTGAGTCTGAGATGTAACACAAATTTTATGACAAATAAATTCTGTACCATTTATCTATTCATTATATTTGAAAAATATGTAAATTTTAAAAAATCTGAATTTAAAAAGTGATATATTTTATTCAGTTCTGATGTTTTGTATTCCCAAAGATAAATTCAAGGAATTTGGGAACAAAACAAGGAGTCAGTGAAGAAATTGAAGGACTTCTCAAAGATAAAACCATTTTTAAAATTCAAGTCCAAGACAACCCATCAAAATCACAGATTTTTCAAAGTTGTACGAACAATGTGTACCAATGATCAAACCTACCAAAAAAGCATATCTGCACCCATTCCCAGTAACTCATTTTTGAAGTCATCAAAACCAGCCTGTTGTACTGATTTAAAATGATATATAAATTGGCACAGGACTTGCCTGAAAATATGTACAAATGTCGATAGGGACGTTTTTACTATAAACTACCAACACTGGAAATAAAGGCAACATTAATATTAATTTTATGAGGAAACATCAATACAATGAACAAGTTTTTGGCAAGTAATTTTCCATAATGGTTTCTATACTGGACAACAGAACCATAGGTTATGTTTTTAGATCTTAAGACCTTTGTGCATTAAAAGTTCTGACCTTTAAAACAAGGACATAAAAGTATTTCATTTTCTCTCTACAACTTGCACCGAGAGGATAAATGCCATGGACATGATTTTTAAGGCTAAATATTTCCTCAGGACGCCGTTAAGAAAAGCATGGGTACTGTCACGACTTTCTTTACATTACAATGGATATATTTTCAACACCATTTCAGGTGAAATACATACCTCAGCAACTCTCATCCTTGCCATGGATCTTGTCACTACCGTACTGCACACACCGCTGTGGCAGCGATAGTAATTCCTCAAGGGAATAACCATTGCTGCAACAACACCAATTTCTATCTAAATATTCTTAAAGGCTATGGGGGATTTCAGGCACTGCTCAAAATATTACTGAAAAAGAAAAAAATACAAACTAGTACAGCAATATTGCATTTAGAACTATTTGAGAAGGAGGAAGAATGAGAGAAAGAAAAATTATATTATACAATTACAGACTCTTTGCCATACACCTGGTTACAACCTGATGCCTCTGTGGCAGCAACAGTAGTTCCTCAAGGGAAATAACCATTGCTACCACTACACCTATTCCTATATAAATACTCTCAAAGCACAATATTATATAATTATAAACTTTTATTTAGGTGAATATCAAGGTTTATGAAAAAGTAAACATCATACTGACTGATGTGAAGCACCGAGATTAATACGATAGGTTTACTTGTTCCTAAAACTTCATCTTCATCAAAACAAAGTTCTGCAATAATGTTTTATTACACAATAGAGAAAAAATGAAAAAATCTGCTTTAGAATTCTAGATATGCCATTTCAACTGCACAACACTAAGAACATAATATTGTGACATCACATTTAAGCCAATAATATCATGATCATGTGACAAGAATAACTGAGGCCCCGGGTGTCCAAGTGGTCTAAGGCGCTTGACTTTTCAGATCACTGACATCTCCCCTCTGTCCACGTGGATTTGAATCTTCGGCTGGGCCAAAGTGGGTATGTGAGAAAGCTTGTCAGTAGATTCCCATTGGTCGCTGGTTCTTCCCTGGGTTTTCCCCAGGTTCTTCCTCCACCAGATGTGGACAGAGGTGAGATGTGAGAGTGACATGTAAAGGCCACCAAGGGCCCCAATAAGAGAGAGATCGAGACGTATCTTAGCCACCATGATATATGCCTGTAATCTGTAGAATGCATAAATAGTCAAGTCCTGCTTAGAGCTCAGTAAAACTATCTTCAGCTATTGTCATAGAGGCAATTAAAAGGCAAGTGTCAGAGATGAACAGCCACCATTTCACAAGATTACTTAATTGGTTGATAATAGCTAAGGTGATATTGTATTAAGTCCTTTGAACACTGCTGTCGAAGAACTCATGATAATTTGCTAATTTGCATAGCTAAAGTACACCAAGTGGAACAACCCAATTTGTTTGAAGTCCGGTAAATCAAAGAGATGTGTGTTGAATAACAAGTTTTTACACATCATTGCCTTGAATAAGAATGTTTAAACCATCTTTATTAAATATTTTTGGCAAGTTCATGATCAAAGGCAACATTTCATTGAAGTCTGAGTTTACTCCTTATATAAAATGCAAAACCTGATTATTTTGGTAGTCAGAATAGTGTACAAGACTAGTGATTCATCTTTTAAGGCAAAAGGTCGAAATGCAACTGTGATTCTGGGAAGGAAAAGCCATTTGTGAAGCAAGAATAGCCCAGCAAAACTAAATTTCAGAACTCCTGATTGACAAAGTTTGACTTTGTGAAGTGCAGCAGAAAGAAAGCATCTAGTTCTTTACACATATTGCAAACACCATGTCGACATTAGCCATTCTGCTTTGCACATACTGCAAACACCATATCGGCATTAGCCATTCTGCTTTGCACATACTGCAAAAACCATATAGACATTGGTCATTTTGAAATGGACGACATTTGTCCACATAGCAACTACAACTAACATTGGGACAAGGCATGAATGTACAGCTCAATCCCAAAGCAAGTTACAGGTTTAAACAATCAGCAGAAGATGTTGCAAATCATTTTTCAGACCTGTGTATGGAAATGTTCCTGAATAGCAATACAGTGGTCCCCCTCTTATAAGACCACCCCTTCTGCAGCAAAAAAGTGGCCTTATAAGATGGGTGGCCTTTCTAGAGGGGGATCACACAGTTGTGAGTAATAACTACATATAAAGTATAAAAGATGTAACTAATTTTTATATATCGTTGTGGCATCAGTTTTGGAGCTTCATGTGTTTCGGAGCGGCCATTTTATTTTGTGATAACATGCAGCTGATGACGCAATTTTCAGAAGTTTTGTTGACAGTCCTTTCACTCTTTGCTACAAGTAAAGAAAATGCTTCGAATTCGTCTCAGTGCTGTAAGTATACACATTATGCATAACAATTACCAAAAAACATAAAATTTCCTAAGACACTTTCATACCCATTCAAAATACTTTTTTTCCCCTCATAATATCAATGAATTGAAACGTTTGGTGCAACTTCATTTGTTGTCGTCTGTCAAATGAATAAAATCAGGTGACTTCTTATCTCCACCCACTGCTCAGTTTTTTTTTCCTACGGAAGCCCATTAAGGGAATAATTATAAATTTTGCTGTTTAATTTAATGGGATATTTTTTATTTTTTTATCTCCTTATTTGATGTTTTTAATACAGAAAAAAAGAGTAATCGATTTTAATGAAATAAATAAATAAAATTTAATGATAAATGCTTATATATTGGAAAGTTAACATTTACATAATTTTTTAAAGAAAAAGTATTAAACAATTTTAATAATGTCATAAATACATTACGCACATTTTTCCATGATTTTCAGAATGGTGGAAACATGCATCGACACTATTGTCGTTATGACCAAGAAGCTTTAACTAAAGCATACATGGATGTTAAGGAGAAAAAAATGCCAGTTAAAAAGGCGGCAAGGTTGCATAGTGTTCCCTAAACAACTTTACGCCAACGAGTCATTGGTGAAGTGGACATTGACACGGTTAAATCTGGGCCAAATCCATTATTTTCCTTGGAGCATGAAGCTAGGCTTGTAGACCACATTTCTCTTTTGGCGAAAGTGGGCTATGGTTATACCCGTTCAGATGTATGTAATTTGGCCACTGACTATGCTGTTGACATTGGACTTCGTCAGAAGGATAATCCATTATCACTGCAGTGGTATCGCAACTTCATATCGCGATAGCCTAATTTAGCTGTTAAAAAACCAAGGTCTCTCGCAATCGCACATGCAAAATCGACATCAAGAGAGAAAGTAACCGCATATTTTGAGGAACTGGAGAAAATCATGAACACTTATAACCTGAAGGAGAAACCACATTACATTTACAACATCGATGAGAAGGGCATTTCCGATAATCATACCCCTCCTTTTGTAGTCGCCGATAAAAAATCGAAACCTGTCGCAATTACCTGTGGAATGTCATATAATGTGACTGTTTTATCGGCCGGGAATGCTTTAGGTTCATCCATTCCTGCTTATTTTATATTTCCGGGAAAGCGAATGAGAAATGAATTGCTTGAGGGTGCAACAACTGGTGTTTCTAGTACTGTTAGTGAGACTGGATGGTCCAATGTTCAAGTATTCAGGAAATATCTCGAGGAACATTTCATCAGCTATGTACAAGGGCGTGATCCATCTCAGCCACTGCTTCTGTTGTATGACAGACACAGATCAGACGTATCTTTGGCAGTCATTGATTGGGCAAAACAACATAACATCATTCTTTTCGTATTACCGCCTCACACTAGTCATGTTCTACAACCACTTGACGTCGGATGTTTCGGACCGTTTCAGAAAATATACAATAATGAAAGGGCAAAATTCATTAGAGAAATGTCATCATCATCTGTTCTTAAGCACGCCATATGTGACATAGCATGCAGAGCCTACAACTTAAGTCTGTCTGGTACAAATCTTCGATCATCTTTTAAAAAATGTGGAATCTACCCCTTCAACCCATCTGCTATAGACTGTGCGTCATTCATACCAGCTACAGTATTCCAACATGAAAGCAATGACTCTGATTCCAACGAAGTTACCAACCATACCATCTCTCCACAAAATAACGAATGTTTTACTCCCAACGAGGACAAAGCAGTAGGTTGTCATGCTCTGAGTCCAAGCAGTCGAGCTGCTGGTTTCTTCAGCAAGAAGCAGAGTGTATTACTGGACAAATCAAAGAATACCACTAAGAAATGCATAGTCCTAATGGCTATAGTTGGTGGAAAGCCAATAACAGAGGATAGCATTGTGCAGGAAATAAATGCAATCGTCAAAAAAAGCAAAGAAAAATGAGGACAACGGAAAAACATATAATCCTAAGGAATCTTCACTATCTGAAGGTTCAAAAAAGTCAGGGAAAAAAATAAAGCTTACACACCCTATTAAGATCCAGTCAGATGGTGTTAATATGACTGGTCCATCGGGCAAGCATGTAATATCAGAACGGAAATCGGAAGAAATGGATGACTCTGAGTTTGTAGATGACGGTGAACCCTGCTGTGTATGCAAACAAGAACAGCCCGATGCCATGAAACACAATCATTACATCGAATTCGTCAGTTGGGCACAGTGTTGTGTTCAAGGATGCAGTCACTGGGTTCATTTGAAGTATTGTACCGAAGTAAGAGTCTTGAGGCGGAATGAGGTCTTCAACTGTCCCTGTCATCCCAAATTGCCAAGGAAAACTATGGCAGACTGTAGAGATGTTTAAAGAAAGTTTTCACATGTGTACATATCTAATTTTGAAGTTAACAATTAAATTTTCAGTTTGAACCAGCTGAAAAAATTATCCCTCAACATTTGTTAATTCTTTTCTGTTAATAAAACTAAGCAGAAGAGATAGAAATACAATAAGAAAGAAAAATATTGATTCATACTAAGATGACAATTGTTATGTTCGCCATTGTAGCCAGTTCGTGCCACCATACATGTCTTTTATCATATCTACGATGGCCGCGAGTGGCGCTGTGATCAACCGCTCCGAAACAGATGACGTTATAAAGAAGGTAAGCGAAACGGAGTACGCATAAATAAACTCTCACGGAACAAAGGTCAGTGGCCATAAATAGTTTGAAGCTTTGACTTTCAGTGCCATTATAACGATCATTCATAGTGTAAATGAACTTTTAATAAAACTTACATTGTTTACGAATTATTCCGCGATTTCTTCTTAAGGGATCCGAAACTGATACTGCGAGGATATTTAATATTTTCATTTAAAAATCACAGGAATATTATCTGGTTAAGGACTTAATGTGATAAAACTAATATCAATGTTATTTTTAAAAAATTTGAATAATCATGAATCGTGGTGCAAAACCACCTTGTCAGTAAATTCTGGGCACAAACATTTGGCTGTAACTATCACTGTACGTCCGTAGATTCTGTCTTCCCACTCAATGCAGTTGAATGTATATTGACGATGTTTATTTGAATCTTTCTTACATTAAAAATTTCTCAGTAGTTATCAAAAGGACACTCCCTATTTTAGTTTAATTTAATTGCTTTCACTTTTCGTTCTAAACTGAGAATGTCTGACTATATTTTGCGACAAACTTATTCCTTCGCGGGCAATCACACGAGAGGCATAGTGTTTACAACGGAAGTGAGTCTGTCACGTGATCGACTTATTTTTTGTATTCTCCAGTCTGGTACATGGTTATGTACATTTCATAAGGAGGCGCACTACAGATAATACATGACTTCTGAGTGAGTGACAGGTGTGAAGATGAAGTATTTTGCATTTGCAACATGCACAATGGAGAGAATGTTGGCATACCTCTATGTTACTTTCATGTACTGTAGCTGAAATGTCTTTACATATTGTACTTGTGGATACTGGACATGATCTAAGCACACGGCAGACAAAATGGCCGCTCTAAAGTACTCGAAAAATCAGCCTGAATTAGTCAAAAGTGCACTATTTTCAGCAGTTATTAAAATAGGGAAAACATTTTACCAGAGTAGACAATACCAGCCTCTGAAAGTACTATGAATAATTACAAAATATCCAAAAAGTAAAAAAAGTTATCGGCTCTTTTTTTTTTATTATTTACCTTTGAAGACAGGAAGTGAAAATGACCAAGCGGAGCTAGCAGTTTTTTAGAGGTGCACATCTTAAGTAAGACCAAGCTGTATACTCTATAACCCAAATTTCACCCATCAATCATACACCAAAATAAAGGGAATTCAAAGTTCTTTTAACAATGCCTAAGATATGCAAGGTCTTCTTTAAATAGCCAGACAGCCAAGTGAGGAAACCCTGGCTAATTCTTTTTCTTTAAATTTCTAACCCTATGCAAAGTACGAAACTGGAGAAGCGAACGGAAGTGAGTCTGTCACGTGATCGACTTATTTTTGTCTTCTCCAGTCTGGTACTTGGTTATGTACATTTCATAATCTATGATAGGGAAACCATAACGGCTAACATACCATTTTACAATCTGGCGACCGGATGTCACACTGAGTTAAGCTGAACGATGCTGTGCTTCTCAGCAGTTAGCTTTTGTCATCTTGATAATTATCGGTGGTAATAATAGCCAGTAATTATCAAAGTGATAAAAGCTAACATCTAAGGAACACATGGCAGTCAGGATAATCGGATTACTTTCCTCTTTGTAAGGATTAAAGTTACTTTATTGGCATGTTGGAATAAAATGTCAATGTGTTGAATTGAGAAATGTAAAATTATTAGCGAGATTTTAACCTGTAAACAACCATTATGTGGCTGCTCGCGAGGGGTACATTTGACCGTTTTTGCACTAAAATGCTGGTCGCGTTAGAGGGGTGGCCGTCCTTGAGGGGTACTTTTGAACATAAACTCGTCAGTGCCAAGAGATTGTGGCCATATAAAGCGGGTGGCAGCTGGTCAGGGGGGCCGTTCAAGAGGGGGACTACTGTATTGCTAGCAAATGCAGTTTGTTAAAAGGACAAAAGCAATGAATATCATAAATAATGCAATTGCACCAATGTTGGACAATCAAATAACCGTGTTATGTTCAAATAACATACATGTACTCGGTCCTGATTGATGAATCTTAAGACAATGGAGGTGACAAGACCATCGCTATTTTTGACCCAGGTGTATGACCATGCCATGAATAAAGTTTGTCATCCACTTCAGGAAAACCAAGATATGATAATCTCACTTCGGTGACCACTGCATGTTTGACACTGCACCACAACAGTGCAGATGCAGAAATATCATTTTCTATGCTGAGAAAAATTCAACACGATCTTTGGGGAAGTTTTAATAACAGTCCCATAGTCTTTATTGAGATGAACACAAATGCCACTTGCATTGCCTTCAAACCCACAACTGAACTACCAAGAGCAGCAAAGACTGCCTTTATTCCACAATGCAATGGATGTTAAAGACAGAAACTTGGTGTATTTTCTTATTTAACGTCTGTGTGGTTGTGATTATGTGATTGTGTTGCATACATGTGTGTGTTTGATGACATTTGACAATGCAAAGTCTACTATTTTTTTGTTTGCAAGTGTATTAACTGCTTTGAAGAAAACCAATGTTATTTTCTTTTATTCAAATTTGAATTTCATTTTATATAGGCTTAGATAAAAAGATGACACTGCATTTTTGGGATCACATGCACTGACTCCCCTTGGGGCATGAAAACACTTTCTGTGACTCTGGCAGGTATGCTTCCTAATCTCATTTGTCTATGTCAAGTGATTTTTGCACAATCATGCTAGCAAGGCCTTCACACCCCCCTCCCAGTCCCAAAAAATATAAAGTCCAAAAAGCTCAAATATTTGTGTTCAAAAATCTTATTTGTCTGTTAAGGTTTTTTAGGGATGCACAGACTGACATGGTACAGATGTACTAGACATAGGGACAGTGAGAAACTAGATGAGGAGTTTGGTGAAAATCCCATGGTCAGTGTGACTTTTCAGTTGAGCAGAAAAGCTTTAACAAGATTTTCAACATAGCAGCTATGCTGGCAATATTGGATGTCTGACTGGCACTATTTTGATTTATGTTCAACTAGACATCACAAGAAGTCTTTTGGTGAAACCATTGTCAATATGACAATCCGCTGAGGTGTAGTAATAACATGATTTTCAAGTTGGACACTGTGGCAAAATTTACATTTGGGATCAACTAAACATCATAAATAGTCTAGCAGTGAAAACCCCATGTTGATATGACTTTCCACTCAAGAGGAGTAGTGGTAACAAGATTTTTCAATACAAATGCTGTGGTTGCCATATTGAAAATCAAATTGACACCATTTTTATTTAGGACCAAATAGACATCATAAGAAGTCTTCTGGTAAAACTCCATCCCAATATGAATTTCTGTTCAGCGAGGAGTAGCTATAACAAGATTTGAAGATGGCTGTGATGGCTGCCATATTGGATGTCATTTCAGCATTTTCATTTAGGACCAAGAAGGCATCATAAGAAGTCTTTAAGAGTGAAAAACCCCATGTTGACATAGACATCCACCAACACTGTCTGGAAGGCTGGCATGTATGAATAATGGTGCATTATTCTTTTATCAACTATTTCAACACTTGTAATCTGATTCTGGATGATCAGTTTGGCTCTATGATTGATAAATGGCTACAAGCAGTTGATAAAAGAGAAATGGATGGCACTATTGTGGTCGATTTTTCTAAAGCTTTTGATCTTGTAGACCATAAAAATGCACTTTAAAAACTGACATTCTACCAATGTAATGAAAACTCCCTAAACTGATTTACTTCTTACTTAACTAATAGAGTGCAAAAAGTATCTTTAAATGGTCCCCTTTCTGAAATAAAAAATACTGTGGATTACCACAAGGATCTATCCTCAGACCTTTTTTATTCATTCTATTTATTAACAACTTACCTTTTAAAATATGAAATTCAATTTCTTCCACCGACCTTTATGCAAATGATACCACACTATCCAAGTCAAGTAAAATTAAAACTGGACATAAAAATAACTTACAAGATGATCTTAACAGGCTTGAAATTTGGTACAAGGAAAACAGTATGATTATAAATACAGAAAAAAACACGGGTCATGCTAGCTACAACAAAACAACAAGAGTAAGGCTAGATAGTGACAAACTCCCAATTTCTGTTTGACTGTTAACCATAATATGACTTCTCATGACAAAATTCTTGGTGTATTTGTAGACAACAATCCAACCTGGTCTATTCACATTAAACATGTTTCAAAAAAGGTTAATTCTTATCTTTGGCTACTTAAGATCATCAGAACATTCATTCCTTTTTCAGTATAGGGTCACATTTTATAGAAGTTAAATTCATCCATATTTGGACTATTGTAATGAAATTTGGGGTACATATAATTCCTCCAATTCAAACATAACAAAACTTTCAAGACTCCAAAATGCCATTTAATTTCAGAGCAATGTATAGACAATTTTGAGGACAATGAATTGTATAACATTTTTAGAAATATATGAAAGAATATTCTTTAGGAAGGTAAGTTCATGTTTAAAGTGTGCAGAAAAGTCATTCTGGTCTATCTAAGCAATATCTTTCAAGAAAGAGATGCTGATGGTAATCCAAATTTAAGGTCTGTTGGAAATAAAAATTACATTATACCAAAGCCAAAGAAGAAATTGTTTAAAAAGAACTTTCAATATACTGATCCACTGGTATGGAACACCATCCCCAATGACATAAGGCAGGCCCTGGCATTTCTTCTTTTCATAATAAATGTCTTAAATGGATGAGATCTTAAGACGGTCAAACAGTTATAATATAAATACCTCCTGTTTTTCTTTGCTTATAGATCTTTTTCACGTATGAATTTTTTTAATACAATATTTTATATTTTTGTGCTCACCGATACTTGTGCACGTGCTACAGGCTTTAAACTTTGTTTGATTTTCAGAATAACTCAGTTCTTTAGTGTTAAGCTAAATTTTGTCACATTGTGCTGTATATGCTGTTTATATTGTAAATAACTGAAGGACTCGTGCTAGATTAATTCCTGTTACAAAATTACCTTATCTAAATAAAGTCATTATTATTATTATTATTATTATTATTATTAATTTTATTCAATACCATTGGCAGAAATACCCCTACCCCAGTAAATATTAAACGCTAAATCCTATATATATGTTCTAGCCATTTCGGTTCTACATTGGCATACCAAAAGAAACATGTCTACTCACCAGCTCAGAACTTGAAATCCAAGGAAATCATACACTGGCCAGAGTATTATACCCCCTAAAACCACGTGATTGACTAACCAGGTAACTGCAACGTCCAGTAACAAAGAGGGTGTCCAATTGTTACGAGAAACAAAAATGTACATTTACTTATGTGCACGTGGAGCACGAAATGTATGAACAATATTCACTCATGCAGGTAAATAATGTGTGCAAATCGTCCATACTAGATCAGACCGGAATCCAGTCTGGTTCCCCGTACACCTAAAGGCATAAATTTCTGCAGGTGCTAAGGTATTTTTAGGCGTGAGGTCATTATGAGTGGCGTAACCACGGCCAAATTCGTAACCTGCTATTGACGCCTTCAAAAAATGTATAATAGCCAGTTACAAGGTATAAATGAAAGTGTATCATTGATTACACTATAGTCGGAGTATAATAATACAAGGTTGCCAATTGTGGACCCATTATTGGAGATACACTTATTGGAGACCGCATAAACACACCCGCCCTAAAAAGAACGCCACTTCATGGAATTTTCCACACAGGTGGCGAATTCCGATGTAAAATAGGTTTTATTTGTCTATTTCTTCAAGAAAGCTCTGTGCCGATTTCTTTCCATTAGTATAGCAAGGGTTGTTATTCTATTTTATTACGTCTACTGTTATCAATGGCTCTCAGTTTGCTTTTGGTTTTTTTAAAGTGATATATTCGATACACTGATATATGATATTTAAAATATTTAACATTTCACCATACTTCTATTCCTACGACTGGCTGAAGTAACAGGAAATGGGTGTGCTGGCTGATCAGTATGAGCAAGATACGATACGATGATATTATGATAACAGCGGCATACATTTCTAAAGTTTATTTGGTAATGAATACAAAGGAAACTCATCAGGAGATACTAATTTGAACACACACACACACAGAGGCAAACAATCCGGTAAACGTTACGCGTGATATTTGAAATGGGAATTCGCTGTCCGATATCAATGTTTTTCTTGTCACCTTAGGGTGCAATTGTTTATATTTCTGTTTGAATCAGTTTCCCCCTTTGGACTAGGAACCATCTGTTTCTCTTTTTTTTTTTTTTTTCTTTTTTTTTTTTTTTTTTAATAAAGCTAATTTCAAAAAAAAAAGGATTTTATTTTTAACATGTAGATTCCAGACAGATCTGACGAATGAAATAAACTCCATGAATGCATTACAGCAAAATAAAATGTTCATTGAGGTTCTGCTGTGCTCAAGTTATCCAAATGGTTCATGTACGAGTTCTTGATTACGACAAGGTCACAAACAAACAGAGAAAAGGACGCGTGAAAATGCATCAAAAAGTATGTAGTCAACAAGAATGTACGAGATGCACCAAAACTGTCTCTTTAACTATACCCAGAAATATAAAGCGATCAACTTCCTGAGATCATATGATCATCAGAGTTGCAGAATCAAGACGAATAATGTAATAATGTCTTGTTGTGAAAATAATATATATTTAATGGATAAAATAAAACATTGCTCTATGGATGTATTCAGTCATCTTGTAGTCAAATAAAAAAAATTGTTTCGTTATAAGTTTGTTCTTTCTTTGTGTTTAAGGGTATGCTTGCCTATAAGTCTAACCCAACTGCAAACTGCATAGACCCAGATCTGCTGTCAGATAATGCACCAGCAGATCTGGGTCTATTCAGTTTGTTAGGAATAATCAGTAGAACACACAAAGCAGACCCTGGTCTGCCGCTACATTATGCGATGACAGATCAGGGTCATTATTGTTTGCAATTGGACCCTTCTTATACGCCAGTACAGGCGGTATATACTATATGTCCCTTCATACAATCAGGTAAGACATGATTTTCTTCAAACAAGGTTTCTAATACTTTCATGTCCTTCGAATAGAAGGCAAGAAGGAACCTTGTATTTTCTCTGAAATTTTTGACGATAAAATCATACTTTTTGACAATTGAACCTACCGCCACTCCCCCCCCCCCCCCGCACCTGTCTGCCACACCTAAGAACTGACCAATTGCTGATCAGACCTAATTACCTGCACGCAATCTTAGACAGTTAGACAACTGACTATGTTTTAGTTGAATTAAATAGTAATTTTTTAACATAAGTATCTTACAAAAATTAAAGGCCGAATTTTACAAAATTCATAGGTTGTAATCATTTTCATATATACTATTATGCTTGAAAAATTCAACAAATTTTAACAAAAATAAAAATGAATATGCTAACGAAGTAGGAGGAGTTAAAGGTGGCTATGTCGTTTGCAAACACATATGTCCCATAGTACATAACACTGAAAGCTAACTTGGTACGAATCCGACAATCCTTGGTTGGCGATTCTGTAACCAACTAGTCCAAATTTGTAATAAAGGGAAACAACTCTGTTCACGCTACCACATAATCTGCTGTATTGCAGCTATTATTTTGTAATACACGTTATATAACCAACTTTACACGTATGTTAAAAGTTGTGCACAATTGTACAGAGAAAAAAACTGAAATTATTATAGGTTTAAAAAAATATTTCGTGTTACGTAGTACAGAAAAGTCAACATTATCAGGTGAATCAATGAATTAATACAGTTTATTGCATAAAGTCAATAACCAAACCATGGCAAGTACATAATATAATACATGAATTCGGAAGGTGGCACAGAAGAAAAAAAAAAACTTGGGTGGTATCTATATAAATTATTACAGCTGCATATCTGCCTTATCCATCTGGGAGAGGACTTTATTCATTTAGTCCACGTGCACCTTATATATATGTATGTGTGTGTGTGTGACTTTTTAAAATCCGATATAAATCTACAACATAAAATCTATGCAAAGATTTTTTTTTTACTAGTTTCTTGGTTCATAGCCTATAAACGAATCTTAGCATTATCTACTATATTTCCACCCCTTTAAATTAACATAATTTGTGTCCTGTTTGTATTTACTTTCAAACGCCATTTATACCAATAGTTACCATTAGTATCCAAGAGTATCCAAAACAACTTTGGTACCCTTTTATGTCGGCCACAAAAGTACTATATTCATCTGCATAAAAAATCAAAAACAACTGCAATCGTAATTAAATCTATCCACGGAACCTCATTTTCTGAAAATTTCACTTCAAAATCGTTATTAAACATAACAAATAAAAGCGGTGTTAAACAGTCATCTGACCGTACCCCAGCTGCACGCATACAGAGAATGCATACGTAGAATGCATAATATTAAAAATATTTCCTCTAATCCCTAACTTCAGTAGTTTGTACCATAACAAGAAAAATCTGCATCGAACACAGATCAAAATTATCTTCACGAATATAGTCCAATAAATCTGTAATACAAGCATTCAATTCACTACAAGCCTCATAAGGGCATCACTGTATATGGTTTTAGTACATAATAATTTATCAGTGATTAAAATACCATTTCATTAGGATATGTACAAACTGGAGATCTCACTGCCGAAGCAAATACACTTACCATAATAATCTCCTTTGTATTCAGCAAGTGATCGATGGGGCATAGTTAAGCACAAAAATACTAACCAGTGGGTGAAGTGGAATTCAGCCTTAAAAATATCCAAGAACCCTTTTTGGGGATATATCTTATAATATGTGATATATGTACAAATATACAGATAAATGTTCCATATCAGTATTATGTTCTATATATTAACTCGCCTTCTTCGTACATTAATTCACAACGGGGGTTCGTTATCCGATAATTTACTGATGAACCAGGCATCCCTATTTTTTTCCGGATAAACATTTTTCAGTAAACAATATTGGTATCAATACCATCTGGATTCATCTCATTTTAAAAAGCACTATACATTGGACATTACTTCGGGGGAAGCCGCAGTAGTTCACTTAATAGAGCATCTATGCTTTTAATCCTAGAGTTGTGGTTTTATTACCCGCCTGGCCAGCCCGGTTTTAGCTGTCTAAGTGTGGTCTTGGGAAAGGCGCTTAGTTCCCATTTTCTCGACATAATATAAAAATAATGTGTTGAAAAATGTCGCCAAACACCACCAAGTCATGAATAATTAGATTGGTTTTATTATACAGCTCCTGGTTGTATTTATAAATTTCCTCTTTTAATATACTTAATGAAAGAATCTTTTTTTAAATGCAATTTAGTTTTGAATGCACCAGTTTTAAATTTTTAAATTCAAAATTAATAAATCTTTTGTCGCAAGGTTTTATCATTTTGTCAAATTCGTCAATACTACTGAGTAACACACCAATATTAATAACCAAATCTCTGTCGAAATATTCAGTTGTAGCCCATTTTATGGTTATATTCCAGCAGTAACCTTATCTTTGACAGTTGGTAAGGTCTGAACATTTAACATTTTGATTTTGTTCTTTGAATCACTAATATATAACTGATATTTGTTCTTATTCTGCTTATCACAATTTTATTCACATTTTTTTTTTCTTTGAATTTTGAGGTATTGATGCTAAAACATTCACTTTTCTGCAGTACTGGCAAAGAAGTTTTAGCAGACATCTTGTTGTTGAAGTTTGTATTACTGGTACTACAACCATTCATGGCGATCTTTTTGTTTTTTTTTTTTTTTTTTTTTTTTTTTTTTTTGTTTACTTTCACAATTCGAGTCTTTCTGTAATGGTTCCAGTTGAGATTGTTAAGTCTTCGAGACTTTTAGAATTCTTCAAACATTTTCCCCATGTCACTCTGTAACGCATCTACCTCCGAGTTTCTCACGTGTTCAACAGGTGGCAAAAAACTATTGAATGTCTGGTATTTGATCAGTTCTTTCTCTTCCGGTTTGTATTGTTTGCATCAGATATCGCGTTGAACCTATGTTTAAAGCAGTTCTGTGCATATAAAATCATTTTTCTCTTCTGTTGTTATCAGTCTGTTTCTAAAACTCTTGAATTATATTTCTCTCTCATTACCATTCTGTTCAATACATGTTAATTTATTGTCTGCATCTTCTTTCCATGTTTTGATACCATGCATTGCAATGACTCTAGAACAGTGGTTCACAACCTTTTTGAATATGAGGACCCCTTTTTAACCTAAAAAAAATTGCACAGACCCCCACATGATAATAGTTGTACTTTTAGGCTGTGGCGGGGATTAAATATTTATCAGCTTGGCGCGCTAAATTCGAACATGATTTGATAACAGGAAAGCAAGAGCTGTCTGGAGGATCAATACTCGTTGCGAAGCTATGTGAATTAGCGGATCCCTTGGAATAACCACGCGGCTCCCAGGGGTCCGCGGCCCACATGTTGGACACAACTGCTCTAGACTATTACTTATTTAAACATCAATACGTTTCATTGTAAACTCTCTGTTAGATGTATCGGATTTAGGTACAGAATGCGTAATGCGATTGTTATTCAAGTTTAAGTCATTGTTAATTGACTGACCAAGTGTTACATCTTTCTCATCTTAACTGAAACCAAAGTCACGTAAACCTCTTAGAGGTCTGTTTCTTATTTAATTATCACTTATTTGCATATATCATCACAATTATTAAAGATAACACTTTTACTCTCGTTTCTTTTACTCTTCTAATCGTTTCTTTCCTTCTATATTTATTTCGACTTTGCTTACGAATAACTTTAGTGTACTTTTGTTTTGCAACGTTCATCAAATGAGTTAACTTTTATCATCGGGCCTCAATTACATTTAAACCTTTCATCATAAATGATTTCAGATAATGTAATTGTAAAATCCACAATCCCATATTTGATGTTTGAGCAGTTCTTATATCCTTTGTATTTTGTTCAACGTTTTTCCAACTTTTCTATTCTCTTTTCACTTTTGTAACTATCAAATTTTACAAAGTAATAAACATTGGTAAATAATGGTTGAAAGGGTAGTGTGTTCATGAGTATTGCTATTCGAGCACTTTCTTTCTATTTATAATTTGTTTTTATATTTTTTATGGTGCCAAGCCCTCGTTATTAAGTAGTCCAGTAGCCTCAAGAAAGCGGCGGAATACCAATACATGGGAATATAGTAGTGTCCTAGCCATTACTCATAATACTACTATTATGTGCCCTCTTTGTTTGACGGAGGCATAGGCCATTTGAAAGAGTCCCCACTACCGTAGAGGCTGAGACGAAAACCTTTTCACTTAAGTGAAATCCAATCGTACTTTATTTAGGTGACTTACATATATTATTTTTTTTTTATTTAAGCAACAAGAATATAACCAAAATGCACAACTTATTTCACTTTTAAAGTCAAAAAGAATTTCAGTTAAATGAAATAGTTTTTACTTACATGGAAGTGAAAATATAGTCAATTTCACTCAAGTAAATTTTTTGTACTTAAGTGACATTCTTTTCACTTAACTTCTAAATATGAATACATGTTAAAACAGCATATGCCAAATAACCTCGAATCGTTGTTGTGGTGTTGTTATTATTTATTATTATTATTTATGAATTTTTGGTTTGTCACGAAATATGATCCAGGAATTTTCAATCAATTTGGTATCAAAATCCAATGCCTGCAGGCTGTTTGTCGTGGGAATAATTCTATGTGAATAAAGAACGAAAAGATCAGTGTGTCCTAATATAGGTTTTGCAGAGCAATGATAAAGAAGGAACTGTCTCGGTTTCGAGTTATATTTATTTTGTTGTCCTGAAAAAAGCGACAGGTCACCAAAAAAAGGGGAGGAAAACCAAGAGAATTGACAGTTGTTAAAGGGCCCTAGTTTGTTGTTCTTTAAAACGAAAGAAGAAGAAAAGAAACAGTATTTGGGAAATGTAGCTAAACTGCGTACTTAACTTCTTTTCCTCAGGGCAGTGCCTAAAGTCACTTATTTTATGGATAATGTGTCAACAGCTGCTTTCTTTCATCCTGGGACGTCATAAACAAATGGACTCAGATCACAATTATGTTTCCTATATAGGTCCAAACATTTGTTTGTCAGTACTGATCTTTCCACTTGGTGTCCAATTCCTAATAAATCATATGTTAGTCTAAGTATCATCAAAGATGAACTCATGGTGAAGTTACTTATCATAAAATATCTGGCACTTTTTTTTTTGAAAGGCTCTGTACTGTAAACAAAGGTAGATTTTTAAAGAAAAAGAATTTCCCTGAGTTTTCCTCAACTGGTTATCATGACTATTAAAAAAAAATAATTGTATATCTTATGGTATTGTTAAAAGAACTTTGAATTCCCTTAATTTTTGGGTGAATGATTGATGGGTGCGAATTTGGGAATATAGAGTATACAGCTTGGTCTTACTGAATATGTGCACTTAAACAAAAACAAAAAATTTAAAAAAATAAAGAAATAAAATAAATTTTAAAAAAATGCCTAAATCCCGCTTGT